>OZ023262.1:1295200-1594030 GCA_964006375.1 Tillus elongatus | reverse complement strand
AGACCGGAAGTGGCCATTTTATTGTATATTCCAATTTGATTTGGCCTCCTTAACACCGTGCATGTGTTGGTTCTCTCGTACATCTCACGGATCTTCCGCGATAAGGGTTTAAAGTTTTTTATCTCATTTTCTTGTAGACCTTGTTATGAAACATACATTTTTGAAGTTAGTTCATTTCTATCACTTGTCGTTGAAAAGATACAAGGATTTAAAGTTTAGACCGGAAGTGGTCATTTTATTGTATATTCCAATTTGATTTGGCCTCCTTAACACCGTGCATGTGTTGGTTCTCTCGTACATCTCACGGATCTTCCGCGATAAGGGTTTAAAGTTTTTTATCTCGGTTTCTTGTAGACCTTGTTACGAAACGATATATTTTTAAAGTCGGTTCATTTCTATCACTTGTCGTTGAAAAGATACAAGGATTTAAAGTTTAGACCGGAAGTGGCCATTTTATTGTATATTCCAATTTGATTTGGCCTCCTTAACACCGTGCATGTATTGGTTCCATCGTACATCTCACGGTTGAACCTGTTGTCTATTTTGTTTCTGAACTTCCTTCTTTTGTTTTGCCAGCGACCTCTGTGTGTTATTTTTAGAACCTACCCATATAACAATTGTGACGTTCTAGTCTGTCTAATATTAAACATATTAATTATTATGTCTTATGTCTACACTCTCATTTGTCGGCTAGGTTGGAGTGACGTATCTTTAAATAAGTCTTCATCCATCCTTGCACCATCTTTATCAACGAAAGCCCGCCATTTTTATAATGTCAGCTTAAGGTATCACAGGCTTCCATCTTTCATTCCGCCATTTTCCTCCGTTTTGGTTCAGCAGCCTCTAATATTAAACATTATTTTGTAAATCATCCATTTGTCTAATAATAAACTTTAATTATGTTACATGTATGGTTTGTTTGTAGTCGTATATATATACCAACCTAAAACAATAAATTAATAAGCGTCTGCTTAGCTCAACGGGTAGCATCGTTGCCTCCCATCTGAATGCCCCGGGTTCGAAACTCACCTGCTCCAAATGGTTTTTTTCAAAATATAATAATTTGAAGTAATAGGTTAGACACTTTTGAAATGTTTGCATGTGACTGTCTGGCCCAAGTCGTGTGACGTCACAGTTTCCTAGACAGGTCAATGACCTTAGGAATAACACGGATGTGACTGTCTGGCCCAGGGCGTGGCTGGGCGCCGGCGCCGGGGCTTGGCGCCGGGGCGTGGCTAGGCGCCGGGGCCGGGGCAGGCGCCGGGGCAGGCGCCGGGGCAGGCGCTGGGGCAGGCGCCAGGGCAGGCGCCGGCGCCAGGGCAGGCGCCAGGGCGTGGCGCCAGGGCGTGGCGCCGGCGCCAGGGCGTGGCGCCGGCGCCGTGACGTCACTTCCTGTGACGTCACTGTCTGCTCAAAGTGCCGCATTACCTACTTATATATATTTGGTAGACTAATGGCCATCCTTGTGAAATGTTGCTGAAAAAACATCTACTTATATTTCACCCTGTATCTTGTAGCACGTAAGTGCAAATTTTGTTATTGTCTACCAATAAGAAGCCCTAAAAATATCTGTCAACCTGTGAAAATTAGAGCAGATGTATTTTTCTGAGCATCCAATTACACAACTTTGCTATAATTTAACCGACGTTGTATCTCTTACAGTTTCCGAGATACCAATGATGAGGCTCGAATTTGAGCCAACCTGTACAAATTGTAGCTTAATCTACATAGGTCAAACTTCGAGAAATCTTAACACCCGATATAAAGAACATATTTGTGCATTTAGAAATAACCACGCTGACAAATCTATATTTGCAAAACAAATTATTGATACCGAACGTAGACCTACAGTAAATAACCGCATACAACCACTACATTTTTGTAACGACAAACGTAAACTAGACTTTTGTGAAGCTTTAGAAGTCAGAAAGCGCACACATGACAATAGCTGCCTTGTTTTAAATGAGCAAACTGATTTAATGAATTCACGTTTCTTGGATATTCTTCTTCATAATTAAATATCAAAGAAAATAACTTTAACTATTCTTTTTAAAAAGTTTTAATAAGATAATGAGTTGATGTATGTCGATATTTTCGTTGTATAGAGACTACTTTATTACTGTTATTGTTTAGTTATTTTATTGTTGTTACTGTTATTATAATTAATATAGGCTAGTTCTATTTTATGTTAAATATTGACATACATCACCTAGACATTTTGAAAGCCTCATCCGTCATCTGTGCTTCATTTCATTTAAAATTTGATGAATTTTTTGGTCAAAACATCATATCATGGCAACAGATCTTTATTTGTAGTTGTCATGATTTCGTACTAATTCAATTTTTATCTGTCTGAGAATGCTGTCAAGCAGCGAAACTATAGTCACAGAAACATTGAAGAACATCCGAGAACATCTAAAATTCATAAGGACCTCTTGCTCCAGTTAGATAACGCGCTGGCTACGTCCTTCACCTGCAGAAACGGAACCCAACAGTGAAGCCAAAGAAGTAGTCTCCAAGTATGTATATAATATGGACCAGTTTCACCAAGTAAGGGCTACAACAATTAATCAATAAATATTACTATTTGGACTATTTAATTTCGAGGAAATATACAGAAATGCTTTTGAAATGAGACTAAGGAAACGTTTCTATTGATAAGTGGTTATATCGACGGGTAAAATATAAAGGAAGTGCAGCAATTATTAGTAAACACATATTACAGAATAAATGGACTTTCGGTCAACAAAGGGCAATGTCTAATCATGGGAATGTGACAAATAATGACTTTAACTATTATAGGTATAAGGTGAAGCGAATGGAGGGTTGTTGAATAATTTCACGGTAGAGATTTTGAACGGAAAGGGTGTGTTAGTGAGGAAGTAGACCTTGCGCTCTCACGTGGAAATATTCCAACTGTCAGGTGGTATGTCGTTAGCTTCTTGAAGACCCGCTTTTCTGTCTACACACGAATAAGTTAATACTTGTTCATCACACAAGAAGAATTTACAGGAAGTGTAGTATTATTATATCAATAACCGATATTTGTGAGACCAGACTATTCAATATGTACTTTATAAACATATTGGAATCTTCTTCTTCTTTAATTAAATAAAGCGGTAAATTTTGTTGATGCGTAACAATTTATCTTAAGCACAAAGTAGTTCTGATAGAAAAAATTTGCCGGGCTTGCATATTTTCATAAAAAACGAAGCTTTTTTAGTGAATTTCCTTAAAAAAAATCACTATTTAGGAGAGCGCGACTTTTGTATTTTGAAAAAACTAGGCTACCTAGAATACATATCCAGGCTCAGTTTCAATTCGTATATATATATATATATATATATATATATATATATATATATATATATATATATATATATATATATATATATATATATATATATATATATATATATATATACATATATATATATATATATATATATATATATATATATATATATATATATATATATATATATATATATATATATATATATATATATATATATATATATGTATCACACCGATAACTCAACAAATAATGGGCCGATTTTGATTAAATTTGGGGAAAAATTTCTTTTGCAAATGGCTTGGATGAGTTCGTTAGCCCGGAAAATCTGCCCAGGTTTTCCCGGAAAATTTTGTGTTTCCTTTTGAAAAAAATTCATATCTCCGGAATTAACAAAGTAAGGGCAACCAAATTTAGTACGCGGGTTTAGACCCCTATAGGTAAGTCAGCTACCAGCAATGTAGCTCAAAAGACAAAAAAGTTATAGGCATTTAAAAAAAAAAATTGGGGTTTTCCTCAAAACATCAAAATTGCGATTTAAAACGTCAAAATCGGCAACATTTAGGCAATTAACTTGAATCTAATACGGGCTATGGAAATCAAATGTCTCAAGAAGGATGTTTCACAAACCCTGAAGTCTTAGTTTCAACCGTCATTGTCCTTCATTTTACTAAAATGTTTCCAGAAAATTCATTTCAAATAGACCCTTTCTCTGATGCTTGGCACTGCCTTAGCTATAGTTTATCGTTTAATGGTATATAATTTTTGTCGAATTTTCGTAAAAAATCAATAAAGCTCAATATATCGGTTATTATACAAGATATGAAAAAAATTTGTATATATTAATTATAGGGGGTCTTGAGCTACATCTTAAAAAATATTTCTACAATCACAGGCTGGCCCATAAGTCGTTGGTGATACAAATTTTCTTTTTTTTTAATCAAACACCCCTTATGTTATTGCATTTTTGCATTTTCCATCGAAATATAATGCATGTTTGTAAGAAAATAAATTCTGGATGCAGCAAGTGCGTTATGGTAGCGAATTTTGATCAAATGCTTCATATTTGAATAGCCCAATTTGCTATTAATCTATAAGGTTGACCAAGAAACGAGTTTTTCCGGGAACACTTTAAGTTTACTTTTGGAAATTTTTGTACATTTTTACACAATAAAGTTATTTTTATGAAACATGGCACATTGTTTTTACTATATAGGTTATACTGGTAACCAAAATTGATGCCTGCTTTCTTAAAAAGAAAACACACATATTTGCAATAAAAACATTTTTATGAAAATTCACTACCATAACGCACTTGCTGCGTCCAGAGTTTTTTTTTTAAATTCAACAACACACCACCAGGGCTCACAGCCTAAATACTATCGTACCGTGGGTGTCCACAAGGAGCAAAGATGCAACTTGTTATTTCTGGACTTAAAGTTTTGGAGGTTCGGAGGAGAAGGAAAAACATCTGCCGGCAAGGAATTCCACAACTTGGAAGTCATCGGGTCAAAAGAGCGGGCATAACAAGATGTTCTATGTCTAGTGATCTGGGCAGTAAAAGGGTGCATTCCCTCTGTTCCCCTGGTAGATCTGTTGGGGGCAACAGGTGGAGGAACTATGGAAGAAAGCTCCTCTGAGCAGTGCCCGTGCTATATATGCTCTATAAAAGAGAGAGAGAGAGAGAGGTCACCAACGGCACGTCGGTGGGCAAGTGATGGCAGCCTTTGGGTGAGGGTAGGTTCACCGATGAGACATATAGCTTTCTTCTGAATGGAGTCCAGGATAGTGAGCGTAGAAACGGCAGCGGCCTCCCAGATGTGGGGGCAGTATTCGAAGTTTGGCTATATTTGTGAAGTATATAAGGTACAGAGATTAGCTGGTGAAAAGTATTTACGAGCCCGGAAGAGGAAACCTAATTTCTTAGCAGCCGCTTCTGCAATTAATGTGACGTGTTGGTGCCAATTGAGATTTCGATCCACAGAAATTCCAACAAGTGAAAAGGACTCATTACTTTGAATAACTTGGTTGTTCATTGTGATGGATCTAGGGCTGGTGTATCTCTTATGAGGTAGAAGGCAAGACTGAGATTTGGTGGAGTTGGATCTACAACATTTCAACTTCCCCAGTCCAATATTTTTTGAAAATCTACAGAGACAGAAGCCCCCCCCACTCGCCCCCCCCCCCCCCAGGAGTCTGCGATCCTCATCTAATTGGGCTGAAGAGACAGGCTTAGAATATTGTATATTTGAGTGGAGGGTGCTGTCGTCCGCGTAACTGTGAATTGAGTTGTATATGCTAGAGGGGTCATTGATGTGGAGAAGAAACAAGATAGAGGCTAAAGCCGAACCTTGAGGGACTCCTGCATTAATTGGATACAGTTTAGAGGAATGGCCATCCACGACAACAGAAATGCTCCGGTTGGAGAGAAAATTTGCTGTCCACATACAGAATCTTGGTGGTAGGTCATAGGCTGGAATTTTATTAAGCAGCTGCATGTCAGACCTGGTCGAATGCTTTCAATATGTCTAGAGCGACAATCTGGGATTCACCGTGTAGTTCCATAGACGTATTCCAAGAATGGGTGACAAAGGAAAGGAGGTCGTCAGTTGATCTGCGCTAAAGGAATCCATAATGCTTGTCATGGATTAGACTGTGTTTTTTAAGAAATTTTAGTAATTCGGTGTTTATATACTTGTCCATCACTTTAGAAACGACTGAAAGGAGATAAATAGGCCTGTGGTTGCTAAGAAGCGCTTTGGATCCTTTCTTGGGGACTGGTTGTACTCGAGCAGTTTTCCAGTTACTAGGGAATATGCCTCTATTGTGAGATGTCTGAAATAGACCAGTCAGGACAGGAGCAAGTTCTGGTGCGCATTTTTTGAGAAAAATTACTGGGATCTCGTCAAGGCCAGAGGCTTTCCTGGTATTAAGAGAAAAAATCATCTCTCGTACCTTTTTAGTTTTGAAAATGATATCCATCATTTTATGCGGGACATTGGAGACTGTTGGTGGTTGAACAATTGGAGGTGCGTTGAGAGTAGAATTGCCGGTGAAAAACAATGTAAAAAGTTCAGCTTTGCCCAGAGCGGTAGAAACAATTTCATCCCCTGAAACAAGAGGTGGGAACGTGCTATTGCAGAAATTATTCCCAATAGATTTAGCAAGAGCCGATAAGGGTTTGCTGCCGTTGTAGGTTGAAAGGATTGTGTTTTTGATATAGTTATTTAACGAGTTTTTTGCCTCAGAAAGAATGCGGACATAGCGGTTTCTTGCGTCGTTCGATGGTTGGCGGTTTTCTTGACTGGGATTGTGTAGAAGCGTTTTGTGAGCTTTGACCTTTTCAAGTCTGGCCTTGTCACAGGATTGAGAGAACCAGAGCTTTTGAGTGGCTGAAGAGGTTTTCTGTGTACGTGGAATAAATAATTCCATGCCAGCTTGGATAATTTCGGTGCCGTTTTGTGAGATATCAGATGGGTCAGGATGAGAGAAGCAGACAGACGCCCATGGAAATAAGGAAAAGTACTGCCGCATTTCGTCCCAGTTTGCGGAGTTGTAGTGCCAAACGATACGTGGGTGCGATGACTGTGTGACCTCGGGTTGCATTGCACAGGAAGCAGTGACCATGCCGTGGTCTGAGCGACCAAGGGGGGCGGTGACTGATATCTTATAGCATTCAGGATTTGTAGTAAGAAGGAGATCCAAGGGATTTGAGCTGTGTGTTGGGATACGAGGAAAGTAAGTAGGTTGCTGTACCATATTGGCCAAAGAATTGCTGAGTGCAAATACATCCGCTGCTTTCCCTTGTGGATCGATTTTTGAAGATCCTAGCCGTTCCTTATTATGAACATTGAAGTCACCAAGAATAGTGACCTCGGAGGAAGGATTTTCAGAAATCAGGTGGTCGGTTTTTTTTAGAAAGGTAGTCGAAGAGCTGGACAAAGTTGTTGTCAGAAGGTGACCGGTAAATGCAGCCGATGAATTTAGTTGCGACCCTGAGAGAGAGTTGCATCCAAAGTATGTCTTTTCTTCCAGCTTCTAAATTGGGGAGTCTGGTGCTGGGTAGATTGCTACCGACATATGCGCACACACATCCATGTAATCTAAAGGAAGTAAGGAGCTCATACCCCGGGAAATTAAGGTGATTAGTGGCTGTTTTGGCACTGATTTGGGTTTCGGTGAGGAAGAGGAGTTGGGGCCTGTTAGCGTGGAGGAAATGGTGGACGGAGTTCAGGTTATAATTTAGGCCACATATATTCGAGAAGGATATGTTCCCCCTGCACCCCCCTCGGAGATCGGAATGGTAGGGTATTTTATCTCCGGAATCTTTTGTACAAGGAGGAGCCATCATCATATCCTTTTTTTTTGTGTCTCACTAATGCCAGTGCTCCCCTATTTCTTTTTAATTATCTATTAACTTTACCGCCACACAGCTATTACAGAAACATTAATGTTAAAGCAAAACAAAGATTTGCAGAAAGATAAACGCAACCGTTTGTAAAAACAACATGAAACCTCTGTTGACCTTACATAACGTTCCCGATGTGTAAATATCTCGAGTAGTTATCTGTGTTAGTGACACCTAATATGAAGATGGGAATATTCAGTAAATATTTCTCTATTATCAAAATATATAACATGTAAAAATGTTATTGCTTAGCCTGTTGATTGCGCGACAACATATCTTCTATCAGTTCCAAATCCTGCAAGGATGAAGACAGAAAGGAGAGTGCAGCACTTTAGAGTATGTTTGGATGATATTAATGTCGGTGTGGTGAATTACACCTTTTTTTTTTTTTTTGTTCCCTCAGGGCTCGTCCGCGGCCTTGCCGCCCCGATAGCACCGCAACCCTTGGTTGATTGTGCATACCCCTAGTCTTACTCCACCCATTCCAAAATCACTGTGCCTTGAACTAGTCTGCACAGCGATTGGTAGGGTGAAGTTTTATATTGCTCTGTCTCCGGTCTAGAGTGACCGTAGATCAGTTGTCTTTTCCGGTCCAGAGCTATACACTCGCACAAGATGTGCTGGGCTGATTCCTCCCCCTCGCCGCAGAGTCTGCATGCGAGGTCCCCTTCGAACCGCCCCATTTTATGTAGGTGTTTCTTGACGGCCATGTGTCCCGTCAAGAGACCTGTTGTGTTTCTGAGCTGTCCTCTGCTAAGGTTTAGCAGCTCCACAGCTCTCTTTGAACTGGGTCCGTCAATTATTGACTTCCCATGTCTGAGCCCTGGACAGTCCGCCCAGTACACCTTGTGTTGGTTTCTGACCCAGGACTTAATGGCTCCCCTGGCAGTGCTCTTTGACACGCCCAGAGCCGGTTCTGGTCCCATAAATGGTTCTGCTGACCCCCTCTTTGCGAGACTGTCAGCTTCTTCATTGCCTTTGACCCCCGAGTGACCCGGCACCCAGATGAGGGTCACCTCATTCTGCCCAGCCAGGTCGCTCGTCTCGTCTCGGCACTCACTCACCAGCCAGGAATTTACCCGTGGGCTACTTAGTGCCTTAAGGGCTGCCTGGCTGTCTGTGGCTATGAGGATCCGCTTGTTGGTGTAGCCCCTCCTCTTGTTCTCCCGCACACAGTGCAGGATGGCGTACATCTCGGCCTGAAACACCGTTGCATGGGCTCCGAGGGAAATACTGTGACTTACCCTCGGTCCTTCCGAGTAAACACCTGCCCCCGTCCCACGCTCCCCGCCAGATCCGTCCGTGAACCAGACGAGCGCGTCCCGTGGTATGCCCGGTGTCTCCTCCCGCCATGCCCCGCGATCAGGGATTTCCACTGTGAAGTTGTTTTCCCTGCACATTCGCGGGCTCGCGAAGTCTGACCTCATTTCAAGCATGGGTTCCTTCACGATCTCCTGAATTTTGCAGTGGCCCCTGAGGCCTGGGTTGATCTTCAGTCTACCATTGCAGGCTAGTCTGTATAGTCCTAGCCTGGCCTCTCCCATAATAACGAAGTGTAGGGGGGGTAGATCCAGCAACACCTCCATGGCGGCTGTTGGGGTTGAAGACATGGCCCCTGTGATGCCTAGGCAAGCCATCCTTTGGATCTTGCCTAGTTTTTGTTTGGCACTGGATTGTGTCACCTTAGGCCACCAGACCAGTGCCGCATATGTTAACGATGGTCTGACCACCCTTGTGTACAGCCAGTGGGCCATACTAGGTCTTAGTCCCCACGTTTTTCCATATAGCCGCCTAGTGACGGCTAAGGTCATGACTGCCTTACGCAGTATTTTTCCAATGTGACCATTCCAGGTTAGCTTAGAGTCCAATACGACCCCAAGATATTTTACCTCCCTGGCCATTGGAACGCTCCTACCGTATAGAGTGAGAGTTCTGTGGCTTTCACACTTCCTCCTCCTCGTAAACGGCACGACGGTTGCTTTCTCGGGGCTCACCCCGAGCCCTTGATCAACCGTCCACCCTTCCACCACTTTCAGTGCAGTCTGCATACGCTCCCACACTGCCTGTGTGACCTTTCCTCGGACTATGATGACAATGTCGTCCGCATAGCCCTGTACCTCATACCCCCCTCCCGAGAGCCTCCCCAGCAGGCCGTCCACGACTAGACACCAGAGCAAGGGAGACAGAACGCTCCCCTGCGGACACCCCGCCGCGACCCCCGCCAGCAGAGTCCCTCCCGCGAGTGAGGTGAACACCGCCCTGTCCCTGAGCATGGAACCGATCCACCTGCAGCAGGTCTCCTCTATTCCACGCTCCCGGGCAGCTGCCAGAACCGATCCGAACGAGGTGTTGCTAAAGGCCCCCTCTATGTCTAGGAAGGCCCCCAGCGCCACCTCCTTGTTCTCCAGCGTATTCTCCAGTTTCAGCACCAGTTGGTGCAGTGCTGTTTCTGTTGAGAATCCTGCTCTGTATGCATATTGTCCGCAGTGTAGAGGATATGCTTCCAGTACACCGCCCCTAATGTGCCGGTCGAGCAGTTTTTCCACTGTTTTCAGCAAGAAGGACATGAGACTTATTGGCCTCAGGGACTTTGCCTGGTCTGTTGGACGCCCAGGTTTAGGAATAAATACAACCCTGGCCAGTCTCCATGCCCTCGGAATGTACCCCAGAGCCAGGCTGGCCCTCATAATGAGGGTAAGCACCGGCGCCAGTATATCTATCCCCTGTTGGAGCATGATGGGCATTATTCCATCAAATCCCGGCGATTTGTATGGCTTAAAGCTGTTAATGGCCCATCTGATTTTGCTCCAGGTAACCACCTCTTTAGCGACTGTCCAGTCTACTCTAGATGCCCGCCTATAAGGCGCCTCTATTTCTGAGTGTTCCCAGTCCGGAGGTGATTGGTTTATTATGTTACAGCCGGGGAAGTGGGTCTGGAGTAAAATTTCCATAGTTTCCTCCCCCGAGCTTGTAAAGCCTCCCGTGGGTGTTCTAAGGGAGCCTATGTTAGTCTGAGGGCCCTTAGACAGGATCTTGTGTAGTCGAGCACTCTCGGACGTGTTTTCCACTTCTTCGCAGTGCCTCCTCCACGACTCCTTCTTGGCGTCCCTCAGTCTTTTGTTAGAATTACACCTGAAAATTGGGTGTTCTATATCAGCCACTGTGACCCGTAAATATTTTATAAGTGTTCATTTTGCCATAATTAAAAGAGATAAGTAACAACATTACACTTTATCAGCGTTAATCCACTATACTCAGTACTTGTGCACTACAAAATATATGTATATGCATATATAACTTTACGTAAACAACATAATGTTAAAATATAACCGTGCTGATAGATATGCAGGACTTTATTGCAAATTTTGATACACTTATTATGTGGTCCAAATAAATGGTACCGCAAGTAAACATTGCAGGTGGTAGTGGACTTTTCCTTTACGTAATAGTAAAGGATTTTTTCCCGCCCGAGGAGGTACCGCCCCATACATCAAGGGGCCGGTGAAGTCCCAACGGACGTTTCCGGTTCTGGTGTATGAGTCGGTTTCCCTTATAAACAAAAATGATGATGGCTCCTCCTTGTACAAAAGATTCCGGAGGCAAAATACCCCTCAATTCTGATCTCCGGGAGAGAGTGTGCAGGAGGCGCCGGCATCAAGGTTAACATATTCTATTCGAATAAATGTGGCCTAAATTCTAACCTGAACTCCGTCCACCATTTCCTCCAACCGAAATCCAAATCAGTGCCAAAACAGCCACTAATCACCTTAATTTCCCGGGGTATGAGCTCCGTACTTCCTTTAGATTGCATGGAGGTGTGTGCGCTTACGTCCGTAGCAATCTACCCTGCACCAGACTCCCCAATTTAGAAGCTGGAAGAAAATACATACTTTTGATGAAACTATCTCTCTCTCTCTCAGGGCTGCGGAACTCCGGGAGAGCGGTGTACAGGGGGCGACAACATCAAGATTTAACATATCCTTTTCGAATATATGTGGCCATATTTCTAACCTGAATTCCGTCCACCATTTCCTCCAGGCTAACAGGCCCCAACTCCTCTTCCTCACCGAAACCCAAATCAGTGCCAAAACAGCCACTAATCACCTTAATTTCCCGGGGTATGAGCTCCTTACTTCCTTTAGATTGCATGGAGGCGTGTGTGCATACGTCCGTAGCAATCTACCCTGCACCAGACTCTTCAATTTAGAAGCTGGAAGAAAAGACATACTATAGATAAAACTCTCTCTCAGGGCTGCAACTAAATTCATCTGTTGCATTTACCGGTCACCTTCTGACAACAACTTTGTCCAGCTCTTAACTACCTTTCTGAAAAAACCGACCATCTGATTTCTGAATATCCCTCCTCCAAAGTCACCATTCTTGGTGACTTCAATGTCCATAATAAGGAATGGCTAGGTTCTTCTAAAACCGATCCATAAGGAAGAGCAGCGGAGGCCTTTGCAGTCAGCAATTCTTTATCCAATATGGTTCAGCAACCTACTTACTTTCCTCGCATCCCAACACACAGCTCAAATCCATTGGATCTCCTTCTTACTACAAATACTGACTGCTATAAGATATCAGTCACCGCCCTCCTGGGTCGCTCAGACCACGGCATGGTCACTGCTTCCTGCGCAATGCAACCCGAGGCCACACAGTCATCACACCCACGTATCGTTTGGCACTACAACTTCGCGAACTGGGACGATGCGGGATTTCCTCTCCTCATTTCCAAGGGCGTCTGTCTGCTTCTCTCATCTTGACCCCTCTGATATCTCACAAAACGTCACCGAAATTATCCAAGCTGGCATGTAATTATTTATTCCACGTACACAGAAAACCTCTTCAACCACTCAAAAGCCCTGGTTCTTTAAATCCTGTGACAAGGCCAGACTTGAAAAGGTCAAAGCTCACAAAAAGCTTCTACACAATCCCAGTCAAGAAAACCGTCAAGCATTTAACGACGCAAGAAACCGCTATGTCCGCATTCTTTCTGAGACAAAAAACTCGTTTAATAACCACATCAAAAACAAAGTCATATTAAGCTCCAGCGGCAGCAAACCCTTCTGGACTGACGCGCATAAAATTACGTATATCATTTTCAAAACTAGAAATGTACGAAAGAGGCTCTCTTCTCTTAATACTAGGAAAGCCTCTGGCCTTGACGAGATCCCAGCAATGGTTCTCAAAAAATGCGCACCAGAACTTGCTCTTGTCCTGACTCGTCTGTTTCAGAATCTTACAATAGAGGCATATTCCCTAGTAACTGGAAAACAGTCGAGTACAACCCGTCCCCAAGAAAGGATCCAAAGTGCTTCCTAGCAACTACAGGCCTATTTATCTCCATTCAGTCGTCTCTAAAGTGATAGAAAAGTATATAAACACCAAATTACTAAAATTTCTTGAAAAACACAGTCTAATCCACGACAGACAGTATGGCATGTAGGTAAACGTAAAATATGGTGATTTTACGCAACTTACCCCTATATTAAGTTGCGCCCCTGAGAAGTTATAGGCCTTCAAAGTATGGTTTCAAATTTCGAAAATAATCAATATCTCTGTAATACTTTAACTTAGAGAAATTAAATTTGATACCAAGTTTAGTACCCGTTCTGAATGTACCAAGAACAATGGTAAGTAGAGTTCAATTAAGGCATATGAAAGGGTTTATAGGGGCGATGCGCCCTTAAAATGTCACAATTTTTTTAACAGATTGGTGGATTTAGGAAGATATTTCATTTTATAAGGAATTTAACTCTAAAACTTTGTTACTCCAGTTATTTTCAAAAAACTTTATTGTTTTCAAGAAAAACACTAATAAGTAAAGAAACATATTTTCACAATCTTACTAAACATCATCGAAAATTAAATATTTACCAATAAACTTATGTATAGGTCAAATTTAACAATCAGGAAAAAAGTGTGAATAAGTATAATTTATTAGAAAACAGACAACTCAAACAACAGAATTAAAAAAATTGCTATGGATAAGTTATAGAAATTCTTCAACATGATAATTTCACAGGCATCTATTGAATTTTTGATGATTTTAAGTAACATTAATAATATATGTGTCTTTAGTTTTTCGGGTTTTTATTGAAAACGACAAAAGTTTTTTGAAAAATAACAAGATTTAAAAAGTTTTATAATTTACTTCCCCATAAAATGAAATAATAATTTTTTAGATCCGCCAATAGGTTAAGAAATTCTGCCACATTTTATGGGTGCATCACCACTATTCAACCCTTTGAAATGCTTCAAATAAACTGTACTCACCAAAGATTAATGCCCTTGGTACACCCAAAACGTTTACCAAATTTGGTTTTTCTAAGTTGAAGTATTACTGAGATATTGATTTTTTTTTTCGAAATTTAAAACCCCACTTTGAGCGCCTATAACTTCTCAGTGATGCACCTTCCCCTACACGCCCCTTCTCTGTGTCGTTTCTTATGCGAAACACCCTGTATATCGTTTTTTAAAACGTAATGTTCCAATGAGTATATGTATGAACATTTTGAGAAGATTCATTGAATGTTCGTGGGACATTTTCAGCAGATACTGGGAGCTCCTAAGAATATTATAAATAACATTCTAAAAACCTTATTAGTATGACAGAATCTGTCCCATTCTCATGTTCATAGAATATGTTATGAATATATATATATATATATATATATATATATATATATATATATATATATATATATATATATATATATATATATATATATATATATATATATATATGAAGTATGCCATTACTCTGATACATTTTATTTGTGTTTTAAAAGCAAATGAGAAATGGACGATAGTGGCAGCCCGTGGAATTTTCCAGACCGTGCTCAGAGAATTAATTTACTTTGTTATTCATTTTTGATTGAATTTTGTATGTTAACAAATGATATACGGGAATATTCTGTCCCAGGGCAAGTTTCGAGAAACCGGAGCTTTTAATATTAATTTACAAGTTTTTCGGGAAAGTGTTTCATGGATAACATCTCAAAGGCAGCTGAAATATTGGCTGGTTCTTATTTCACACTGGTTTTCGTTGCTTTGAAAGCACTAATGCAAGAGTATACAGCCTGTGGCATTCGGTAGGAGATTATATATATATATATATATATATATATATATATATATATATATATATATATATATATATATATATATATAAATATATAATATATATATATATATATATATATATATATATATATATATATATATATATATATATATATATATATATATATATATATATATATATATGAGAGACATGCTTGGTTCTCAGGTTAAACCGCGTCCAGAATTTATGGAAACTCGACGTTTCGGCTCCTGTTTTGGAGCCATTTTCAAGAGGTAAAGGAAATATGTAAGGACACTCTAAGGCCTCAATCTGCCTACTCCTTAGAGTGATGGCCAAAGGTGGGTAAAGGATATATGTAAGGACACTCTAAGGCCTCAATATGCCTACTCCTTAGAGTGGTGGACAAAGGTGGGTAAAGGAAATATGTAAGGACACTCTAAGGCCTCAATCTGCCTACTCCTTAGAGTGATGGACAAAGGTGGGTAAAGAAAATATGTAAGGAAACTCTAAGGCCTCAATCTGCCTACTCCTTAGAGTGGTGGACAAAGGTAGGTAAAGGAAATATGTAAGGACACTCTAAGGCCTCAATCTGCCTACTCCTTAGAGCGGTGGATAAAGGTAGGTTGGGTTGTTGTAGCTCGATTACGGGGCCTCAATCTGCTTACTCCCCAAATCTCGCCGGAGAACGTCTGTGAGGTCTCAGTGTGTTCAACCCTAGGCCTCAGAGAGATCTGGCAGTTCGTTGCAAGTCTTGTCTTATATATGTCGTTCCGTCTACCTGTTGCGTCATCAGTGAAAGTAGTGGGGTCACCGTCAATTAAGTGGGGGGCTTTGGTCACGGTATCTAGAGGAGGATTAAGAGGGTCACCGGCATTTGTTGAGGCAGATAATGATGCAATAAAATTGTCTGTGGAATTTATTTCTTTTTTGTGTGTTTGTAAAGAAGATATAATAGGTTTCCAAATAGTCGGAAGGCGAAGACCATCATCTCTCTTATTTAAACAATCGGGACGTTTTTGAATCTCGATTGCTTCGCGGATAATTCTCGTTTTGAAATTGTAAACTGGTGCTATTGTTTTGGCATTATCGAAGTCTATTTTGTGCCCTGTATGAATATGATGCATGGCCAGCGCCGATGAGGGGTCGGATTTTCTAACTGCGAGGGTGTGTTCGTATATTCTATTGTGGATGCGTCTGTTTGTTTGTCCTACGTAAGTTCGGGAACAGTCGGAACAAGGAATTTCGTAAACTCCGTGGAATTCGTTTGGAATCGTATCCTTGGGAGTTTTTATAAGATTTGACAGTTTTTGGTCTGTTGTGAATACCGTTTTGTTATTATGGGTTCTGAAAATTCGGCTGATTTCAGACTTCGATAATGCCAAAACAATAGCACCGGTTTACAATTTCAAAACGAGAATTATCCGCGAAGCAATCGAGATTGAAAAACGTCCCGATTGTTTAAATAAGAGAGATGATGGTCTTCGCCTTCCGACTACTTGGAAACCTATTATATCTTCTTTACAAACACACAAAAAGGAAATAAATTCCACAGACAATTTTATTGCATCATTATCTGACTCAACAAATGCCGGTGACCCTCTTAATCCTCCTCTAGA
Source organism: Tillus elongatus (assembly GCA_964006375.1). Taxonomy (NCBI): domain Eukaryota; kingdom Metazoa; phylum Arthropoda; class Insecta; order Coleoptera; family Cleridae; genus Tillus; species Tillus elongatus. The sequence goes on along the minus strand of OZ023262.1, from coordinate 1,577,624 downwards.
TACCGTGACCAAAGCCCCCCACTTAATTGACGGTGACCCCACTACTTTTACTGATGACGCAACAGGTAGACGGAACGACATATATAAGACAAGACTTGCAACGAACTGCCAGATCTCTCTGAGGCCCAGGGTTGAACACACTGAGACCTCACAGACGTTCTCCGGCGAGATTTGGGGAGTAGGCAGATTGAGGCCTTAGAGTGTCCTTACATATTTCCTTTACCCACCTTTGTCCATCACTCTAAGAAGTAGGCAGATTGAGGCCTTAGAGTGTCCTTACATATTTCCTTTACCCACCTTTGTCCACCACTCTGAGGAGTAGGCAGATTGAGGCCTTAGAGTGTCCTTACATATTGCCTTTACCTCTTGAAAATGGATCCAAAACAGGAGCCGAAACGTCGAGTTTCCATAATTTCTGGACGCGGTTTAACCCGAGAACCAAGCATGTCTCATATATATATATATATATATATATATATATATATATATATATATATATATATATATATATATATATATATATATATATACAAATGTTAACGTACCCTGGTTTTGGGTTCTAGGAACCCAAATTCGCGTGCACCTGAATAAATTTTTTTTTAAACTCATCGTGATCTCTCTTTTCTTTTTAGCGAATTTTCTTAATGAAAATTTGCTAAAAAGAAAAAAGTTTTCATATAAAAGCAAATAAGACTTCTGGAACGCGCATCCACTGTCTGTTTGAATGTTTGTTATTAAACACCCGACTTCCTATATGCAACGTATACATATATAATCCTTTAGTATTTAATATTTGACGTTTGGCAGAGTTATCGTGTCGAAAATAAAATAATAACAATAATAAACAATCAGTTGCGAGTTCTGTTACATAACATTGAACAGGGGATGAGGTATGTATGTACCACTCAACCAGAGGGTGCGCTGGATGGTGTCACCGTTTTTTTTTCTGATTCTAATAAACAAGGGAGAGATTTTTAGTATGTCGTTAACAAGAAAGAAGCCTGTGTTTATAAACAGTTGAGCTAATCGCTTATAAAAACCAGAAGCTGAATGTAAACCATACCATTATTATGTATATGAGTATATTACAAGAGAACCACTTCAGTCGAGTGAGACTTAATGACGAACAAGCTCTGATTCTCTGATAGTTCTCCATCAACAGAGACCTCCCTTCGGTAGACGGCTGACGATACATTAAGACATTAAGCAGATTCCCTGCACTTTTACCGCATTGTTTATGATGTGGGAATCGCTGTCGCTACTAACTACCAACTCAACTACAACATTAACAAAATATCTATTGTAATATAAGTAGACCTATTTTATTATGCTCTTCACTTTTTGTGTGGTGCTTGACACACTTATCTGCTACTGGCGCCTTTAAAACTTTTAAAGTACAAAAGGTTATACGTAAACTTGTAGAACCCAGATCACCGCAACACATTTAAAAAAAATTCGGGACGCAGCAAATACGTTATGGTAGTGAATTTTTATTAAATGCTTCAAATTTGAATAACTCAATTTTATATAAACCTAGAAAGTTGAATTTCGCCATATGATAATGGCTTTCACAAGGCAACATATTCACCAAATTTCATCAAAATAGCTTTGTAATTTTCAGACATAAATTTTTTTCGAAAGGAAACTCAAAATTTTCTAGGAAAACCTTGTCCGATTTTCCTGGCTAACGAACTTATCTAAGCCATGATTAAAATAAAGATTCTTGCCGAGTTTAATCAAAATCAGTTCATAACTTTTTGAGTTATCGTACATACATATATATATATATATATATATATATATATATATATATATATATATATATATATATATATATATATATATATATATATATATATATATATATATATATATATATATATATATATACATATAAAAATTGGAACTAACCCCGGATATGGGTTCTCGGGGTCCTAGTTCGCACTCGTTTGCAAAAGTCTCACCATCGATACCTCTCTATTAGCGAATTTTTTAAAATAAAAATTCACTAACAAAACAAACCAAACAGTATATCCCTCGTGCTTTAAGTAACCTTATTATGACAAGCAGATACACCATTTTAACGTTTTAAATAAAGTGGTTGAAGTATTTTGCATAATATGTTGATAATTAATTAATTTATAGAATATAACATGATCATTTTCAAACACTCTCCCAGTATACAACACAATATTACTCCTCAGTCAATAAATTAACTTTTTTCATTCTGCTCTATCAAAACTAAATTTAGTAAATTTTAATTTTACACTACAATAACGACTTGTTAATGCATTCTCCAGAGCACACAGAAGCACAGAAACGAGATAAGGTTATGAGCAAAATATATAGTAGAAACAATGTGCCATATTTTATTAAAATAACTTATTGTTTGAAAATGTACAAACATTTTCCGACAATATACCTTAAACGTTGGTTTTCTAACCAACAAATCTTAGGTTAATAGCAAATTGAGTTATTGAAATTTGAAGCATTTAATGAAAATTTGCTACCATAACGCACTTACTGCGTCTTGATTTTTTTCTTGCAAACATATTTCGATAAAAAATGCAATAAAATAAGGCTGTTCGAAAAAAAATTTGTAGGGATCACCAACGATCGACTTGTGGGCCAGCCGGTGATTGTTAAAATAATTTTATAAGATGCAGCTCAAGACACCCTATAATTAACTTATACAATTTTTTCTCGTCTCTTGTATAATAATAATTATATTCAGCTTTACCGTAGAAACGCGCCACCCTGTATAATATCCCCTTTTGTGAAACTTTATGTCTTGATAAAACATAACAAACACTGTTTTATCCACCCACTAATATTAATAAAGGAATAATTTGCACTTGTATATAAAAATTTCCCAAATAACACAAATAATTCCTCGACTCAAACAAATAAACATATAAGCAATCTCATATCATACGGTAAACGTCAGTTATAGCGTCTAACAGACCTGCGCAATAATATCAGATCTTCCGTTACCAAGGCAACAACATACTAGATCGCATATAAACCATTGTCAATAAAACCCGGCGATTTAAAAATAAATATTTAAAATTTGAATAGCTCAATTTTCTGTAACCCTAAAAAGCTGAATTTTGGCACATAATTAGGTCTTTCCCAAAGCAATATGTACACCGAATTGTATCGAAATATCCTTGTAATTTTCGGAGAAAAAATTTTTTTTCGAAAGAAAACTCAAAATTTTCTCGGAAAACCGTGTCCGATTTTTCTGGGTAACGAACTCATCCAAGTTATTAAAGAAAGGCACTTGCCTAGGGTTGAACACATACAATTATTCATCCTCTGATGACGCTGACTTGGTTAGTGAAACGATCGTCAGGTTTTTAACGCGTTGTGGTGATTTGGGTTCTCCAAGTGTACTTGTAAGTTTTTTAAGGAATTTTCTTAAAAAAATTCAGTAATGAGGAGATCCTGACTTCTTAATTTTGAAATATATATATATATATATATATATATATATATATATATATATATATATATATATATATATATATATATATATACAGTGTGTCCACGGATTGAGTGTGGGTAAGGTATAAGTAACAAAAAATTTTTGAATTAGATTATGATATTCCTGGAATCACTCCTGCTTTGTCTTAAACTAAGATGTTGAGGAAATGAACAAAATCAATTAATATACAGGGTGGTTTAGAACTGATTAAATTAAATGTGTTAAGTAAACTACCTTCGTTTATAAAGATACCGAAAAAAGTTATTAACAAAACTTGTTTAGAATTAAAATTTATGACTCTCAATTTTCAGCCAGATTAACCTACTTTCAATTTTCAAGTAAAATATTAAAAAAATTTTTCCCATCAACATGGAGCTTTTTACATGTGGTTTTGTGAACCGAGGTGCGCAAAGTAAGTAACCATGCAATATGTTAAATATTAATTTATTAGTAAAATACAAAACGCTTATTGCTAACAAAAATCAAAACGAACAACGAAAAATAAAGAAATTATTCAAGTGTGCTGCCACCAACCGATACACATAACTCAGCCCGTTAAGTAAATGCTTTGTAGGCATTTTGAATATGTTGAATTGGAATACCGTCAATTGCCTCTCTCAACCTCAGTTTCAACAAATCAAAATCGTTGTTTAATGGAGCCGTGTAGACTTTCTGTTTGAGATAGCCCTATAAATAAAAGTCCATTAAGGTAAGATTGGGACTTCTGGGAGGCCAAGGTATTGGCCCATATCGACCAATTCACCGCCCAGAAAATTCGTGATCTAACCATTCTCGAACGATTCCTGTTGCATGTGCTGGGTGGCCGTCATGCTAAAAGTATGCTGTTTGTCTATCTTCTAGTGACATGTTATGCAAATGGTCTTGAAAAATATTTTCCAGATAACTGTACTGGTTCATATTCCGCTAAAAAAAATATGGCCCATTATCCCAGTGTAAGAAACAGCACACCACACATTTACTTTTTTATGGCATTGTCTTCTGCAATTAACTCTATAATTTGGATTCTCCATAGACCAATGCCGTGCATTTTGGGAATTTACCACCCCATTAGTGGTGAAAGTGGATTCGTCCGAAAAAATAATACTTCTGCCAAAATTGTGATTTTGTAGATATTGCTCGCCATACCATAAACAAAAATCTAATCGTTTTGACTCGTCATTTTCTTCCCAAGTGTGTATAAGTTTTGCTTTGAAAGGTTTCACATTGTTGGTACGATAAATTTGTTGCAAATGCGATTTGCTAATATTGCCAATTTCTAATGCCCTTCTTCTTAATGATAATTTCGGAAAACGCCTAACAGAATCCATAGCTAATGCAGCTGCAGCATTGTCTTCTTCATTTAGGTCGGATTTTGTCTTATTAACATTTGAAACACTCCCAGTACGCATACATTTTGTAACAACTTTTTTTTTACACCAGTAGCGGAAACCGAATAATTTGGCCAGCGTTCAAGGAATTTTCTTATCACTCCCTGATAAGAATGTTCTTCACCCAAACCATAGCACTGCACAATAAACACTTGAGATGAAAACAAACTTACCCCAAGTTTAATTATTGTAAAGACTTTTTTTAATACAGTTTCAAGTATTTTTTAAAGTACACCTAATCACAGAAGCCGTCGAACGTCATTTAAATAAAGTCGTAGCTAAAAAAAATCATAGTAGGCTGATCTGTTTGAAAATTGAGAGCATGCCATAAATTTTAATTCTAAACAATTTTTGTTAATAACTTGCCGCGGTATCTTCAAAAACGAAGGTAGTTTACAATTAATACATTTCATTACATCAGTTATAAACCACCCTGTATAATAATTGATTTTGTTCATTTCCTCAACATCTTAGTTTAAAACAAAGCAGGAGCGATTCCCAGAATATCATAATCTAATTCGAAATTTTTTTGTCACTTATACCTTACCCACACTCAATTCGTGGACACACTGTATATATATATATATATATATATATATATATATATATATATATATATATATATATATATATATATATATATATAAACACACCCATATAATAAGAATTGTTGATAATTTCTATGAAAATTCACTACCAGCTACGTCTAGAAATTTTTGTTTTGTTCTGAAATAGTCTGTCGTTTTAGGTTATCGTTGTTTTTTATGTACAAGTTATCTTGTTTTTGACATTCAATTATAATTTATAACACATTAATTGAATGTGTATTTTTATCACTCTTATATATGGGCATTTATTATGTACAATATTCAAGTAATAAATGTAGTTAGTAGGTTGATATGATAAACCGTCGTATTTTGTAACTCTGACTGAAAGACGTCGCTCATCAAAAATATCAGAAACGTTACACTTTGTCTCCTGTGATATCGTGCTCTCCTGCTTTATTATTATGTTTATTAGATAATAGCTGTGTCGTTAAGTGAAGATTGGTACCTGTGATGAGCACTGATAAGCACACTTGTAGAACCCAAATCACCACAACACATATTAAAAGACCTCACGATCGTTTCACTAACCAAGTTAGTGTCGTTAGAGGATGAATAATTATAAATAACTCGTATTCTCAGCTCTATTTATATTCCTCTGCAAATCTCCAGGTAGTCGGTTACTAGCGATTTTTGGGAGGTTCAACGACACCTCAATTAACATATTTTGGTTTGTCGAAAATATCTGTATTCTTTTATTATCTCTCGGACGTGCTTCTGTCGGTATTTATTTTACTAAGCTATTTTTTATTTTTTTAAATTTCAACAACACACCACGAGGGTTCACAGCCTAAATAATATCGTACCGTGGGTGTCGACAAGGAGGAAAGAGGCAGCTTGTTAATTCTGGACTTGAAGGTTTGGAGGTTCGGAGGAGAAGGAAAAACATGTGCCGGCAAGGAATTCCACAACTTGGAAGTCCTCGGGACAAAAGAGCGGGCATAACAAGATGTTCTATGTCTGGTGACCTTGACAGTAAAAGGGTGCATTCGCTCTGTTCCCCTGGTAGATCTGTTGGGGGCAGCAGGTGGAGGAACTATGGAAGAAAGCTCCTCTGAGCAGTGCCCGTGCAGATATCTATAAGAGAGAGAGAGAGAGAGAGAGAGAGAGAGAGAGAGAGAGAGAGAGAGAGAGAGAGAGAGAGAGAGAGAGAGAGAGAGAGAGAGAGAGAGAGAGAGGTCACCAACGGCACGTAGGTGGGCAAGGGATGGCAGCCTTTGGGTGAGGGTAGGGTCACGGATGAGACGTATTATAGCTCTCCTCTGAATGGAGTCCAAGCAGAAGCGGCAGCGGCTCCCTAGATGTGGGGGCAGTATTCAAAGTTTGGCCTTATTTGTGAAGTATATAAGGTATAGAGATTAGCTGGTGAAAAGTATTTGCGAGCCCGGAAGAGGAAACCTAATTTCTTAGCAGCCGCTTCTGCAATTGATGTGACATGTTGGTGCTAATTGAGATTTCGATCCACAGAAATGCCAACAAGAGAAAAGGACTCATTACTTTGAAAAACTTGGTTGTTCATTGTGATGGGTCTAGGGCTGGTGTATCTCTTATGAGAAAGAAAGCAAGACTGATATTTGGTGGGGTTGAATTGTAGAAGATTTCTACTTCCCCAGTCTAATACTTTTTGGAGATCCACGGGGACAGAACCCTCCATGAGTCTGCGATCCTCATCTAATTGGGCTAAAGAGACAGGCTTAGAATATTGTATATTTGAGTGGACGGTGCTGTCGTCCGCGTAACTGTGAACTGGGTTGGTGGTGCTAAAGAGGGGGTCATTGATCTGGAGAAGAAACAAAGTAGGGACTAAAGCTGAACCTTGAGGAACTCCTGCATTAATTGGATACAGTTTAGAGGAATGGCCATCCACGACAACAGAAATGCTCCGGTTGGAGAGGAAGTTTGCTGTCCAGGTACAGAGTTTTGGTGGTAGGCCATAGGCCGGAAGTTTATTAAACAGCGCTGCGTGCCAGACCTGGTCGAATGCTTTGGATATTTCTAGAGCTACAATCTAGGATTCGCCGTGTAGTTCCATAGACTCGTCAAGGCCTGGTATTGAAAGTAGAGAGCATCTTTCGTACCTTTTTAGTTTTGAAAATGATATCCGTCATTTTATGCACGACATTGGGGACTGTTGGTGGTTGAACATTTGGAGGTGGGTTGAGAGTAGAATTACCCGCGAACAACGAAGCAAAAAGTTCAGCCTTGCCCAGGGCGGTAGAAACAATTTCATCCCCTGAGACAAGAGGTGGGAATATGCTTGACGGTTTTCTTGATTGGGATTGTGTAGAAGCGTTTTGTGAGCTTTGACCTTTTCAGGTCTGGCCTTGTCACAGGATTTAGAGAACCAGGGCTTTTGAGTGGCTGAAAAGGTTTTCTGTGCACGTGGAATAAATAATTACATCCCAGCTTAGATAATTTCGGTGACGTTTTGTGAGATATTAGAGGGGCCAGGATGAGAGAAGCATGGAAATGAGGTAAAGTAATCCCGCATTTCGTCCCAGTTTGCGGAGGTGTAGTGCCAAACGATACGTCGGTGTGATGACTGTGTGACCTCAGGTTGCATTGCGCAGGAAGCAGGGATCATGCCGTGGTCTGAGCGACCAAAGGGGGCGGTGACTGATATCTTATAGCATTCAGGTTTTGTAGTAAGAAGGAGATCCAAGGGATTTGAGCTGTGTGTTGGGATGCGAGGAAAGTGAGTAGGTTGCTGAATCATATTGGTTAAAGGATTGCTGACTGCAAAGGCCTCCGCTGCTCTCCCTTGTGGATCGGTTTTTTAAGATCCTAGCCATTCCTTATTATGGACATTGAAGTCACCAAGGATAGTGACATCGGAGGAAGGATATTCAGAAATCAGATGGTCGGTTTTTTCAGAAAGATAGTCAAAGCTGGACAAAGTTGTTGTCAGAAGGTGACCGGTAAATGCAACAGATGAATTTAGTTGCAGCCCTGAGAGAGAGTTTTATCCATATTATGTCTTTTTTTCCAGCTTCTAAATTGGGGAGTCTGGTGCAGGGTAGATTGCTACAGACGTATGCGCACATGCCTCCATGCAATCTAAAGGAAGTAAGGAGCTCATACCCCGGGAAATTAAGGTGATTATTGGCTGTTTTAGCAATGTTTTGGGTTTCGATGAGGAAGAGGATTTGGGGCCTGTTAGCCTGGAGGAAATGGTGGACGGAGTTCAGGTTAGAATTTAGGCCACATATATTCGAAAAGGATATGTTAAATCTTGATGTTGGCGCCCCCTGTACACCCCTCTCCCGGAGATCCGAATGGAGGGGTATTTTACCTCTGGAATCGTTTGTACAAGGAGGAGCCATCATAATTTTTGCTTATAAGGGAAACCGACTCATACACCAGAACCGAAAACGTCCGTTGGGACTTCACCGGCCCCTTGATGTATGGGGTGGTACCTCCTCGAGCGTGAAAAAATCCTTTACTATCACGTAAAGGAAAATTCCACTACCACCTGCTATGGATTGGATTGGATCAATGTCTACCCCTTAAAAAAAAAGAGTAATAAAGGAACTATCAATTGTCCAAGAGTTATGCTTTTTGACATAGTAGGGGGGTACAAAACATTATCATTTTGTATCCATCCTTATGTCGGCAATGCTTATGACACACCAATGTATCGCGACACGGTGGTTGGGAATCGCTGAGTTTAGCATGTGTATTTTGTATTTTTTGCTTGTAATGGTGTCTTCCTACCAGTAATCATTAATTAAATAAATGAATAAAGTGTACTACTTATTAAATGTAGGTAGGTGATTATTTGTGTAATAGTTAAGGTAAGCCTCCACAAACTGGACTTGTATAAAAAGTGTCTTTATGCTTCTATTTGTTCGAAGGTCTGTATATCTAAAACGACTTGTTTTTAAGTTCAGACATAATAATTATCGTATAATTTATCTAAGAAGGAATTTTATTCTCGTGTTAATAACACTCTCGATGACAACAATAGCCGAGAACGGGTATTATTATTATTAGATTATTTATTGCACGTCGTATGTGGATGTTTACTCTCTAACGGCCGATTTTTGTTTTAATCTGGTTCGAATCAAAATATGATATATTTGGAAGTTTATCGTCTAAAATTTAAGTTGCGCGTGAAAATCTCCTCCGAAGGATACATTATTTCAACAACAATGAGACCAAAAGTTATCGTCTCCATGACCATCGACTGATAACCCCGGCTGCCAGAAATACTTATACTCGCTGCTACTCCATCTATCGGTACTTAATTATTTTATTGTTGGGACGAAAGGCTTGTGGAACTGTTCGTTTCTATTAAACCATGTATATAGATCGTATCTTACCTTTAGTTCAAAGCATCTATAATACTCTGATTGTTTCTCGCGAGGTATTTGAAAACTGCAAGATATGCTAGAAGAATTTTAGTGAATTTTCTATTTAAAAAAATAACTATTGAGGAGACTTGAATTTTGAAAAAAATTCTTCAAATACGCGCTACTTGGGACCCCAGGAACCCAAATCCGATCCAATATATATATATATATATATATATATATATATATATATATATATATATATATATATATATATATATAATGTACAGCACTGATTTTATTTCAACAACACACCACGAGGGCTTACAGCCTAAATACTATCGTACCGTGGGTGTCGACAAGGAGGAAAGAGGCAACTTGTTAATTCTGGACTTGAATGTTTGGAGGTTCGGAGAAAAAGGAAAAACATGTGACGGTAAGGAATTCCACAACTTGGAAGTCCTCGGGACAAAAGAGCGGACATAACAAGATGTTCTATGTCTGGTGACCTGGACAGTAAAAGGGTGCCTTCTCTCTGTTCCCCTGGTAGATGTGTTGGGGGCAGCAGGTGGCGGAACTATGGAAGAAAGCTCATCTGAGCAGTGCCCGTGCAGATATCTATAAAAGAGAGAGGTCACTAACGGCACGTCAGTGGGCAAGGGATGGCAGCCTTTGGGTGGGGGTAGGGTCACCGATGAGACGTATAGCTCGCTTCTGAATGGAGTCCAGGATAGCGAGTGTAGAAGCGGCAGCAGCATTCCAGATGTGGGAGCAGTATTCGAGGTTTGGTCTTATTTGTGAAGTATATAAGGTATAGAAATTAGCTGGTGAAAAGTATTTGCGAACCCGGAAGAGGAAACCTAATTTCTTGGCAGCCGCTTCTGCAATTGATGTGACATGTTAGTGCCAATTAAGATTTCGATCCACAGAAATGCCAACAAGTGAAAAGGACTCATTACTTTGAATAACTTGGTTGTTCATTGTGATGGTTCTAGGGCTGGTGTATCTCTTATGAGAAAGAAAGCAAGACTGTGATTTGGTGAGGTTGAATTGTACAGATTTCTACTTTCCCAGTCTAATATTTTTTGGAGATCCACGGAGACAGAACTCTCCATGAGTCTGCGATCCTCATCTAATTGGGCTAAAGAGACAGGCTTAGAATATTGTATATTTGAGTGGAGGGTGCTGTCGCCCGCGTAACAGTGAACTGGGTTGGATGTGCTAGAGAGGAGGTCATTGATGTGGAGAAGAAACAAAGTAGATGCTAAAGCTGAACCTTGAGGAACTCCTGCATTAATTAGATACAGTTTAGAGGAATGGCCATCCACGACAACAGAAATGCTCCGGTTGGAGAGGAAATTTGCTGTCCACGTACAGAGTTTTGGTGGTAGGCCATAGGATGGAAGTTTATTAAGCAGCGCTGCGTGCCAGACCTGGTCGAATGCTTTGGATATGTCGAGAGCGCAATCTGGTATTCACCGTGTAGTTCCATAAACTTGTTCCAAGAATGGGTGACAAAGGAAAGGAGATCGGCAGTTGATCTGCGCTGACGGAATCCATACTGCCTGTCGTGGATTAGACTGTGTTTTTCAAGAAATTTTAGTAATTCGGTGTTTATATACTTTTCCATCACTTTAGAAACGACTGAAAATAGAGAAATAGGCCTGTAGTTGCTAGGAAGCGCTTATGTGTCACACTGCTAACTCAAAAAATAATGCGGTGATTTTGATAAATTTTGGTAAGTACCTTCCTTTTGCAAGTAGATTGGATAAGTTCGTTATCCAGGAAAATCGGACTAGTTTTTCCCGGAAAATTTTGCGTTTTCTTTCGGAAAATTTTTATATCTCCGGAAATAACAAAGTTAGGGCAACCATATTGAGTGCGAGTGTATATATCATAAAAAGAAAACCATGCACCAAAATTTGAATCTCTACGTTAAAATAAAAAAAGTTACAAGCTTTTTAGTTTTTATTCTTAAAACGTCAAAAAAGTCGCGATTCAAAACGTCAAAATTGACATGTTCTATATAGAGAACCTAAATTAACGGCTATGCAGTGTAAATGTCGTATGAAGTTAAAAGACTGGACACAACAAGTGCGTTATGGTAGTGAATTTTCATAAAAATATTTTTAATAGCAAATAATTGTGTGTCTTTTTTTAAGGAAAGCAGGCATCCAATTTGGTTACCAGTATAACCTATATAGTAGAAACAATGTGCCATGTTTCATCAAAATAACTTTATTGTTTGAAACTGTACAATAATTTTCGAAAGTAAATTTAAACTGTTCCCGAAAAAACTCATTTCTTGGTCAACCGTATAGGTTAATAGCAAATTGAGCTGTTCAAATATGAAGCATTTGTTCAAAATTCGCTACCATAACGCACTTGCTGCGTTCAGAATTTTTTTTCTTACAAACATGCATTATATTTCGATGGAAAATGCAAAAATGCAATAACATAAGGCGTGTTAGACTAAAAAAAAAAGAAAATTTGTATCACCAACGACTTATGGGCCAGCCTGTGATTGCAGAAATATTTTTTAAGATGTAGCTTAAGACACCCTATAATTAATGTATACAATTTTTTTTCATATCTTGTATAATAACGGATATATTGATATTTATTGATTTTTTACGAAAATTCGACAAAAATTATATACCATTAACAATAAGGTGTTCACCAAATTCAATCAAAATCAGCCTATTATTTTTTGAATTATCGGTGTGATACAAACACACAAATATATATATATATATATATATATATATATATATATATATATATATATATATATATATATATATATATAAACATATAAAAATCGAAAACTGACCCCGGATATGTATTTTGGGGGGCCTAATTAGCGCTCATTTGAAGAAAATTTTTCAAAATTCAAAAGTCGCAATCTCCTTCTTAGTGAATTTTTTAAAAGAAAATTCACTAAAAAGCCTTAAGTTTCAGCTACAATCTTCATTGTTCTTTATTTTAATAAATTATTTGCAGAAAATTAATTTCAAATAGACCCTTTATGTGATGCTTTGGTAGCAGTTTCAGTTATTTATTTAATTTTAAGGAATCAGATTACGATTATTATTTAGTGTTTTTTTCTTCAATTTGGCAAATTGAAAGTTTTTTTATGGAGAAACGGTGTTGGTAAGTAGTTTCTTCTTTCTGTGGACTTCTGTAAGGTAAGTTTTTTACAGTTTGCATTTATAGCTCCGTTATAGCATGTTTACCTTGCGCAGAACCTCAAATTTACTTTAGGTCTCTTAACTGTATTGTGGAGATCACAGCATTTGTCCTATGGTTAATGCATAAAGGGGTTTCTCTAAGCATGTTTCTGATTTTTTTTTTCAAAAAACGAACAATACGCTAATCTGCTAATTTACCTATAAATGTTATTAATATTAAAAAAAAAATGGAAACAACGCTCGTGCCTGGAATAAAGTTCTCTTCGTCATTTTAACTCTGAATGAAATTTCCTTCTCCCGTTTCGCATCCGTTCAACACATTGGGCACAGAAAATATAGGAATTTACTTAAAATTGTCATTTATAATTGAAGGCAAATTTAACTTGTTCTGGGTATGCAACGAAAAATTCACACAAAATAGAATAATTTCTAGATTCTAAAACCTACTGCGATGCTATAATGAAACATCGTTAAATGAGACGAAAACCATTTCAGGTTAAGGGATAGAAAAATGTTAAAACAGTAAAATAAGCTTTCGTACTCCAAAAAGGAGTAATACAATAGTGCATAATAGTCCACGGCAACAGTACATGTCATATTCAACTGACAAATTATTTTGATAAATGTCAGATCTACTTTTAAAGTGACATGTAAATAAATATTTTGTTTTCTAGCATTTGTAATACAAATGTAGGCATGCTCTTCTTCTTACATTCATATTTATTTTTGACGATCACAATTTTACTCATAGAGTTGAATACAATTTTAGTTGCTTTTGAATTTTGAAAAGATTTCTTCAAATGAGCGCGAACTAGGCCCCATAGAACCCATATCCAGGTTAGTTTCAGTTTTTATCTGGTTTCATAAATACAGGGTGACGCATTTCTAGGGTAAAGCTCAATATATCCATTATTATGCAAGATACGAGAAAAAATTTTATATGTTAATTAAACGATGTCTGGAGCTGCATCTTATAAAATTATTTTTACAATCACAAGTCGCACATAAGTCGCTGGTGATGTAATTTTTTTCCTAATCGAGCACACCTTATATTATTGCAATTTTTGTATTTTCCTTCGAAAGTTAATGCATGTTTGTCAGAAAATAAATTCGTGACTCAGCAAGTGCGTTATGGTAGCGAATTTTTCATAAAATTTTCTTTCGATAGCTTAATTTACTATTAACCTAAGGTTCGTTAGCCAGGAAACCAGTATTTTGGGCATATTTTATGTTTGTTTTCAGAAGATTTTTGTACATTTTCCAACAGTAAAGTTATTTTGATATAATATGGTACATTGTTTCTCCTATATAGGTTATACTGGTAACCAAATTTGCTGGAAGCTTTCTTAAAAAAATATATTTCCTATTAAAAATATTTGTATGAAAATTAACTACAATAACGCCCTTGCTGCGTCCAGCCTTTTTTTAATTCGTCCCATTCAGAGGATTTATAATGGCAGCTTAATCGAGTGTGTACTTGTGAAAATTAGTCTATTTTCCTTGTTCGTTTCCGACCAAAGAAATTACGTGCTGTATTTCCGAAGAGTCAATGTAAATTATTCATCAGCTCATTGTTCGTTTAGTTGTCTTTAGAAAAGTCAAAGATGGAGATACCCCTCCAAAATTTAAATATGAATCCATAAATGAATACTGACTCTAACTGTATATCTAATGAATTATAAGCATACATTACCTTGCATTACAGAATACATTACCTTGCATTACAGATATTTTTAAATATCCACATACTTGTATATTAAAAAAAGCCTGGACGCAGCAAGTGCGGTATGGTAGTGAATTTTCATTAAAATGTTTTTAATGGCAAATATGTGTGTTTTTTAAAGAAAGCAGGCATCGAATTTGGTTACCAGTATAACCTATATAGTGTGGCTCATTGAAAACGAAACAGACCGATTTGCGTCATAGGACATGTTTTGAGATCAAACTCAACTTTGTTACATCAACCCCTTAAGGGTGGTGATAGACATGTTAACAGAAAATACATTTTGGAGTTAGTTGCAAAGTTTCGACAAAGTGGTTCAGTAGCCAACAAAAAGCGGGATCCTGAACGTGAATTTCCGGTTAGAAATGAGACTACTGAGATTGAAGTTTTAGGACAAATTGATGCAGACCCAACTTTGAGCACGAGAAAAATGGCCACTGTTCCAAACATCAAAATAAGAACTATTCAACGAATATTGAAGCATCATAAATTTCACCCGTATAAAATTCATCTTGTACAACAACTGAATGAAGATGATTTTGATTGGCGGCTGGAGTTTTGTGAAGTTATCACTGCACGAATAGCTGATAACGTGAACTTTCTGTTTAATATCTGTTTTTCAGACGAGTGTAAGTTTTTATTAAACTCTACAGTCATACGTCATAATTGTCGTTACTGGGCAGATAATAATCCAAGAAATTTTCACGAAGCCCACACTCAAACTCCACAGAAATTGAATGTCTGGACTGGCATTTTTGGAGACCGTTTAATCGGACCAATTTTTCTTGATAGCAATTTGAGTTGCGAAACGTATTTGGAGTAACTAGAAAATATCGTTCACCCTTTACTAATTGACATTGTTGAAAATGACGATGGCTTTCAAGGAAATCAATTAGTGTTTCAACAAGATGGAGCTGCTCCGCATTTTCACAATGCGTTAGGGAGTATTTGAACAGAGAGTTTCCAGAGCCATGGATTGGGCGTAGAGGTGCTATTGAGTGGCCCCCTAGATCACCGGATTTAACTCCTTTAGACTTCTTTCTATGGGGCCATTTAAAGAGTAAAATTTTCGCAACAGAACCGGAATCTCTGGAAGAATTACTCTGGAGAAATGCCGTCTAATAATTCCACAAATGCTCCAGAATATCAGAGCTCGTTTTGAACAAAATTTGTGCTTTTGTATCGAAACTGGTGGTCAACAATTTAAACACTTACTTAACTGAATAAAAATTTTTGAACGTTTGGTTTTGTTTTTTATTTTTTTTAACGAAAAATTGACTAATTAGTGCATTTATTATCACAATGAATGAAATACGTTCTTGCAACACAACTATCAATAATTTTTAAACGAGTTTATAAAACTTCCGAAAAAAATTGTGTGCTGAATTCAGAAAAGAAAAAGCTTTGAAATGATGTAACACTAGACCCATGTTTCCTATTTAAAATATAAGGGTTGTTATCACCACCCATAAGGGGTTGATGTGACAAAGTTGAGTTTTATGTCAAAACGTGTCCCTCTCAATATTAAAATTGACGTGTTTCAGCGTTTCTTAAAAAAAATATTCTCTGGACGCAAATCGGTCTGTTTCGTTTTCAATGCGCCATCCTGTATAGTAGAAATAATGTATCATGTTTCATCAAAATAACTTTATTGTTTGAAAATGTACAAAACTTTCCAAAAGTAAACTAAAGTGTTCTCGAAAAAAACTGGTTTCTTGGTCAACCTTATGGGTTAATAGCAAATTGAGCTATTCAATTTTGAAGCATTTAACAAAAATATACTACCATGACGCACTATTTTTTAAGATGTTGCTCAAGACCACTGAACCAATTGACTTTAATTTTAAGATTACAAGAACAGAAAAAATATTTGAGTATTCATGTGTGGAAGCTAATATTCAAGGTAAAAAAAATTGTAATCCTATCTGTATACAGATCTCCTAGCTCTAATGTAGGTTGTTTTGTTGATAGTTTGTTCAGGCTTTGCGATGCACTAAAAACTTTGTACGATGGTATTTGGTTGGAGGGTGACTTCAATGTGAATCTACTGATGGGTTGTCATGATCAGAACGCATTTAGAGACGTATTGGATTCGCTTAACTTTAGGGGAGTTAGCATGTCCTACAAGAATAACACCTGACTCTGCTACTTTGCTGGATTATATATTTGTAAATTTTGAAACTGAATATACAACATCACTGCATGCCTCTCATCTATCTGTTTGTTTTACAATGCCGATAGAGAAACTTATGCAAAGTATATGTTTAAACGTTCATTTAGTTCGGAAAATAAGAATATGTTTTACAAATTATTAAGCTAAGAAAAATGGGAAAATGTTTATATGGAAAATAATGTCAACGCACAATATAATAATTTTTATGACACAATAATTTACAATTATGAAATAGCTTTTCCTTTGAAGTGAATAAAAATTAGAAAAAAGAAAAAGAAAAGTTGGTTAACACCTGAAATTAGAGAAACTGCCAACTTGCATAGAGAAATGCATTTGCTGTATTCCTTAACGGGCGACTGTGTATTGAAGGGGGCGTGTGATGATTTGAGAAGGAGACACCGCAAGAGTATAACACTGGCAAAAAAATTAGAAATGACAAAAGACTAGCCAATTCTAAAAATATTGTTAAAGAAGCCTGGAACATTATAAGGGCTGGCACGAAGCAGAATTGTGCAAATGTCTGGAAGATTGAGATAAACGGAAATAAAGATACAATTTTACTTCGGATTAGTAATTGTTTTAAAGACCTTTTTGAAAAATTGGTAATCAGCCAGGAATCTCGCATCATAATATAGGTGTGAGGTCCCACTATTGCACACAACATAGCTTCTTCCTGGCACCAGTGGACGAGGCTGAAATAAGTAGGTTTGTTAAATTGTAACAAACAAGAGGTCTCAGGGTCCAGATGTCCTGCCATGTGCAATGGTTGGCCTGATTTCTGACTTAATCGTGTCACCTCTCACTTGTATAATAAACAATTCTTTTTTGCAGGGAATATTTCCTGACCGATTAAGGATTGGAAAATGGTTACCGATACACAAGAAAGGGGAGAGGACATCTTTGGACAATTACAGACCTGTGTGTGTTCATTCAGTGTTTGCCAAAATTATAGAACGTGTTTAATAGGCTGGATAATTACGTCAATAGGTTTCAGTTACTTTCAGCATCCCATCATGGGTTTTGTAAGAAAAAATCAACAATAACAGCCTTGTATGAGACTGTCAACAAAATCGTGGAAAACATCGACAAGGGGCTGAATGTTGCCGGGTTATACTTTGATTTATCAAAGGCTTTTGACCTAGTAGATCATAAGCAGCTTTTGCGGACACTGGGACAATACGGTATACGCGGTATTGGGTTGGACTGGTTTGCCAGCTACCTCTCAAATAGAAAGCAATATGTACAGCTGACTGGGGAGTGTGACGATACTGCGAATGTGCAGATAAAGTCGACATTTAGTAATAATTTGAGAGGAGTCCCACAGGGGGGTGTCCTGTCCCCAATTCTTTTTCTCTTATATACAAATAATCTGCAGCAATACTTTGTTGAGAATCAGAGTACTACTATATGCCAATTTGCCGATGGCACTTTGTTTACTGTTGCAGCTAGTACTTTTCCAGAACTAGAGATCTCGTGTGCTAAGGTTGTGAAAGGAATGTCTGATTGGTGTAGGGAAAATAGACTAATTTTAAATCTTGAAAAAACTGTTCACATAAAATTTGAAAATATCCACGCCAGACAAAGCAGTGATTCCAGTGTGTAATAATAATAATAATAATAATGCAGCAAATAATACCAAATTTTTAGGGGTTACAGTAGATAAATTTGTAACCTGGGAACCTCATACCGATTATTTGGCGGCCAGACTAAATAGTGCCTACTTTGCTTTGTTGTTGGGATTTTATGAATAAAGTATTATTATTATTATTATTATTTAATATAAGCGTTACACTTTCTCAGTATTACCACTGGAAACCTTTTGACCGACCCCCCGCGCGCGACATTGGGGTTCGGCTCGGTAGATGGGGATGAAATTCATCATATCCCATTATGTCGATATTATTATTACAGTCTGACTTCCGGTGCTTCAACACAGCAGACGTGTTTGAGGTCGACACTTAACTGAGGAATTTTCGGACTATGTGACATGTCTGCAGCAGAACCGCCCTCTGCCCCACGTTGAGGTTGTTATTTGGTAATCCGAGTTCCTTTAGATTTCCCATGAAATTTTTGGTGACTATTCCTTCCGCCGACATTACGAAAGGATATATAGCCACCTTCTGGAGCTTCCATGTGTTTTTTATTTCATATGCCAAGTTTTCATACTTGGTGATCTTTTCAATTTCGGTTTTCTGAATGTTATGGGACAGCGGTACAGCAATGTCTATGATCACAGCAAGCCTCATCTGTTTGTTTATCATGACAATGTCTGGCCTATTGAAGTCCACAGTGCGGTCCGTTATCATGGGTCGGTCACAGTACAGGAGAAAGTCCTCCGACTCCAGCACCGCCTCCGTAGTAAGCTGGTGTTGTTGACGGGTTCAGGAGGCTGTATTTCAAAGCGATTTGTTGATGGATGATCTTGGCGAGCTGGTTATGTCTGTCTAAGTAAGCTGAGTCTCAGAGAGCAGGACATGCTGCCATGACGTGTTCAATGGTTTCTCCAACAACTGCGCATTTTCGACATTTATCCACCACTTCTAATTTTAGACAATGCTTCTCGTAGTTTTTAGTTTTTATAACCCTATTCTGCATGGCCATCACAAAACCCTCTGTCTCCGGGTAAAGTTGCCCCTCGACCAACCATATAAGCGAAGAGGTTTTATCAACACTGTCCGCCTACAGGTGCTTGGGGTACCTCCCATGCATAGCCTGGTCGCCCCACTGGACTACACCGTCCTGGTCAGCCGGGGTGTTCAACTCATAGTTGCGCTGACCCAGCCTAAGTGGAGTACAATCCTTATCCTCGCACACCACCAACCTCATCAGTTCATCCTGCGATGCAAGAAAACGTTGTCGCATGTTTCTTTATTGCTCAAAATAGAGGTTATTTATGTGGATTAACCCTCTGCCGCGTTCTTTCCGAGGTGTATACAGTCTTCTAACAGATGAGTTGGTATGAAGGCACCGAAATTTCGTAAGAAGCCTTCTCGTGAGTCTGTCCAGTTCATCCAAGTCGGTGTTAGACCATTTGACAACTCCAAAAGAGTATGTCAATACTGGTACCGCCCATGAGTTGATAGCAGCACAGAGGTTACCTCCGGAAAGCTTAGTATTTATGAGCTTCGTGACTCGCTTCCTATATTTCTCCTGGAACTCCCGCTTTAGCCGGCTATGGTCCACACGCTGGTTTTGCGGACACCCTAGGTAGCGGTATGTCTCCTCAGGCGTTAGTTGTTCTATATTGCAGAAGGGATGTTGGTCACCTTCAACTGCCCCTCTCTTGACGTTAATTCTAGCACATTTGTCGAGTCCAAACGACATTTTTATATCATTGCTAAAGATTTTAACAGTATTAATCAGTGAGTGGAGCTTATCTTGTGTCTCAGAGTATAATTTTATTATTATTATTATGATTATTATTAATGCTGTTATTATTTTAATAATAGAGGAGAAATTACTAGATCATGAAATTTTATATTACACAACAGTATTGAAACAAAAAAGTGGCAATACTGTATAGAAGCAAGTTAACAATAAATCTGTCAACTCATTGCATCAGTCGTTTAATTGGAGACAAATCAAATAAATATTCTAGTAATATTTTTTGCTACATTATTTCGATTAAAATTGTTATTGTAAACAGACTATTCACCACTTTAAGCCCCAAGGAGAGAGATGGAGAGAGAGAGAGAGAGAGAGAGAGGGAGAGGGGGATCAGTGAAAAAGAAGTACATAACATTATTTGACAAGGTTATTACAATGTAGGAGACATTAGCTTATACAGTGTACAACAGCCAAGCGAAATAAATTCAGCATCTCAATTATTGTTATTATATAGGGGGTGGCGCATTGAAAACGAAACAGACCGATTTGCGTCCAGAGAATTTAAAAAAAAAACGCTGAAGCACGTCAATTTTAATATTGAGGGAGACATGTTTTGACATAACACTCAACTTTGTCACATCAACCTCTTAAGGGTGGTGACAACAACAATTATATTTTAAATGGGGAACATGGGTTGAGTGTAACATCATTTGAAAGCTCTTTCTTTTCTGAATTCAACACACTAATTTTTTTTAGAAGTTTTATCAACTCGTTTAAAAATTATTCACAGTTGAAAATGCAAAAACGCAGTTCACTCATTCCGATAAGAAATGTGCTGATAGTCAATGTTTTGTTTACCCTCTACTAATTGACGTTGTTGAAAATTATGATCGCTATCAAGAAAATCAATTAGTGTTTCAACAAGATGGAACTCCTCCGCATTTTTCACAACGTGTTGGGGAGTTCTTGAATAGAGAGTTTCCAGGACAATGGATTGGGCGTAGAGGTGCTATTGAGTGGCCCCCTAGATCACCAGATTTAACTCCTTTAGAATTCTTTCTATGGGGCTATTTAAAGAGTAGAATTTACGTAACAGAACCGGAGTCTCTGGAATAACTACGACGACGCATTGTTGAAGAATGCCGTTTAATAACTCCACAAATGCTCCAGAATGTCAGAGCTCGTTTTGAACAAAATTTGTACTTTTGTATGGAAGCTGGTGGACAACAATTTGAACACTTCCTTAACTGAATAAACATTTTTGAACGTTTGGTTTTGTTTTTTTAGTTTTTTTTAACGAAAAAATGACTAATTAATGCATTTCTAATCACAATGAATGAAATACGTTCTTGCAACTCCAACTGTGAATAATTTTTAAACGAGTTGATAAAACTTCCAAAAAAATTTGTGTGCTGAATTCAGAAAAGAAAGAGCTTTCAAATGATGTAACACTCGACCCATGTTCCCTATTTAAAATATAAGGGTTGTTATCACCACCCTTAAGGGGTTGATGTGACAAAGTTGAGTTTTATGTCGAAACATGTCTCCCTCAATATTAAAATTGATGTGTTTCAGCGTTTCTTAAAAAAATTTATCTGGACGCAAATCGGTCTGTTTCGTTTACAATGTGCCACCCCGTATTTAACAGAAATGCATAAAATAACAATTCTACAGATAAGAATGCATCTAGTCTTACATACTTTGTCCCTATATTATGGTAGAAATGGTCCAGGGTTGACAATTTACGAAATTGTTAGTTGGTTGTACACAGTCTCTATTTTATAACATGTTGTGTTATTTGGAGCTGTCATCACAACATACTACCTGGTTCCGCACCGAGATGGCATCCCTGTCGTACATCTCCCAATGTTCTAGTAGGCTGGCTGCCTTAGCCGTATTAGTTTATAGGGGTGTTATCGCTATGTACGAAGACATCAAAATGAGAAAAATAGAGGACAAAATAAACAAACTGACAACCAACACACTCATAAATGCCTCCGCACACACGAACAAAACCATTACCAAAGCCATCAACTGTGACTACGACTACCCCTCCAAAATTAAGAGAACTGAAGAAAATTTCATACACTAACAAAGACGGCATGACCGACTAACATCAACCTACCAAGAGTCACAAGTCTATTCCATCGGCTCAGGATAACGGGATAAAAAGATAGCTCTCCTGGTCCACCATGAAGTCAAGACAAGTGACAAGTGTTCTCGCTGTAATTAGTATAGCGCACTGATGTGCTCTAATTAGAGCGAAACCAGTCTGCGTTTCTTATTATGGTGAGAATACATCTAGCCTTATCTACAGATGATTTGTTACGGAGATAAAACACGATCAGAGATCGAAGTTGCTCGCCCGTTTCAAGAAATATTTCCTTGTTAGTCGCCTATATCCCAAGGGACAATTAGTAAAATTGAGAAGCAATTTCATGAGCTTGGGCTTTGTGAGGCAGATACAAACTAAAACTTTCTAATGCACTGAATAATTATACCGAATTGGATGGCTATTTAGACAAGCACAAAGTAATGGCGTAAAATCAAAAATTCATAATTTTTTAGTGAATTTTCCTAAGAAAAATAGTGCAGAAAATTGATTCATAACTTCCAAATAGCTGTGATAATTTTTTCGCTTCAGAAAGACGTTTTCATGGAAGGAATTTAGGGCCCATGACTTGACCACAAAGAAAATATTTATATTGCTGTACCATTAACTTTTGAAATGTTCGGTTACTCAAATTTTATTGAAAAAATGTCAATTTTCACCAACACACCCCTTATTTATCCCCTACCCCCTGAAGCGATCTAGAGGATGAAGAATTTTTCATCCTCTGATGACGCTAACTTGGTTAGTGAAACGACCGTCAGGTCTTTTTTAAAATGTATTGTGGTGATTTGGGTTTCTCCAAGTGTACTTGTCAGTGCTCATCACAAGTTCCAATCTTCACTTGGTTAAAAAATTCTGTCACATTTTATCGATGCATCGCCACTATTCAACTCTTTGAAATGCTTTAATTGAACTCTACTCACCAACGATTAATGCTCTTGGTACACCCAAAACGTGTACCCAATTTGGGTTTTCTAATTTGCAGTAATACCGAGATATTGATTTTTTTTTCGAAATTTAAAACCCCACTTTGAAGGCCTATAACTTCTTAGGGATGCAGCTTAGTATAGGAGCAAGTTTCGTTCAATCACCATATTTTAGGTTCCCCTAGATGCCCCTGCTCTCTGTCGTTTCTTATGCGAAACACCCTGTATATATTTAAAAAAAAACGTAATGTTCCCATGAGTATATGCACGAACATTTTGAGAAGATTCATTGAATGTTCGTGGAACATTTTTAGAAGATACTGGGAGCTCCTAAGAATGTTATAAATAACATTCTACTAACCTTATTAGTATGACCGAATCTGTCCAATTCTCATGTTCATAGAATGTTCCATGAATATATAATGTACCTTGTGAGAATGTTCTGGGGATATTTGAATATTTATTCGAAACATTCCTGGTATATTCTTAGAATGTATCTATGCTGTCTGGGCATTCATCCCCTACCCTCTAAAGCGATTTTACCCAAAAATAATCCGAATCACTCGTTTGTCGGGTGCTAACTGTACACCAAATTTGAAAACCACTTTTTTTTTTATGTCAACAACACACCACGAGGGCTTACAGCCTAAATACTATCGTACCGTGGGTGTTGACAAGGAGGAAAGAGGCAACTTGTTAATTCTGGACTTGAAGGTTTGGAGGTTCGGAGGAGAAGGAAAAACATGTGCCGGCAAGGAATTCCACAACTTGGAAGTCCTCGGGACAAAAGAGCGGGCATAACAAGATGTTCTATGTCTGATGACCTGGACATTAAAAGGGTGCATTCGCTCTGTTCCCCTGGTAGATCTGCTGGGGGCAGCAGGTGGGGGAATTGTGGAGGAAAGCTCCTCTGAGCAGTGCCCGTGCAGATATCTATAAAAGAGAAAGAGGTCACCAACGGCACGTCGGTGGGCAAGGGATGGAAGCCTTTGGGTGAGGGTAGGGTCACCGATGAGACGTATAGCTCTCTTTTGAATGGAGTCCAGGATAGCGAGTGTAGAAGCGGCTGCTGCACCCCAGATGTGGGAGCAGTATTCGAGGTTTGGCCTTATTTGTGAAGTGTATAAGGTATAGAGATTAGTTGGTCAAAAGTATTTGCGAGCCCGGAAGAGGAAACCCAATTTCTTAGGAGCCGCTTCTGCAATTGATGTAACATGTTGGTGCCAATTAAGATTTCGATCCACAGAAATGCCAACAAGAGAAAAGGACTAATTACTTTGAATAACTTGGTTGTTCATTGTGATGGGTCTAGGGCTGCTGTATCTCTTGTGAGAAAGAAAGCAAGACTTAGTTTTGGTGGGGTTGAATTGTACAAGATTTCTACTTCCCCAGTCTAATATTTTTTGGAGGTCTACGGAGACAGAACCCTCCATGAGTCTGCGATCCTCATCTAATTGGGCTAAAGAGACAGGCTTAGAATATTGTATGTTTGAGTGGAGGGTGCTGTCGTCCGCGTAACTGGGAACTGGGTTGGATGTGCTAGAGAGGAGGTCATTGATGTGGAGAAGGAACAAAGTAGGGGCTAAAGCTGAACCTTGAGGAACTCCTGCATTAATTGGATACAGTTTAGAGGAATGGCCATCCACAACAACAGATATGCTCCTGTTGGAGAGGAAATTTGCTGTCCAGGTACAAAGTTTTGGTGGTAGGCCATAGGCCGGAAGTTTATTAGGCAGCGCTGCGTGCCAGACCTGGTCGAATGCTTTGGATATGTCTAGAGCAACAATCTGGGATTCACCGTGTTGTTCCATAGACTTGTTCCAAGAATGGGTGACAAAGGAAAGGAGGTCGGCAGTCGATCTGCGCTGACGGAATCCATACTGCCTGTCGTGGATTAGACTGTGTTTTTCAAGGAATTTTAGTAGTTCGGTGTTTATATACTTTTCCATCACTTTAGAGATGACTGAAATGAGAGAAATAGGCCTGTAGTTGCTAGGAAGCGCTTTGGATCCTTTCTGGGGAATGGGTTGTACTCGAGCAGTTTTCCAGTTACTAGGGAATATGCCTTTATTGTAAGATATCTGAAACAGACGAGTCAGGACAGGAGCAAGTTCTGGTGCGCATTTTTTGAGAACAATTGCTGGGATCTTGTCAACGAAATTCGTTCTAAAGTTATCGTGGCTACAAACAGACAGACATGCATAGACCGACAGACAAAAAAATTTAGTGCATATGTAAGTGTTACATCGGCAACTCAAAAAATATTAGGCCGATTTTAACCAAGAAAATCAGACCAGTTTTTCCGGAAAAATGTGCGTTTTCTTTCTAAATTTTGCAGTGAATTTTCTTTAAAAAAAAATCACTAATGAGGGTACCCGAATTAAAAAATAATAATCCTAAAATGAGCGCGAACTACGCTCCCTAGAACCCATGACACCGATAATTCAAAAAATAATGAGCCGATCTTGATCAAATATTATGAGTATCTTCAAGTGGCTTGGATGAGTTCGTTAGCTAGGAAAATCGGCCCAGGTTTTGCCAAAACATTTTGTATTGTCTTTCGTAAAAAATTTATATCTCCGGAAATAACAAACTAAGGGCAACAAAATTTGATACGCGTATGTATCATAAAGAATGAACCACGTGCCAATTTAGGTCTATATGTTTAAAGCTAAAAAAGTTATAGGGATTTAAAGAAAAAAAATGGGAGTTTTTCTTAAAACGTCAAAGTCGCGATTTGAAACGGCAAAATTGGTAACATTTATCCAAATAACTTGAAACAAATACGGCTTATGTAAAGAAAATGTCGCAAGAAGGGTGTCTTGCAACCCCTTACGTTTAAGCTTTACCCGTCATTCTCCTTCATTTTACTAAAATATTTACAGAAAATTCATATCAAACAGATTCTCTCTCTGATGCTTTCACAGTAGTTTAAGTTAAGTTTATGGTTTGACGGTCTAAAATTTTTAGATATTTTTCGTAAAAAAAAATCGTTGACGACCGCCGCTTTTGATTTTTAAAGATTTCTTTAAATGGGTGCAAACTAGCACCCCTAGAATCTATATACGGGTTTAGTTTCAGTTTTATGAATTTTCTTATAGACACCTACGGTACGATTGTATTTAGGCTGTAAGCCCTCGTGGTGTGTTGTTGAAATAAATAAAAACTCTGGACGCATCAAGTGCGTTATGGTAGTAAATTTTCATAAAAATGTTTTTAATAGCAAATATGTATTTTTAAGAAAGCGGACATCAAATTTGGTTACCAGTATAACCTATATAGTAGAAACAATGTACCATGTTTCATCAAAGTAACTTTATTGTTTGAAAATGTACAAAAATTTCCGCAAGTAAACTTAAGGTGTTCCCGAAAAAACTGGCTTTTTGGTCAACCTTATAGGTTAATAGCAAATTGAGCTATTCAAATTTAAAACATTTAATGAAAATTCGCTACCATAACGCACTTGCTGCGTCCCGAATTTCTTTTCTTACAAAGATGTATTATATTTCCATGGAAAATGCAAAAATGCAATGACATAAGGCGTGTTCGATTAAAAAACTTCTGGACGCAGCAAGTGCGTTATGGTAGTGATTTTCATTGAAATGTTTTTAATAGCAAACATGTTTTTTTAAGAAAGCAGGCATTAATCTATGTAGTAGAAACAATGTGCCATGTTTCATCAAAATAACTTTATTGTTTGAAAATGTACAAGAATTTCCGCAAGTAAACTTAAAGTGTCCCGAAAAAACTGGTTTCTTGGTCAACCTTATAGGTTAATAGCAAATTCAGCTTTTCAAATGTGAATCATTTAATCAAAATTCGCTACCATAACGCACTTGTTGCGTCCAGAATTTCTTTACTTACAAAGATGTATTATACTTCGATGGAAAATGCAAAAATGCAATAACATAGGGCGTGTTCGATTAAAAAAAAAAAAAGAAAATTTGAATCACCAACGACTTATGCGCCACCTTGTAATTGTGGAAATATTTTTAAGATGTAGCTCAAGATACCCTATAATTAATGTATACCATTTTTTTTCGTAACTTGCATAATAACGGATATATTGAGCTTTAATAATTTTTTACGACAATTTGACAAAAATGATATACCATTAAACGATAAACTCTATAGCCAACACTACTGCCAAAGCATCAGGGAAAGGGTCTATTTGAAATGAATTTTTTGGGAATATTTTAGTAAAATGAAGGACAATGACAATTGAAACTAAGACTTCAGGCTTTGTAAAACATTCTTCTTGAGAGATTTTCCTTCCATAGCTCATATTAGTTTCAGGTTCATTGCCTAAATATTACCAATTTTGACGTTTTAAATCGCGACTTTGACGTTTTGGGGAAAACCCACAATTATTTTTCTTTAAATGCATGTAACTTTTTTGTCCTTTAACCTACAGAGCTAATTTTTGGTAGGTAACTTACATATAATGACATAAACCCGCGTAAAAAATTGGTTGCCCTTACTTTGTTAATTCCGGAGATATAAATTTTATCGAAAGAAAACACGAAATTTTTCGGGAAAACCTCGGTGGATTTTCCCATTTGCGAAAGGAAGGTTCTCACTAAGTTTGATCAAAATCGGTCCATTACTTTTGTACTTATAGGTGTGACACATAAATATATAAATAAATAAATAAATAAATAAATAAATAAATAAATAAATAAATATATATATATATATATATATATATATATATATATATATATATATATATATATATATATATATATATATATATATAAACATATAAAGTCGGAAAGCGACCTCGGATTTGGGTTCCAGGGGGCCTAATTAGCGCTCATTTAAAGAAATTTTTTTAAAATTCAAAAGTCGAGATCTGCTCATTAATGAATTTTTTTTTAAAGAAAATTCACTAAAAAGACCTTGCTGCGTTCAGACTTTTAATAATATACCTGACCAGTAGTGTTCAATTCTTATGAAAATGCACTAATATTATGCACTTGCTGCGTCTCGAACCTTTTTCTTTTCCATTTGGTACACACTTTTTGGCGGTAATTGTATATACTTTTCAAAACTCACAATTCTTGAAGTAATCGAAAAGAAACTCACCTGCAAGGGGCAGTTATGTACACATTCAGTCTCAATTTGAGAATCCAGAAGGTGCACATCAGCATCAACAAGTGTCCGTGCCGCAAACAACAAAAAACAAATTAAAGTGCGCATTTTCACCGTTTTCACACAACTTACAAACTAGTAAAACGAAAACAAACAACAAGAAATATAACGATTGCGATGGCACATTCCCGGCACCCTGGTGGTTGTCCTTATTGTCTGGCAAAGTGTCACTATAAAGTAAATAATATCTGAACGCATATTATTAACAATTATAATTATATTAATAAACCACGAATAGCGCGCGCACAACGCTTTTTCGAAATTCCCCCGTTACCCAACCGACGGTCGGCGCTGGCTGGATCACTGTGTTCTGTGCCCGTACCTCGTCCTGTGGCTGCTGAACGAAGCCATTTCTAATACGCCCCCACTCGCGGCATACAAGTGAATGAATGAAAAATAATTACATACTCAAACAAAGCTAAAACACAACCACTAACCATTTCCGCTCATCACAATTAGTCCATTTTATATTAGTTTAATTTAACTACATGTTATAACTGGGTACCTACCATCGCGGGTATGTTTGAATGTTACAAGGGGCTACAATGTACACTTCCTGTCTTCGCTCCCTGCTTTACATGTCCATAATTATTAACCCCACGTAAGACAAGACGGCCTGATAATTAACGTTCTCTCTAACAGCTCGTTCTTTCCTTCACGCGTCTAACATAAAATCTTCAAATCATCACAGATATAATCAACAGACGCGAACGAAGACAAAGCGTTGACCATTAATGATTTTAAACCGCTTTAGGGTGTCTAGCTCTCCATCAAATGAAACATGGAGTAAATGAGACTTCCTGACATTAATTTAATAGAATTTTCGTTGAAATAATTT
Source organism: Tillus elongatus (assembly GCA_964006375.1). Taxonomy (NCBI): domain Eukaryota; kingdom Metazoa; phylum Arthropoda; class Insecta; order Coleoptera; family Cleridae; genus Tillus; species Tillus elongatus. The sequence continues at coordinate 1,548,407 of OZ023262.1, read as the reverse complement.
TTAGTGAATTCTCCTCGCTAATGAGGAGATCACAATTTCAAAAAATTTCTTCAAATGAGCGCGATCTAGGAGGCCTGGAACCCAAATCCCAGCTCAGCTTATATGTTTAATATATATATATATATATATATATATATATATATATATATATATATATATATATATATATATATAGTACAATTCAACTTCACCAAATCTCAATCTTGCTTTCTATCTCATAAGAGATACACCAGCCCTAGACCCATCACAATGAACAACCAAGTTATTCAAAGTAATGAGCCCTTTTCACTTTATGTGGATCGAAATCTCAATTGGCACCAACATGTCACATCAATTGCAGAAGCGGCTGCTAAGAAATTAGGTTTCCTCTTCTAGGCTCGCAAATACTTTTCACCAGCTAATCTCTCTACCTGATATACTTCACAAATAAGGCCAAACCTCGAATACTGCTCCCACATCTGGGGTGCCACTGCCGCTTTAAACTCGCTATCGTGGACTCCATTCAGAAGAGAGCTATATGTCTCATCGGTGATCCTACCATCACACAAAGGCTGCCATCCCTTGCTCACCGACGTGCTGTTGGTGACCTCTCTCTCTTTTATAGATATCTGCACGGGCACTGCTCAGAGGAGCTTTCTTCCATAGTTTATCCACCTGCTGCCCCAAACAGATCTACCAGGGGAACAGAGCGAATGCACCCTTTTACTGTCCAGGTCACCAGACATAGAACATCTTGTTATGCCCGCTCTTTTGTTCCAAAGACTTCCAAGTTGTGGAATTCCCTGCCGGCACATGTTTTTCCTTCTTCGAACCTTCAAGTCCAGAATTAACAAAAGTTGCCTCTTTTCTTCTTGTCGACACCCACGGTACGATAGTATTTATGCTGTAAGCCCTCGTGGTGTGTTGTTGAAATAAAAATAATAAAGAACAAGTAATTTGGAGACTCAAGAAAGTCAACAGGAGAACGTGGTTAGGCATGTATATGTTCAGTCAGTACGTTCTTAAATGCTCTTAAATTCATGTTAAATATGTCAATATGCTTACACAGTTTGTTATAGCTTGACCATATTCTTTTTATTTTATTTCAACAACAAGGGCTTACAGCCTAAATACTAATGTACCGTGGGTGTCGACAAGGAGGAAAGAGGCAACTTGTTAATTCTGGACTTGATGGTTTGGAGTTTCGGAGGAGAAGGAAAAACCTGCGCCGACAAGGAATTCCACAACTTGGAAGTCCTCGGGACAAAAAAGCGGGCATAACAAGATGTTCTATGTCTGATGACCTGGACAGTAAAAGGGTGCATTCGATCTGTTCCCCTGGTAGATCTGTTGGGGGCAGCAGGTGGAGGAACTATGGAAGAAAGCTCCCCTGAGCAGTGCCTGTGCAAATATCTATAAAAGAGAGCGAGGTCACCAACGGCACGTCGGTGGGCAAGGAATGGCAGCCTTTGGGTGAGGGTAGGATCACCAATGAGACGTATAGCTCTCTTCTCAATAGAGTCTGGGATAGCTAGTGTAGAAGCGGCAGCGGCACCCCAGATGTGGGAGCAGTATTCGAGGTTTGGCCTTATTTGTGAAGTATATAAGGTATAGAGATTCTCTGGTAAAAAGTATTTGCGAGCCCGGAAGAGGAAACCTAATTTCTTAGCAACCGCTTCTGCAATTGATGTGACATGTTGGTGTCAATTGAGATTCGATCCACAGAAATGCCAACAAGTGAAAAGGTGAATAACTTGGTTGTTCATTGTGATGGGTCTAGGGCTGGTGTATCTTTTATGAGGAAGAAAGCAATACTGAGATTTGGTGGGGCTGAATTGTACAAGATTTCTACTTCCCCAGTCTAATATTTTTGGAGATCCACGGAGATAGAACCCTCCATGAATAGCTCAATTTGCTATAAACCTGTAAGTTGACCAAGAAACGAGTTTTTTTCGGAACACTTTAAGTTGACTTTCGGAAATTTTTATACCTTTTCAAACAATAAAGTTATTTTGATGAAACATGGCACATTGTTTTTACTATATAGGTTATACTGGTAACCAAATTTGATGCCTGCTTTCTTAAAAGAAAACACACGTATTTGCTATTAAAAACATTTTTATGAAAATTCACTACTATAACGCACTTGCTGCGTCCAGACTTTTTAATTTATACACTTAACAAGTCGGACTTGCTTTTTTTAGTCATATATTTAATTTTGAAATTTAGTTTGATGACGATTAAAATGTCTAAATGTTGTTGTAGATGGTTAGAGGATGGGGATGAGGGTTCTTGATGATTTTGTCGGCGCGACAAGGGCCACTTTCATCTAATTAAAACTGTTAAATTAACTAGAATAGAGTGAAAACTCTCTTTTAACTGCCAACAAACGAACAGTCCACTTGATGACTTTATTAGGACTATTTATGATAACGCTCAAGACTGCACTGGATTTTATTGTATATCGGTTTAATTCTTACGAATATATTCAATATCTGGAAAAAAATACGGGGCGAGTTTTCACAAAAATTTGACTGAATTTGAGTTGTTCGATTAGTGAACTATTTGGGTGTGACAAAGTAGAGGATTTCTTATGGAAACTCATGTTTCTGTCAGAGATAGAAAAAAAATTGACCCCCGTCTCCAAGACTCAAATTTTATAAGACACTCACTGGCGCAAACAAAATTTTGCTATCTCAAATCGTTTTGCCGGTAGAGGACATTTCTCGAATTAAGTCGATTTCTTTGATATTCTATAAATTTTCAGAGAATTTTCTTTAAAACAGTCACGAATGAGATCTCGACTTTTAGATCTTCAAAACATTTCTTCAAATGAATGCTAAACCCCATACAGCACAAGATATTCTCAGAATGTTCTCATAAGATGATAACATTTTTTTTGAGAATATTTGTTTCGGGATGTTCTAATAACATTTATGGAATTTTAAACTGCATCTTGAATATTCTGAGTACATTCATTCAATCACATCCTAAGAAAATTCTTCATTAATATACTGAGAATATGTGAATAGATTATTATTCAGAATATTCAAGCATTTAACGACGCAAGAAACCACTATGTCCGCATTCTTTCTGAGGCAAAAAACTCGTTTGATAACCACATTAAAAACAAAGTCCTCTCAAACTCCAACGGCGGCAACGTCACCGAAATTATCCAAGCTGGCATGAAATTATTTATTCCACGTACAGAGAAAACCTCTGCAGCCACTCGAAACCCATGGTTCTCTAAATCCCGTGACAAGGCCAGACTTGAAAAGGTCAAAGCTCACAAAAAGCTTCTACAGAATCCCAGTCAAGAAAACTGTCAAGCATCTAACGACGAAAGAAACCGCTATGTCCGCATTCTTTCTGAGGCAAAAAAACTCGTTTAATAACCACATCAAAAACAAAGTCCTCTTAAGCTCCAACGGCGCAAACCCTTCTAGACTCTTGCTAAATCTATTGGGAATAATTTTTGCAAGAGCACGTTCCCACCTCTTGTTTCAAGGGATGGAATTGTTTTTACCGCCCTGGGCAAGGTTGAACTTTTTGCCTCCTTGTTCGCCGGAAATTCTACTCTCAACCCTCCTCCAAATGTTCAACCACCAACAGTCCCAAACGTCGCGCATAAAATGACGGATATCACTTTCAAAACTAAAAAATAGCCCGTACTTTGTTTCTTCTCCACATCAATGACCTCATCTCCAGCACATCCAACCCAGTTCACAGTTACGCGGACGACAGCACCCTCCACTCAAATATACAATAAGCCTGTCTCTTTAGCCCAATTAGATGAGGTTCGCACACTCATAGAGGGTTCTGTTTCTGTGGATCTCCAAAAAATATTAGAATGTGGAAGTAGAAATCTTGTACAATTCAACTCCACCAAATCTCAGTCTTACTTTCTATCTCATAAGATATACACCAGCCCTAGACCCATCACAATGAACAACTAAGTTATTCAAAGTAGTGAGTCCTTTTCACTTGTTAGCATTTCTGTGGATCGAAATGTCAATTGGCACCAACAGGTCACATCAATTGCAGAAGCGGCTGCTAAGAAATAAGGTTTCCTCTTCCGGGCTCGCAAATACTTTTCACCAGCTAATCTCTATACCTTATATACTTCACAAATAAGATCAAACCTCGAATACTGCTCTCACATCTGGGGTGCCGCTGCCGGTTATACACTCGCTATCCTGGACTCCATTCAGACGAAAGCTATACGTCCCATCGGTGACCCTACCCTCACCCAAAGGCTGCCATCCCTTGCCCACCGACGTGCTCTCTCTCTTTTATAGATATCTGCACGGGCACTGCTCAGAGGAGCTTTCTTCCATAGTTTCTCCACCTGCTGCCCCCAACAGATTCACCAGGGGAACAGAGCGAATGCACCATTTTACTGTCCAGATCACCAGACATAGAAAATCTTGTTATGCCCGCTCTTTTGTCCCGAGGACTTCCAAGTTGTGGAATTCCTTGACGGCACATGTTTTTCCTTCTCCTCCGAACCTTCAAGTCCAGAATTAACATGTTGCCTCTTTCCTCCTTGTCGACACCCACGGTACGATAGTATTTAGGCTGTAAGCCCTCGTGAAGTGTTGTTTAAATATAAAAAAAATTCGCTCAGAATATGCTCGAGATGTCCTTATAATATTATATAACTTTAAAATTCAATGAAAAAGATGGATGATGATTACGGTAAAAGTAGAGTGGTGAGAATTATAAAAGGAACTATTTTGCATGTTTGATTCTGTTACCTGTTTTATGTTAAACAGATCCGAAAATTGTATATGTAGGCACCTCCTTTCTTTAGGCATAGAGCGCATGTCCACGCCGGTGGTACAGAAGAAGGGAAGATGTCCGATAGACGTAAATGTAAAATAATGTCAACATGAATGATGTGAGGTCAATGTTGTATAAGGTAATATTGTAACATAATTCATTAAAAATAATAATGTAAGGTGAACACCGAGAACAGTGTGTAATTGCAAACATAGATTTAGAGTACAGAAAAAATACAACATGGTGCCAGGTTATCAAGAAATAAAACGCACCCAGTAAAGAAACAAGTTTTAAAACATCTCTTGTACTTGAAACCGACGAAGGGTGCGACAATTTTGCTTGAAACTGGCTCATCTTACGAATTAGGTACACATACATTGTATAATATATAATTAGAAAATTGTGTTTTGTAATAGTAAATCATGCAATATAAACCACCACCACCGTTTGATGTAATAAAATAGAAACTTAAAAATACACTAAATAGAAAATTGTTCAATATGACCACCGTTTTGTTCAATGCACTTTATACAACTTTTTGAAACATGCCTGCAAACTCTGGTCAGGGTGTTTTGGTTAATATGATTTATAGCTTCCGTGGTTCTGTTTCGTAATTCATTGATATTTTGTGGTGGATCGAATTTATACACATCATTCTTCAAAGTACCCCAAAAATAAAAATCCATGGGTGTTATATTAGGACTTCGAGCACACCAATGAACCGGCCCATTGTTAAAAATAACACGATTATTAAAATTTTGGTACAAAAATCCTTTGACGATCCATTGTTAGCTGGACAACGGTCTTGTTGGTACCAAATCGCGTCTAAATTATCATGAACTCTTCTAATTGTTGGTAAGATATCATTTCTCAATAGATTAAGGTACCTTTCCCTAGTTAAATTATTTTCAAAAAAGAACTGACCAACCAATGAAGTGACCTGCATTTTTTTAAAATTAACTGTCCAATCTACAAATAAAAATAACAGTTTTTTACCTAATAAGCCGCACCAAACATTAATACCAAATATGTCTTTATTCTTTTAGATGGGGATTTTCATTTGCCCAATAATGCTTATTATGGCGATTATACACACCACAGTTTGTAAATCTGGATTCATCAGTTCATATTATTTTCAAATGAAAATTTTTATCTTGCTGACATTGTCCTTGATACCATCTGCAATTGAAGTCGCTTAGGGTAATCTTCAACATTTAAGGCTTGTACGATTGTAGGTTTGTATGGATGGTAATGCTTTTGTTTTAACACACGGTGTACCGTACTTTTTGGCATGTCAATTTGTTCACCATAAAACCGAACAGATTGCGGAGGGTTTTCGTTTGAAACCTGTAAGATGGCATTATTTATTTCTTCATTTCTAGGCATTGGTAGTTTCTTTGGGTGGAAGCTACCGTCTTTCAATAGATTGGTCACTATCCTGCGAAATATTTTGGTGTTTGGTTGTCGTCTTTCTGGGTAGTTGTTTTGATATGAATTTGCAGTTGCCTCAGTATTTCGGTTACAACGAATATAACATTCCAACGGGTCAAAATATTCTTCATTACTGAACATATTGTTGAATAATATTTAAAATAAACAGGAAACAGTACACAATTTTAAGCAACGTGTTAAATACACCTTAAATTATTCAGATAATTAAGAATGACAGTATTCTTAATTGTCACGATAGTGTTATATCCATAGCAACATTTCTTCTGTTGGTTTTCAGTTGACTTAAGCTTAAAAAATCAAACAATTTTCAAAGGCATCTTCGTAAATCATTAATCTGCTTTTTATTGAGTTCTGATATTTTAGATATTAATTAGGTTTACCTATTTAATTAAATTATAACAATTTTTTAGGATAATGTTGTAATGTAAAATATTATTTGTAATAATGGGCCGATTCATTGGTGTGCTCAAAGTTCCTATTTTTTTATCGTGAATCATTACGGAAAATTATGTTAAAAGTAGAAGTCTATTGTTAGACTCCATGGCCTACTGCTTTTTGAACACTTTTTTGGGGGCTCTGTCTCTATACCTTCGTAGAGGACGCTGTTCGAAACTGTTTGGCAACTAACATATAATTAGCAGTGCTAGTTTTATTCGCATAATTTATTCATTCCTCTGATGACGCTAATTTTGTTAGCGAAGCGGTCGTCAAATCCAAAAAACTCTATTGTGATGAATTGGGTTCTCCAGCTTCTCCCAATCAGTGCTTATCACAGGTTCCAATCTTCACTCATTCTATGTTATTAATTTGTAGTTTTTTTGGTGATTCTGCTTTTTGTTTCAATTTCGAGCCACAGTGTCCAACCTCGGACTTTTAGATGAATTTAAGTGAAAGTATGTAAAAATGTCTGGACTCAGCAAGTGCGTTATGGTAGTGAATTTCCATAAAAATGTTTTTAATAGCAAATACGTGTGTTCTCTCAGGCATCAAATTGGTTACCAGTATAACCTATATAGTAAAAATAATGTACCATATTTCATCAAAATAACTTTATTGTTTGAAGAAATAAAAAATTTCCGCAACTAAACTAAAAGTTTTCCCGAAAAAACGGGTTTCTTGGTCAACGTTATAGGTTAATAGCAAATTGAGCTATTCAAATATGAAGCATTTAATGACAATTCGCTACCATAACGCACTTGCTGCGTCCCGAATTTCTTTTCTTACAAACATATTTCGATAGAAAACGCAAAAATGCAATAACATAAGGCGTGTGCGATTAAAAAAAAATTGAATCACCAATGACTTATGGGTCACCCAGTGATTGTAGAAATATTTTTTTTTATGTCAACAACACACCACGAGGGCTTACAGCCTAAATACTATCGTACCGTGGGTGTTTTAAAGGAGGAAAGAGGCAGCTTGTTAATTCTGGACTTGAAGGTTTGGAGGTTCGGAGGAGAAGGAAAAACATGTGCCGGCAAGGAATTCCACAACTTGGAAGTCCTCGGGACAAAAGAGCGGGCATAACAAGATGTTCTATGTCTGGTGACCTGGACATTAAAAGGGTGCATTCGCTCTGTTCCCCTGGTAGATCTGCTGGGGGCAGCAGGTGGGGGAATTATGGAGGAAAGCTCCTCTGAGCAGTGCCCGTGCAGATATCTATAAAAGCGAGAGAGGTCACCAACGGCACGTCGGTGGGCAAGGGATGGAAGCCTTTGGGTGAGGGTAGGGTCACCGATGAGACGTATAGCTCTCTTTTGAATGGAGTCCAGGAATGCGAGTGTAGAAGCGGCAGCTGCACCCCAGATGTGGGAGCAGTATTCGAGGTTTGGCCTTATTTGTGAAGTATATAAGGTATAGAGATTATTTGGTGAAAAGTATTTGCGAGCCCGGAAGAGGAAACCCAATTTCTTAGCAGCCGCTTCTGCAATTGATGTAACATGTTGGTGCCAATTAAGATTTCGATCCACAGAAATGCCAACAAGAGAGAAGGACTCATTACTTTAAATAACTTGGTTGTTCATTGTGATGGGTCTAGGGCTGCTGTATCTCTTGTGAGAAAGAAAGCAAGACTTAGTTTTGGTGGGGTTGAATTGTACAAGATTTCTACTTCCCCAGTCTAATATTTTTTGGAGGTCCCCGGAGACAGAACCCTCCATGAGTCTGCGATCCTCATCTAATTGGGCTAAAGAGACAGGCTTAGAATATTGTATGTTTGAGTGGAGGGTGCTGTCGTCCGCGTAACTGTGAACTGGGTTGGATGTGCTAGAGAGGAGGTCATTGATGTGGAGAAGAAACAAAGTAGGGGCTAAAGCTGAACCTTGAGGAACTCCTGCATTAATTGGATACAGTTTAGAGGAATGGCCATCCACAACAACAGATATGCTCCTGTTGGAGAGGAAATTTGCTGTCCAGGTACAAAGTTTTGGTGGTAGGCCATAGGCCGGAAGTTTATTAAGCAGCGCTGCGTGCCAGACCTGGTCGAATGCTTTGGATATGTCTAGAGCAACAATCTGGGATTCACCGTGTTGTTCCATAGACTTGTTCCAAGAATGGGTGACAAAGGAAAGGAGGTCGGCAGTCGATCTGCGCTGACGGAATCCATACTGCCTGTCGCGGATTAGACTGTGTTTTTCAAGGAATTTTAGTAGTTCGGTGTTTATATACTTTTCCATCACTTTAGAGATGACTGAAAGGAGAGAAATAGGCCTGTAGTTGCTAGGAAGCGCTTTGGATCCTTTTTTGGGGATGGGTTGTACTCGAGCAGTTTTCCAGTTACTAGGGAATATGCCTTTATTGTAAGATATCTGAAACAGACGAGTCAGGACAGGAGCAAGTTCTGGTGCGCATTTTTTGAGAACAATTGCTGGGATCACGTCAAGGCCAGAGGCTTTTCTGGTATTAAGAGAAGAGAGCATCTTTCGTACCTTTTTAGTTTTGAAAATGATATCAGTCATTTTATGCGCGACATTGGGGACTGTTGGTGGTTGAACATTTGGAGGTGGGTTGAGAGTAGAATTTCCGGCGAACAACGAAGCAAAAAGTTCAGCCTTGCCCAGGGCGGTAGAAACAATTTCATCCCCTGAGACAAGAGGTGGGAACGTGCTCTTGCAGAAATTATTCCCAATAGACTTAGCAAGAGTCCAGAAGGGTTTGCCGCCGTTGGAGCTTGAGAGGACTTTGTTTTTGATGTGGTTATTAAACGAGTTTTTTGCCTCAGAAAGAATGCGGACATAGCGGTTTCTTGCGTCGTTGAATGCTTGACGATTTTCTTGACTGGGATTGTGTAGAAGCGTTTTGTGAGCTTTGACCTTTTCAAGTCTGGCCTTGTCACAGGATTTAGAGAACCAGGGCTTTTGAGTGGCTGAAGAGGTTTTCTGTGTACGTGGAATAAATAATTCCATGCCAGCTTGGATAATTTCGGTGACGTTTTGTGAGATATCAGAGGGGTCAGGATGAGAGAAGCAGACAGACGCCCATGGAAATGAGGAAAAGTAATCCCGCATTTCGTCCCAGTTTGCGGAGTTGTAGTGCCAAACGATACGTGAGTGTGATGACTGTGTGACCTCGGGTTGCATTGCACAGGAAGCAGTGACCATGCCGTGGTCTGAGCGACCAAGGGGGGCGGTGCCTGATATCTTATAGCATTCAGGGTTTGTAGTAAGAAGGAGATCAAAGGGATTTGAGCTGTGTGTTGGGATACGAGGAAAGTAAGTAGGTTGCTGAACCATATTGGCCAAAGAATTGCTGACTGCAAAGGCCTCCGCTGCTCTCCCTTGTGGATCGGTTTTTGAAGATCCTAGCCATTCCTTATTATGGACATTGAAGTCGCCAAGAATAGTGACCTCGGAGGAAGGATATTCAGAAATCAGATAGTCGGTTTTTTCAGAAAGGTAGTCAAAGAGCTGGACAAAGTTGTTGTCAGAAGGTGACCGGTAAATGCAACAGATGAATTTAGTTGCAGCCCTGAGAGAGAGTTTTATCCATAGTATGTCTTTTCTTCCAGCTTCTAAATTGGGAAGTCTGGTGCAGGGTAGATTGCTACGGACGTATGCGCACACCCCTCCATGCAATCTAAAGGCAGTAAGGAGCTCATACCCCGGGAAATTAAGGTGATTAGTGGCTGTTTTTTCAAGATGTAGCTCAAAACACCCTATAATTAATATATGCAATTTTTTTTGTATCTTGCATAATAACGGATATATTGAGCTTTATTGATATTTTACGAAAATTCGACAAAAATGATATACCATTAAACGATAAACTCTATAGCTGAGGCTACTGCCAAGCATCAGAGAAAAGGTCTATTTGAAATGAATTTTCTGGGAACGTTTTAGTAATATGAAGGACAATGACGATTGAAACTAAGACTTCAGGCTTTGTAAAACATTTTTCTTGAGACATTTTCTCTCCATAGTTTATATTAGTTTCAGGTTCATTGCCTAAATATTACCAATTTTGACGTTTTAAATCGCGACTTTGCCGTTTTGAGGAAAACCCAAATTTATTTTTCTTTAAATGCCTATAACTTTTTTGTCTTTTAACCTACCGAGTTTAATTTTGGTAATATTACCTATAATAACATAAACTCGCCTGCTAAATTTGGTTCTTCTTACTTTGTTAATTCCGGAGATATAAATTTTTTTCCAAAGAAAACACAAAATTCTCCAAGAAAACCTCGGCTTATCCTGGCTAACGAACTTGTCCAAGCCCCTTGAAAAAGGAAGGTATTCACCAAATTCAATCAAAATCGGTCCCTTCGTTTTTGAGTTATCGGTTTGATACGTATATATATATATATATATATATATATATATATATATATATATATATATATATATATATATATATATATATATATATATATATATAAAATACAAGGAGAAAGGTTAAGGGCAAGGCCGCAAGGAGACAACCGCATACGTGTTTCAAGCTTATTAGCTATCATCAGTACGGTATAGCCAGGTGAAGATGGAAACGCTCTGGATGAAGATGCACATTTGCAGCATCATTCGGAAGACCCTCAGTTCGAGGTGATTTCTTTGCCTCCGTGGCGATTTTGGTTGTTGCCCTCGAATGGAGGGTCTTCCGAATGATGCTGCAAATATGCACTGGTTGCCTGTTGTGACTCCGTGTATTTTTGCTTCTTCTTCAAGAGTGTTCCCATCATCACCTGGCTATACCGTACTGGTGATAGCTAATAAGCTTGAAACACGTGTATGCGGTTGTTTCCTTGCGGCCTTGCCCTTTACCTTTCTCCTTGTATAGTATACAGAAATGCCGTGTTAAAAATCCTGTTATATATATATATATATATATATATATATATATATATATATATATATATATATATATATATATATATATATATACATATATAAGTGTGTGTGTGTGTGTGTGTATAAACATATACAAATTGAAACTGACCCCAGATACCTATGTGTTCTAGGGGGCCTAATTGGCGCTCATTTGATGAATTTTTTTCAAAATTCAAAGGTCGGGATCTCTTCAATAGTGCATTTTTTTAAAAAGAAAATTCACTAAAAACAACAGTGAGATGTAATGCAGAATGCAGAATATTGTATTACACGTTGCCTAGGCTGAAGCACAGCTATTAACCAAGATTTGTCATTGAGTAGAGAACGTTCTCTTTTACATTCTCTTCCGTATTTCTTAAGTTTAATTATTATTCATAATCAGTCTCCTTGAAGACCACCGCTCGGCCACTACAATAATGTAAGTATGTTGTTCTATAATATTCTAATATTAGTTTTATTCGGCAAAATATTAACGCTGTTGTTACTTATTTGTTTAATTGTTCCGGAGTATATTAAGTACGTTCTATAAAACTAATGGTAGCTTCCTAAACATACAATGTAAATATAAACGTATCTAGTTAATAATCTGTATCTGCCGGCTGACCCAGATTTCAATCTCTCTTTCAAACATTACCTACAGTGACTGACAGTCACAATGAATTCTCGTCCGGCTCGGCCAAAATACATCCAACTGGAATAAATCCACTACCTATCTAAATTATATATTGTGCGTATTTATAAAGAATTCCAAAAAATCTCGGGACGCAGCAAGTGCGTTATGGTAGTGAATTTTTATTAAATGCTTCAAGTTTGAATAACTCAATTTTCGATAAACTTAGAGAGTTTAATTTTGGTATGTAATAAGGTCGTTCCTAAGGAAAGATAGGCACCAAATCTCATTAAATCAACTCTGTCATTTTCGGAGAAAAAAAATTTTTTGAAAGAAAGTTTAAAATTTGAATAACTCAATTTTCTATAAACTTAGAAAGTTTAATTTCGGTGCGTAGTAAGATCTCTCCCGAGGCAACATATATAGTAAATTTCATTAAAACAGCTTTGTTAGTATCAGAGAAACAAAAAATTTTCGAAAGAAAACTCAAAATTTTCCCGGAAAATCCCATCCGATTTTTCTGGCTAACTAACTCATCCAAGCCAGTAATAAAAGAAAGGCACTTGCCAAGTTTCATCGAAATCGGTTTATTATTTTTTGAGTTACCAGACGGATACACACACATATATATATATATATATATATATATATATATATATATATATATATATATATATATATATATATATATATATATATATATATATATATATATATATATATATGTTATATATATATATATATAAACATATAAAAATTGAAACTGACCCCGGATATGCGTTCTAGGGGTCCTAGTTCGCGCTCATTTGAACAGATTTTTGCAAAGTCTCACCATCGATACCTCTCTATTAGTTAATTTTTTTAAATAAAAATTCACTAAAAGCGTCATTAAGATCTAAAAATCTGACTGCAGTAAGTGCGTTATGGTAGTGAATTTTCATAAAAATGTTTTTAATAACAAATACGATGAAAGCAGGTACAAATTTGGTTACCCATATAGTTGAAACAATGTACCATATTTCATCAAAATAACTTTATTGTTTAAAAAGTCTGGACGCAGCAGGTGCATTATGGAAGGGAATTTTCATTAAAATGTTTTTTAATAGCAAATCTGTCACTAATGCAAACAAGCATCAATCTGATAACCGGTGTAGCCTATATAAGTAGAAACAATGTATCATATTTTATCAAAATTACTTATGGTTTGAAAATGTATAACAATTGTCCGAAAATAACCTTAAAATGTTTTCAAGAAAACTGGCTTCCTAGCCAACAATCCTTAAGTTAATAGCAAATTGAGTTACTAAAATTTTAAGGAAAATTCGCTACCAAAACGCACTTACTGCGTCTCGATTTTTTTCATACAAACATACATGATATTTCGATAAAAAATGCAAAAATGCAATAATATAAGGGTGTTTAAAAAACAATTGTAAGGATCACCAACGACTTATGGACCAGCCTGTGTGACCTAGGGTTTGGTACGGAGGTCACTATTTATAATACAAACACGCGTACCAAATTTGGATGCCCTTACTTTATTATTTCCGGAGATATATTTTTTTCCGAAAGAGAACATAAAATTTTCCAAGAAAACCTGCACCGGTTTTCCTGGCTAACGAACCTATCCAAGCCACTTGCAAAGGGAAGGTACTCAAATTTGATCAAAATTGGCCCATATATATATATATATATATATATATATATATATATATATATATATATATATATATATATATATATATATATATATATATATATATATATATATATATACTTAATTTGTTTGCTGTATTTTTTGTGATTTTTTATTGATTTACGTGGACTGCAGTTTCGAACAGTCCTGGTTCATCATCAGCACGTTACTGACTATGATCGCTCCTGCGTGCTCAATGTCTGAGATTGTACGTAACGCCTGCTATTGGAGCTTCTGTTGGTCTGTTTTTTCCAGATTTCCATAATACATTCAATAAATACAAACATATAAACAAAACTTAATAAAAGCCATACAAATAGACAAATTATCAAACCACAGTGATCAGGACAGGAGACCGATACACACGACACAGTCCGAAAACACAACCAATCAGAGAACAGTAAACCGACCAATAGAAGCTTAACACGCAGGCGTCACGTACAATCTCAGACATAGACCACACAGTAAGGTCAGTACAAATTAAGTGTATATTTAAAAGTGGTTACAGCATAATGCAACATTCCAAAATATATATATATATATATATATATATATATATATATATATATATATATATATATATATATATATATATATATATATATATATATATATATATATATTGTCGCAACGAACACTCTGAAATGACATGATATTTCTGGAATAGACCAGAGGTGACAGGTGTCGAATAGTTTAGAATAGTGTGGAACGTCTAGAATCTCTATAGACAGTATAAATAGACGAGCGGTGCGCAGAGTAAGTTAGTTCAGTATTGAATAAGGTGGTGTGAAAGTGATCATAGAGTATAAAGCGAGTTAACAGTAAGTGTTGGTCTATAGGAAGCGATCATAGAAGGCGATAGTGGAATATAGTTCTATGGACATTTAATAATAGAGAAGAGAAATATTTTAGTTGATACTGGTGTTGGAAAATAGTTGGTAATAATAAATTAGTAGTTTGGAAAGCTGTGTTTTATTAATCAACAAATCCAGAACGCTGTAGAACGTAACCACTGGTGTCAGGAGTGGGAATTTCAAGCTGCTATCGCAAATATTTTCCAGAATATTCGTGGAACAATGTAGAAACTTCAAGAATCTCTGGAAGATCAGTGTCAGCAGTAAGTCATAACTGGGTGTGTTCTTGAAACAGAATAAACTATGTACCAGCTTTAAGTACGTCTATGCCTAAGACACGTAGCGCAACAGCCAATATGGACGCCCAGCTATTGGAATTAAGTAGAGACAAAGAAGCTAAAGAAGAGGCCAGAAAAAGAGATGAAGAAGCCAGAAAAAGAGATTAAGAGGCTAAAGAAGAACTGAGAAAAAGAGACGAAGAAGCGAAAGAAGAAATGAGAAAAGGAGATAAAGAGACCAAAGAAAAAATGAGAAAAAGAGATGAAGAGGTCAGAAAAAGAGACGAAGAGATAAGAGAGGAATTGAGAAAAGGGGATGAAGAAGCAAAGGAAGAAATGAGGAGAAGAGATGAATAAACAAAGAAAATTCTGCAAGAACAAGCCAGCAGAATTGAGAATATTACTTCGTGTGTGGACGAACGTATGAAGCGGGTAAAAGACGACATCTTCCAACAAGTAGAATGTCGAGTAAGGGGTATCAGCGACGATGTACATGACAAGCTGACGAGTGTACAAGAAGAAGTTCAGCAGAAAATGCAAACACTAGAAAAGAAGTGTGATACCCTAGTCAAGAAAAATATCAGACACGAAGATAGCCACGTAAGAATTAAGGTTCCCCCATTTGATGGCTCAGTCCCATGGGATATTTATCTACGTCAGTTCGAAGCCGCTGCTACAGCAAATGGTTGGGGTGAGAGAGAGAATGCGACTTCGCTAATTGTGGCTCTCAGAGGAGATGCCCTAGATGTGCTTCAAGGTATTCCCAGGGAAGAACCGCTGAGTTTTGACAGCATTAAACATCAATTAGAGATGAGGTTTGGCGACCAGCATTTACAACAGCTGCATCGATTGCAGTTGAAAAATCGTTGTCAGAAATCGGGCGAAACTCTCCAACATCTCCACGCCGACGTTGTCAGACTGACACGATTAGCCTACCCCATAGCTCCGATAGAATTTTTAAACCAGCTGTCGCTGCAAACTTTTATTGACGGCATCAGAGATACCGACACGCAGCAGGCGCTGACGATGGCGAGACACAAAAACTTGAACGATGCTTTGGCACATTCCTTGGAGATTGATGCGGTAAAGCAAGCGTCAGAAAGTCATGTGAAAGTTCGCAGTCTTTAAGTCCAAGAAGAATATAAAACAGATCCATCCAAAACCATGCAGCTACTGGAGAAAATAGCAGAACAAATACGGCCGACGTCTCATGGACACCCAATAAGAGCTCACCCTTGCGCTGCTGGAACTGCGGCAAGGTAACATATAAGGGGCGAATGTTGGGCTCTAAGATGACGCGCAAGGGAGAAAGTGAAGCTAAGGCCGGTAACCATTTCTCAGGTTAGCGATTCTGGCAGCGCTCTCATCGTAGACGGATACGTAAGCGGTAGTAAGACCCAGATGGTCGTCGACACAGGCGCATCTAGGACGATTATTCGCCGCGACATGGTTCCAATATGGCGAGTAAGAGAGTCAGACAGAGTGCACAGTGTAAATGCAGCCGGTGGTGGTCGGATCGGTATTTGGCGAAACTGACGTCGAGCTGCAAATTGGGACATGGAAGGCAAAGCAGAGAGCCATAATTGGCTTGGACATACTTCAGCGTCAGTGCGCTAAACTTGATCTTGGCACTAACCTCCTGACTATCGGCGGTGAAGAAATAATAATGTCGCCTGGCAGTAACCTGGTAGTGCGGAAAATCACCATAGAGGAAAATAGCAACGCCTGCCGTGAAAGTGCCGTTCCAGTGAAGAGAGCTGTGAGAGGAAGAGACGGTTCAGTTACTCAGCCAGAAGCAAGTGAAGAAGAAAGTATGAGAGAAATACAAGACGAAGGGTGCAAAGACAACGTAAATGTGAAGCCAAACCAGACAAAGGCCAGTAAACACATTTATTGGAACAGAGCCGATGTCAAAAGAATGAATAGGGCCCGCCGAGATATTTTTGCAAGTAGAAACATCAGAACAACAGCAACTACACGAAAGAACCAGTACCACCTAAGACCTTCGCTTGAAGGACGCCCCGACATATTGACGAGAAGGAAAGCCATCCACTCGGCTGTCGGAATGCATACACGATAAGAAAGCGACCGCATGAAGACCCGTTATGACGTGCGAGCTAATTCAGCTGGTTTTAAAGAAGGAGATCTTGTGTGGTTCTACAATCTAGTACGACGCAAGAGACGGTCACCTAAACTACAGAAATTATGCGAAGGTCCTTATAAGGGGGTCAAAAGGATCAATGACTTTGTCTATCGCATTCAGAGGAGCCCGAAGAGCAAGATGAAGGTGGTCCATATGCACAGACTTACGCCGTGCCAAGAAATGTCAGAATTCGACCGGGACGATCGAATATAAGAGGGGGCAGTGTCACAACGAACACTCTGGAATGACATTTCTGGAATAGACTAGAGGTGACAGGTGTAGACCGTCAATTAAGTGACCCCACTACTTTCACGAAGCAGGTAGACGGAACGACATATATAAGAGAAGACTTGCAACGAACAGCCAGATCTCTCTGAGGCCTAGGGTTGAACACACAGAGACCTCACAGACGATCTCCGGCTAGATTTGGGGAGTAGGCAGATGAGGCCCTGTAATCGAGTTACAACAGCCCAACCCACCTTTACCCACCGCACTGAGGAGTAGGCAGATTGACGCCTTAGAGTGTCCTTACATATTTCCTTAACCCACCTTTGTCCACCACTCTAAGGAGTAGGCAGATTGAGGCCTTAGAGTATCCTGACATATTTCCTTTACCCACCTTTGTCCACCACTGAAAGGAGTGGGCAGATTGAGGCCTTAGAGTGTCCTTACATATTTCCTTTACCTCTTGAAAATGGCTCCAAAACAGGAGCCGAAACATCGAGTTTTCATAAATTCTGGACGCGGTTTTTAACCCGAGAACCAAGTATGTCTCACATTAAAAACCGCGGAAATCTTTCTGAATACCCATATATATATATATATATATATATATATATATATATATATATATATATATATATATATATATATATATATATATATACATATATATATATATATATATATATATATATATATATATATATATATATATATATATATATATATGCATCACACCAATAACGTAAACAACAATGGGCCGATTTTGTTAAAATTTGGTAGATACCTTTCCTTTGTGAGTGAGCTTGGATAAGTACGTTAGAAGAAGAACATTGACCAGTTTTTCGGGAAATTTTTGAGTTCCCTTTCCGAAAATTTTGTATCCTTCAAAGTAACAAAGAAGTGACAACCAAATTTTGTACATAGGTTTCTCTTATTCAAACTATACGTGTTCCTTGCCCTTGTGGGATGCTTTCAATGAAGTTTATTATTATTATTATTATTATTATTATTATTATTATTATTATTATTATTATTATTATTATTATTATTATTATTATTATTATTATTATTATTATTATTATTATTATTATTATTATTATTATTATTATTATTATTATTATTATTATTATTATTATTATTATTATTATTTTTATTTTTATTTTTACTAATATTATTTTCAGCAGCATGCCACTCACTCTATACTCAGTTTCTGACGGGCCCCCTTCTCTGGCCGTCAGACAAGCCCTAAAATACCTCAATCTGGAGCACAAGCTGGTCAACGTCGACTTTGGATTGGGCGAGCATATGACAGAGGAGTTTGCCAAGGTAACAACATGTTTTATGTGTATTTTCTTTTTCACATATTAGATATTAGAATTAATTAGTTAACAAAATCAATGAGTGAAGATTGGTCCTGTGAGGAGCACTGATAAGTACAATTTGGAGAACCATTTCATCACAATACAGTTTTTTTGACACGACGATCGTTTCGCAAACAAAGTTAGCGTCATCAAGGGGATGAGTAAACTAAGTTAATAAAGTCTGGTCGCAGCAAGTGCGCTATTATAGTGAATTTTCATAAAATTGTTTTTAATACCAAATATGTGTGTTTTTTTTTTTAAGAAAACAGGCATCAAATTTGGTTACTAGTATAACATATATAGTAGAAACAAGGTGCCATGTTACATCAAAATAACTCTATGGTTTGAAAATGTACAAAAATTTCCGAAAGTAAGCTTAAAGTGTTCCCGAAAAAACCGGTTTCTTGGTCAACCTTATAGGTTAATAGCAAATTGAGCTATTCAAGTTTGAAGCATTTAATGAAAATCCGCTACCATAACGCACTTGCTGAATACCGAATTTCTTTTCTGACAAAGATGCGTTATATTTCGATGGAATATGCAAAAATTCAATAACATAAGGCGTGTTCAATTAAAAAAAAAATGTATCACCAACGGCTTATGAGCCAGCCTGTGATTGTAGAAATTACTTATTGTTTACTTTTAGTTTTTAGTGAATTTTCATTATTATTTACTCTTCATGTCGTATATGGAAAATTTGAGGTAAATGAAACTACACAATATCATGCAGTAGTTTAATATATGTTCAGTATAAATTATTAAAATTTTAATTTCAAAATTTTGTATTGTTTATATTAATTTATTTCATTTTCAAAGGGTATGGATACAGCAATAGTAAATAAATGTTGAAAAGTGTTTAGGTGCAGCAAGTGCGTTATGGTAGCGAAGTTTCGTCAAAAATATTCCAAATGGTGATAATTCAATTTCCCATTAAACTAGAATCTTCAGTTTTGATTCATAGTAAAACCTATATCAAAGCAGCGTAGGTACTAAATCTACAAAATAACACAATGAGCTTCACAGGCAACGATAAATTTGTGTTAGAAAACCATTTTTGTTATTTTGGTTGCAGAAACTGTTTCGATTGAGTGGACTAAAACGGATCATTCAAGCGACTAATAAGGAAAAATATCTGCCACGTTTATAATTTGGCAGGTACATTCGTTTTGTAAATAAAAATTAAATTTTCGGTAAATTTGCAGATTAGCACGCGGGGGCTTTTTAGAAAAAAAATTAATTCAGAAACATGCTTAGATCTCCTTCTGGATGCACAAACCACAAGAAATATTTCTTGCAAGCAGCCCTCAAGAAAGTTACGGGACCAGGAGTGAGTAGGGGTAGGGATAGTAAATGTGTGCGAAAAAACAGCTTAGTTGGACCTCCATAAGCTGTCATTATCCCACATTGCAGCTAAACCCCCTTAAACTTCTGTTTATCCCGCCAAGAACCCCTATATTTACCGCAGGTCCGGTATCTTTCTTGCGGGTTGTTCCTATGAAACTTTTCTTGTTTACATTGTTCTTGTTTATGCATTGAGGGTGGTTGTAGCCATGCAGAAGGGGAAGAGGAACCTCTGCGACAAAGCAGCAAACCAAGATTTTCAATTTATGTTTAAATTGTTACCCCATTTAATTTGTTCAAAATATTTTTACAAAGATAAAATTTAGGTTGGCTTTTTTGTCAGTCTCACATAGAGAGCTACAATATTTTATCATTTTCAAAAATTGTGGATACAGCAACAGTAAATAAGCGTTGAAAAGGGTCTGGGTGCAGCAAACACATTATGGTAGAGTTTTGTAAAAATATTTGAAATCCGATAACTCAATTTCCTATTCAGCTAGAATCTTTAATCTTGAACCATAGTAACACCTATGTAAACGCAGCGAGGGTACTAAATTAAAGAAAAATAACATAATGAGCTTGGCGGATAACTACAAGTTGGTTTTAAAAAAACATTTTTTGTTGTTTTGTTTGCAAAAACTAGTTCGATTGGGTTGACTAAAACAATTTATTTATGATTTGGCAAGTACATTCTCTTTGTAAATAATTAATTTTTTTTGGGTGGAATTCTGGGAGATCGAATAATTGGTCCTTTTTTTGACAACACCTTGAACGCAGATCCATTGCTTCATTTCTTTAATAATGAATTATGGAAGTATATTGAAGGTATGCCCATCAACCTGTGACAAGATATGTATTTTCAGTTAGACGGTGCATCCATTCACAACTCTCAGTTAGTCAGAAATTGGCTAAATCTACATTTTCCATCAAGATGGATTGGCAGGAGTAGTCTTTTTGAACAGTGGCCTTCTCGGTCTCCTGAAATTACGCCACTAGACTTCTATTTCTGGGGTTCTCTTTAGAATAAGGTGTACAAAAAAAGGTCCCAGAGTCGCGAGGAACTTTTCGAGAAAATAAGGCAGGCTTGCCGTGAAATAAATATAGCAGAAAAGTTGCCAGCAATAATCGTAAACGGATCGAAAAACGCATTAGAATTAAACGTGGGCTAATTGAAGCAGACTACATTTAATAATTTTATATCCAATTTAATTGTACTTTTATTAGAGTTTATGTTTCAGTTGAGTTGAATAAATCACGTTTCTTTTGATATTGACGATGCTTGTTGTTTCCATGGCAATCTACCTGTTAAAATCTGATGGAAAATTTGGACTCCTAAAAATTTACAAAAAAGTAAAAATTTGAAATTTAACTTAAAACTCGGTATCTGCAGTTAGAATTGATTTCTGAATAACTTTTTAAAATAACTTTCTTTGTTATCTCTAATGCATCGCGAAATATAGATAACCGACCCTATTCCTGAAATCATAGTAGGCTGGGTTGACATGTGACATTTGAAGTGAATACGCTATTCAAACAGCCTAATGACGTTTTACACCTGTACAAAAATTGAAATCGCTATCTCTAAAAATAAAGAAAATACCCGCGTGTCTTCATCTTAAGTGTGTCACACTGTATATTTATTTGATTTATTTAGAGAAACGTTTTCGTAAATGGGGCCGATCACGATCGGCATTCAAAATGACGTTCAATTCTCTGATGTTGGCATAATCATTTTTAAAGCAGCTGTCTTGAGCGTTACCAACAATCTCAGTAACACATTTTATATCATAATTTTATTTGCATTCATCAAGGACGACACCTAACTAATATATTTATCCTTACAGAAAAATCCACAAAAGGAGATCCCCGTTCTCGATGATGATGGCTTTTACCTGGGAGAAAGGTTGGTAATGTAATATTTACACCGTATATAATATTAAACATTTATTTTAGTTTTACTAATACAACTACTGGTGTCTTGTTACTGTAATTAATATATTAAGGACATTAATTATTATCGAGGCGTGGCGTGGTAAAATAATATTGCAAAATTTATTACATTCTCAAGCGGATCATTTACATTGTGGAACCACACTTTAATCGCAGAACAGGTTAGGCACAAGAGAAGATTAAATGAAATCTCTCTGACGAGAAAAGAAAATAACTTACTTTGAAAAATCCAGACGCAGTAAGTGCGTTTTTGTAGCGAATTTCCATTAAATGTTTAAAAGTTCAATAACACAATTTGTTATTAATATAAAGTTCGTTGGCTAGGAGACCAGTTTTTTCGGGAACATTTTAATTTTATTTTCGGGAACTTTTTGTACATTTTCAAACAATAAGTTATTTTGATAGAATATCCCACTGAGCAAGGTAATATTGCATTAACATTGCAGAATCTTTCCCAAAGCAAGTATCGTTGGACATATTTCTTTGATGGACCACTTAACGGAAATCTGTATTTAAATTTTTTAACTCAAAGCTTAAAATTTTTATTGGAAGACATTTCTCTAGAAACAAGATTAATAATGTGGTTGCAACATGACGGGTGTCCAGCACACTTCGCGCAAAGTGTACGCGAATATCTTAATGTTCAATTTCCAAATCGGTGGATGGGAAGAGGAAGCTTATTTCCATGGCCACCCAGATTACCTGATTTGACTTGCTTAGATTTTTATTTATGGGGGAAAGATTTGGTATATCAAACTCGACCAACAATTAGAGAAAATATGATGGAAAGGATACAAGTTGCTGTTAATAGCATATCTACGGCTGAAGTTCAAACAGCGGTAGCCTCTACTCGTCAGAGATTAGTTAAATGTATACATAAAAACGGACAGCACTTTGAACATTTGTAAATAATAAAATGTTAGTTAAATTTTAAGTTTTTTACATTCACATAGTTTTGGTTCCATAATATAATCACTTAATTTACGAATACAACCTTAAATTCGATTCTTGCCTCTTGTATCTTAGTTTTATGATAAGGTAATAAATTTATTTCAATTAAAGTGATTAATTGTTATTGGTGACCATGTTAATTTGTATAACGATGCCTGAAAACAAATATTCTATAGAGATTTTGCTATATTCACATCTTATTTTGAGAAATGGCATAATAAGCACCAAAATACATAAAATTCGAGTTTTCTCTGAAACGGAAAAACATATTCGTTTTGGGTTTTCACTTAGTTCTTTCTAACTTCATTCACTTTTTGATAGTTATATTATAATACTATGCTGCTATTTGAAAATTTTCATAAAATTTAATAAAACTAGACTCTCCTACTCTAACACCCTCTGTATTTTGTGCATGTGTGACTGTGGATTTAAAAACTAATACGTGGAATTTCCTATGAAATATCTTTCCAACAAGCCAAAATTCATGAAATTATGTCTACTGGTTATCAAGTTATAGGAATTTGTTTATAAAAAAATCCTCGCCGCCCAACTCCGCCACTGGTTCATAACGATTTTTTTAACAGAAGCTGTAGATGAGTGAACGTTGATTACAAATTACCTAAAACCAGCTTATGTTATGCGTCAAGATTTTCGGGAAATTAAAGATTTTAGGTAAGCCATGGCATTTTCGCCACCTATCGGCAGATTTAGAAAGCTGAAAATAATTTCCAATATTTTCTCATGGCCACTTTACTTATGCAATTTTTTTCCGAAAGCTGCAGCTGTGACGGTTTTCGAGATATAGCCGGCCCGTGTCCTTATTTGAACAGCCTGTATATACGCTTTGATAAGTGTCAAGCATAATTTGATGTCGAACATTTTTGACAAGTTTCAAATTCTCCTTATCAATGTGGTGATTATTATCCCATATATGTTGTGCCACACATGATTTGTCTACCGTACCATATCGTAAATATGTAAATACTTTAGTTCTATATTAAATCTACTTTTACCTAACGGAAAATTTACCAATATGTTTACCAAGAAATTTAAACTAGCCGTTTTTTGTGCAAACGTATGATGTGAGTCGTTTGGAATGTAACTAATAGTGGCAGTTTTGTTCCTGTAGACACCGAATTTAAGCGAGTCATTATTTTTAATAACTAGTACATTTAGAAAAAACTCGGGACGCAGCAAGTGCGTTATGGTAGTGAATTTTTATTAAATGCTTCAAATTTAAATAACTCAATTTTCTATAAACTTAGAGAGTTTAATTTCAATACGTAGTAAGGTCTTTTCTAAGGCAAGATATCCACAACATTTCATTAAAATCACTTTCGGAGAAAAAACTTTTTTTCGAAAGAAAATTAAAAATTTGAATTACTCAATTTTCTCTAAACTTAGAAAGTTGAATTTTGGTACGTAGTAAGATCTCTCCTGAGGCAACATATATAGTAAATTTCATTAAAACAGCTTTGTTACTTTCGGAGAAAAATTTTTTTTTCTAAAGGAAACTCAAAATTTTCCCGGAAAACCTCGTCCGATTTTGTGGCTAACGAACTCATCCATTTATAAAAGAAAGGCACTTGCCAAGTTTCGTCGAAATCGGTTAATTATTTTTTGAGTTATCAGACGGATACATACATATATATATATATATATATATATATATATATATATATATATATATATATATATATATATATATATAAACATATAAAAATTGAAACTGACCCCGGATATGGGTTCTAGGGGTCCTAGTTCGCACTCATTTGAAAGAATTTTTGCAAAGTCTCACCATCGATACCTCTCTATTAGTGAATTTTTTTAAATAAAAATTCACTAATTATGCATATTGTGCTTTCTCAATATTATGTGTATTGCTCAGATAGATAAATCCAAATCTTGAGACCTACTTCTTGACAAACTTTGTAGACATGCTTCAAAATATGCAAGAACTATAATTTCATTCATTTCATTGTCTTCAATTTTGAAACGTTTAAGAACTCGTCGTGTTAATATTATTCCATGACTTGACGACTTACTTTTAATTCTGCTGAATTTTGTTCTATTCATTGGAGCCAAATAAAGGAATCTGTTGTTAAATGTTCGAATTGTTGTCTCAACTATTCTGTTACATTCACCATATATTGAAAACAAATTGTAAACATCATCTGCAGAATAACAAACTAGCATGTACAACATTAGTTTTAAACACTGCAACTGCCTATCCTCTCATGTGATCCTGATACTAGAGACGTGAAAATCGTCTCGTCGTTTCTACGATTTCTGTGGTAAAAACTTCATGTTAAATATTAAATGCTTCAAATTTGAATAACTTCATTTTCTAAAAAACTTAGAGAGTTTAATTTTGGTGTGTAGTAAGGTATCTCCTAACGCAAGATATCTACCAAATTTCATTAAAATAAGTTTGTAATTTTCGGAGAAAAAAAATTTTTCGAAAGAAAATTAAAAATTTGAATAACTCAATTTTTTATAAACTTAGAAAGTTGAATTTCAGTACGTAGTAAGATCTCTCCCAAGGCAACATATGTAGTAAATTTTATTAAAACAACTTTGTTACTTTCGGAAAATAAAAATTTCGAAAGAAAACTCAAAATTTTCTCGGAAAACCCCGTCCGAAAGCATGAACTTAATTCATAAGAAGCATTGTAATTATATTTTGTAAATAAATAAATAAACGAAAGAATAACCAAGGAAATTGGGAACAACACCTGAGGTTTTAAATAGGGACGAGGTTAATTCGATGCCAGCGAGAAAATGGGGAATAGGTACTTTGAACATTTAAATATTTAAGGCATGATAGCTTAAATGTTTAAGAAGAAAAAAATGTTTCTTTTTTATTTATTGTTAATTTCAGAATAAACTGTTTAAGTTTTATTGTCAGCCATTTAATTTCCACCCTATAAAGCGTCTATGACTTTTGGACCCAAACTTTTGGCACCATCAAACAGAGAAAAATATACTCTTTCAATTGCGGTCAAAAAATGATGGGGTTGCTGTTTGAAAAAAAAATCAACATGGGGTGGGGGTGAAAAGGTTAGTGGTGAAAATTACAACGAATACTACAAGGTGTGAAACAGTGAAAGTCTATCAAACCTTAAAAAACAGTTTTTTATTTATTTTCATATGAGCTTCCAATTGAAATATTAAGACTAAAGTGGATTGTTGTTTGTTTTAGTAACGCCATACTACAGTACCTGGCAGACAAGTACGCCAAGGACGAGAAAGTGTACCCTAAAGAGCCAAAGGCGAGGGCGATCATAAACCACAGGTTATGTTTCAATCTCTCCACTTATTACAGATACATTTCAGAGCATGTGGTAAGTAAATATAGATTTTTAGTTAATTTTCTTTAAAAAAAACGCTGATGTGATCGCAACTTTTGTATTTCGAATAAAGATTAAGTGAGCGCGAACTAGGCTCCCTAGGACCCATATGTGAGGCCAGTTTCAGACCTATATGTATATATATATATATATATATATATATATATATATATATATATATATATATATATATATATATATATATATATATATATTAATATAAGAAATAATTATTAGTCAGTTTAACAGGTTGCCTCTGAGATGAAAATTTTAAACGTCATCTTCCGACATAAGTAAAATATGCGACGACTTTTGAATATAACTTTTATTTACGAAGAGTATAATCGAATTATTAACAGTAGACGCCGTGTGGTTGCAAAGAGACTTCCACATAAACACAGATCAACTCGTTACATGATCAGAATATTACTAAAAAAAATCTAAGAATGGAGTGTTCCGTCCAAAATTTCATAAGAGTAAAGCATTATTAGGGAACAAAGAGATTTGTGTTTTATCACTTCACAATAAATGTTCGAAATTTCCACCGTTCCCTTCGAAGCATATTTGCCAAAAGAAATATTTATCAGTCAGTTTATCAGGTTGCCTAGGAGATGAAAGTTTTAAACGTCATCTTCCGACAGTAAACTTAATAGTTGTACTGTAAAGTAAGTTTGTCAATTGTGTTTTAATAAAAGTGAGTATTTTCCACAATAATGGCACACTTCAATTACTCAAAATATTACTTTTTGAATTTAATTATTATTTACGGGGAGTGTAATCGAAATGTTAGCAGAACATGTCGTGTGTTTGCAGAGAGATTTCCAGATAGACATAGACCAACTCCTGGCATGATCAGAAGACTATTTAAAATTGTTCTGAGAATGGAACATTTCGTTCAGAAGGTAATAAAAATAAACCGCTATTAGACAATGAAGAGACACAAATAAATGGTTTGGCATTTGGCACTGCTGATCCGCATGCCTCAATCAGAGACCACAGTCTCAATCTTACAACAGGAAAGCCTCTGGCCTTGACGAGATCCCAAAAAATGCGCACCAGAACTTGCTCCTGTCCTGAGTCGTCTGTTTCAGATATCTTACAATAAAGGCATATTCTCTAGTAACTGGAAAACTGCTCGAGTACAACCCACCCCCAAGAAAGAACCCAAAGCGCTTCCTAGCAACTACAGGCCTATTTATCTCCTTTCAGTCGTCTCTAAAGCGATGGAAAAGTACATGAACACCGAATTACTCTTTTTTTTTTTTGAAAAACACAGTCTTACCCGCGCCAGGCAGTATGGATTCCGTCAGCGCAGATCAACTGCCGACCTCCTTTCCTTTGTCACCCATCCTTGAAATAAGTATATGGAACTACACGGTGAATCCCAGGTTGTCGCTCTAGACATATCCAAAGCATTCGACCAGGTTTGGAACGCAGCGCTGCTTAATAGACTTCCGGCCTATGGCCTACCACCATAACTCGGTACCTGGACAGCACCTTTCCCCTCCAACCGGAGCATTTCTGTTGTCGTGGATGGTCATTCCTCTAAACTGTATCCAATTAATGCAGGAGTCCCTCAATGTTCAGTTTAGCCCCTACTTTGTTTCCTCTCCACATCAATGACCTCCTCTCTAGCACATCCAACCTAGTTCACAGTTACTCGGACGACAGCACCCTCCACTCAAATATACAATATTCTAAGTCTGTCTCTTGAGCCCAATTAGATGAGGATCACAGACTCATGGGGGGGGGTTATGTCTCTGTGGTTCCCCAAAAAATATTAGACTTGGGAAGTAGAAATCTTGTACAATTCAACTCCACCAAATCTCAGTCTTGCTTTCTATCTCATAAGAGATTCACCAGCCCTAGACCCATCACAATGAACAACCCATCACAATGAAGAACCAAGTTATTCCAAGTAATGTGTCCTTTTCACTACCGGCTAAAAACTTCATTTCGCGTAAAAGTTGCGATGGTTTTCTATCGCCTAATTCTAATTCTGTTAAAAGTTTATTTATTTTGCGACTTTCGGACTCTTCAAATTCTAATAAAATACGTTTCATTAGATCTGAATAGGGGGTTGATGATAACGGTTGGGTTAAAAAATCTGAAATTGAATCTGCGACATCAGGATCGAGTATAGCGAGTACATGACTGAATTTTGTCTTTTCAGAATTGATCTGCGATATATCAAACTGGGCGTCAACCTGCATTTGCCAGATTTTCACGTTACGTCTCCATATAGGAGGTAATTTTATTGCAACCCTTGCCATGATATTGCTGCTTGAAGAATCTTTGACCATTGTGAAAAAAATAAGATAATTTTTAAATTAGAAAGGACTGACCTGTTTAGATATTCATTTTCTGTGGGCATGAGCACGTGCGTGGAAGTTAGGCGACGTCGGCTGGAACATCAGGCTCGGCATCTTCGGCTTGCGGCACGGGGTCACCAATATGGAAGTTAATTGCACTTGTTGATATTAAATCCATACGTAAACATTTAATATAACTTTATTACTTCACTAACTGAATAAACTATATGATACATTTAACTATAATACACTTTATGATATAATAACAATTACAACAGTACACGAGTACATAGCAGATAACTGACCGAGTGTGGAAGACGTGTGTTCACTGTAGCGTTGGTAGAGAAGAGAGAGAGAGATCGCCTGGTGTCTCTTATATGCCGTAGTTCTTGACAGCTGGCTGTCGCATAACGTAACGCAACGTTTAACTGTCAAGAGTATTTATGCAGAAACATAGAGTAGTGTTGACGGAAACATTGCGGTCGGAACCACCGCCACACACTCCACTCTTAGAATTTTTTTTAGTAGTATTCTCATCATGTAACGAGTTGATCTATGTTTATATGGAAATCTCTTTGCAAGCACACGACAAGTGGGACACCCTGTAAACATCTACTTGTATAACACTTGGCTGTTGTAAAAGCCACATAAGTAATTATTATTTTTATTTTACAGATGGCTCCCATCTTCTTCGATTACAAAAGGACACCCTTGAGCCTGAAGAAAGTGCATATTGCCCTCGGCAACTACAACACCTATCTGCAAAAGCTCGGCACTAAATATGCTGCGGCAAGTTAGTAAATCTTATTATTATTTATTTCTATTACTTGTTATATTTGTTACGGTCTTTTTTCGCACTATTTTCACCTCATCGAACAAGAGGGAAGCGTAACGGATTTGTTTTCATTTGTTTATTTTTTTAGTGAATGTTCGCTAAGAAAATAGAGAGAAAAAAAGATTGTGAGATTTTCGGACTTTTTCAACTGAATCGAAATTAGCGCCTCTAAAACCCATACCCAAGGACCCCTTGAAATCTTATATGTTTATCTCTCTCTCTCTCTCTCTCTCTTTCCATATATATATATATATATATATATATATATATATATATATATATATATATATATATATATATATATTATATTCCCTTGCATTTGTGATTTTACGATGCCCTAACGTTTGGGGCAATGGAATATAGATCCCCAAATCTCGCCGAAGATCATCTCTAAAGTCTCAGTGCGTTCAACCCTAGGCCTAAGAGATATCTGAGAGACGATCTCCGGCGAGATTTGGGGATTAGGAAGATTGAGGCCCCGTAATCAAGTTACAACAACCCACCTTTTTCCACCCCTCTAAGGAGTAGGCAGATTGAAGCCGTAGAGTTTAAATCCTTACATATTTCATTTACCTTCTGAAAATGGCTCCAAAACAGAAGACGAAACGTCGAGTTTTAATAAATTCTGCACGCGGTTCAACCCGAGAACGAAGGAAGTCTCACATTAAAGACCACGAAAATCTTTCCGAACACAAAACCCACATATTTTGTGTGGGAAACAATATTACAGACAAAGATTAAGTTTTCTTGACGCAAAAAGGTCAAGAAATAACAGAACAATTACTTTGAAATTTGTATACTTTTTCTTTTTAAAATATCAAAGTCGTAATTTGAAACGTCAAAATTTGCAATTTTTAGACGGAAAACCTGACACAAATACAGGTTTAAAAAATATATACTTCAACAACACACCACGACGGCTTACAGCCTAAATACTATCGTACCGTGGTGTCGACAAGGAGGAAAGAGGCAACTTGTAAATAATTAAATATGCCGGCAAGGAATTCCACAACTTGGAAGTCCTTGGGACAAAAGAGCAGGCGTAACAAGATGTTCTATGTCTGGTGACCTGGACAGTAAAAGGGTGCATTCGCTCTGTTCCCCTGGTAGATCTGTTGGAAGCAGCAGGTGGAGGAACTATGGAGGAAAGCTCCTCTGAGCAGTGCCCGTGCAGATATCTATAAAAGAGAGATAAATATCACCAACGGCACGTCGGTGGGCAAGGGATGGCAGCCTTTGGGTGAGGGTAGGGTCATCGATGAGACGTATAGCTTTCTTCTGAATGGAGACCAGGATAGCGAGTGTAGAAGCAGTAGCGGCACCCCAGATGTGGGAGCAATATTTGAGGTTTGGCCTTATTTGTGAAGTATATAAGGTATAGAGATTAGCTGGTGAAAAGTATTTGCGGCCCGGAAGACGAAACCTAGTTTCTTAGCAGCCGCTTTTGCAATTAACGTGACATGTTGGTGCCAATTGAGATTTCTATCCACAGAAATGCGAGCAAGTGAAAATAACTCATTACTTTGAATAACTTGGTTGTTCATTGTGACGGGTCTAGGGCTGCTGTATCTCTTATGAGATAGAAAGCAAGACTGGGATTTGGTGGGGTTGAATTGTACAAGATTTCTACTTCCCCAGTCTAATATTTTTTGGAGATCCACGGAGACAGAACCCTCCATGAGTCTGCGATCATCATCTAATTGGGCTAAAGAGACAGGCTTAGAATATTGTATATTTGAGTGGAGGGTGCTGTCGTCCGCGTCACTGTGAACTGGGTTGTATGTGCTAGAGAGGAGGTCATTGATATGGAGAAGAAACAAAGTAGAGGCTAAAGCTGAACCTTGAGGGACTCTTGCATTAATTGGATACAGTTTGGAGAAATGGCCATCCACGACAACAGAAATGCTCCGGTTGGAGAGGAAATTTGCTGTCCAAGTACAGAGTTTTGGTGGTAGGCCATAGGCCGGAATTTTATTAAGCAGCGCTGCGTGCCAGATCTGGTCGAATGCTTTGTATATGTCTAGAGCGACAAACATTGCCAATTTTGACGTTTTAAAATGCAAGTTTGACGTTTTGAGGAAAACCCCAAAATTTGATTCTTTAGCTGCCCGTAACTTTTTTGTCCTTAAACTTAGAGACCTAAATTGTGGTACATGGTTCACCCTTTATAATACAAATAGGCGTACTAAATTACGTTGCATTCACCTTGTTATTTCCGGAGATATTAATTTTTTAGAAAGAAAACACAAAATTTTCTGAGAAAACCTTGTCTTAGTTTCCTGGCTAACGAACATATCCAAGCCACTTGCAAAAGTAAGGTGCTCACCAAATTTGATCAAGATCAGTCTATTATTTTTTTAGTTATCGGTACTATATATATATATATATATATATATATATATATATATATATATATATATATATATATATATATATATATATATATATATATATATATATATATATATATATATAGTACCGATAGTGATTTTTTTAAAGAAAATTCCCTAAAAAAGAAACATTTAATTACCAACGACTTATGGGCCAGCCTGTAAATCTAGAAATATTTTTTAAGATGTAGCTCAAGACACCCAATAATTAATGTATACAATTTTTTACGTATCTTGCATAATAACAGATATATTGAAGTTTAATGATTTTTTACGAAAATTCGACAAAAATGATATACCATTAAACGATAAACTCTATAGCCAACACTACTGGCAAAGTATCAGAGAAAGGGTCTATTTGAAGTGAATTTTCTGGGAATATTTTAGTAAAATGAAGGACAATGACGATTGAAACTAAGACATCAGGCTTTGTAACATTGTTCTTGAGACATTTTCCTTCTATAGGTTATATTAATTACAGGTTCATTGCCTAAATATTACCAATTTTGACGTTTTAAATCGCGACTTTGACGTTTTGAGGGAAACCCCAATTTATTTTTCTTTAAATGCCTATAACTTTTTGTCCTTTAACCTACAGAGCTA
Source organism: Tillus elongatus (assembly GCA_964006375.1). Taxonomy (NCBI): domain Eukaryota; kingdom Metazoa; phylum Arthropoda; class Insecta; order Coleoptera; family Cleridae; genus Tillus; species Tillus elongatus. The sequence continues at coordinate 1,515,977 of OZ023262.1, read as the reverse complement.
AATTTTGGTAGGTAACTTACCTATAATGATGTATACGAAATTTGGTTGCCCTTGCTTTGTTAATTCCGGAGATATAATTTTTTTTAAATGAAAACACAAAATTTTCCGGGAAAACCTCGGCGGATTTTGCTGGCTAACGAACTTATCCAAGCCACTGGCAAAAGAAAGGTACTCACCAAATTTGATCAAAATCGGCCCATTATTTTTTGAGTTATCGGTGTGATACTTTTGAATTTTGATAAATTGAAACTGACCCCAGATATGTGTTCTCAGGGCCTAATAAGTTTTAATTTGAAGGATTTTTTTCAAAATTCAAAAGTCGGGATCTCCTCATTGGTGATTTTTTTAAGAAAATTAACTAAAAGCGGTATTCTCACTGGAATCGCTGCTCTATTGTAGTGTCGACTAAACGAGCTGTCGGTCACAAGAACTGTCGGATGAGCGATATGCCACGGTAAAAATAAGTGATCCACTGTCAATCACCTTACCCTAAATATAAACTGTTGTTTCCAGATGATATTACACTCGCCGATTTCCAGCTGGTGACAGCCACAATGTGTCTGGAAGCCATCAACTTCGACATATCGGCGTACCCGCTGGTGGATAAGTGGTACAAGACCTACAAGAAGGAATATCCGGAACTATGGGCCATCGTCGAGGGCGGCATGAAGGAAATAGCAGAGTTCGAGAAGAATCCTCCGGACCTCAGTCACATGGAGCATCCGATTCATCCAGTCAGGAAAAATCAATAATCGTCCACTCCCGATATCCCATCATTTATACAAGATATTAAAAAAAAACATGGGCCATCGCCCGTTGTTACATTCATCACGTTAAAATAAAGACTTTTTTTTCATATCAACATTTTCGTTTCATAATTACAGGGTATTGAAAGTATTTTTTTTTCATTTTTTTACAAAACGGCTGTAGCACTACAATATAAAATGTGCACGTTGAAAGTTATGTGAACTAGTGCATATGTTCCTACTAAAAATGCGTGGACAACTTCACCACGGCCGCAAGAATGGGCTATCCTGCAATAATTTTCTTACCAAAAACCTGTGCGCCTCTGACTTTTCTTTTTTTGTTCGCACGATTATTTAGATCATTTAAGTTCTGTTAAAAGTTACCTCCTGATATTTTGGCGATTTTGATCTACTTTATGACATAAATGCAATTATGTTGTGTTGTTTTTTATATATTTCAACAACACACCAGGTGGGCTCACATCCTAAATACTATCGTACCGTGGGTGTCGACAAGAAGGAAAGAGGCAACTTATTGATTCTGAACTTGAAGGTTTGGAGGTTCGGGGGAGAAGGAAAAACATGTGCCGGCCAGGAATTCCACAACTTGGAAGTCCTCGGTACAAAAGAGCGGGCATGACAAGATGTTCTATGTCTGGTGACCAGGACAGTAAAAGGGTGCATGTGTTCTGTTCCACTTGGGGGGGGGGGTCAGCAGATGGAGGAACTATGGAAGAAAGCTCCTCTGAGCAGTGCCCGTGCTGATATCTATAAAAAAGAGAGAAAGGCCACCAAAGGAACGTTGATGGGGAAGGGATGGCAGCCTTTGGGTGAGGGTAGGGTCACCGATGAGACGTATAGCTCTCTTCTGAATAAACTCCAGGATAGCGAGTGTAGAAGCGGCAGCAGCACCCCAGATGTGGGAGCAGTATTCGAAGTTTGGTCTTATTTGTGAAGTATATAAGGTATAGAGATTAACTGGTGAAAAGTATTTGTGAGCCCGGAAGAGGAAACCTAGTTTCTTAGCAGCCGCTTATGCAATTGATGTGACATGTTGGTGCCAATTGAGATTTCGATCCACAGAGATGCCAACAAGTGAAAAGGACTCATTACTTTGAATAACTTGGTTGTTCATTGTGATGGGTCTAGGGCTGGTGTATCCCTTATGAGATAGAACGCAAGACTGGGATTTGGTGGAGTTGAATTGTACAAGATTTCTATTTCCCCAGTCTAATTTTTTTTTGGGATCCACAGAGACAGAACTCTGCATGAGTCTGTGACCCTCATATAATTGGGCTAAAGAGACAGGCTTAGAATATTGTATATTTGAATGGAGGGTGCTGTCGTCCGCGTAACTGTGAATTGGGTTGGATGGGCTAGAGAGGTAGGGGCTAAAGATGAACCTTGAGGGACTCCTGCATTAATTCGATACAGTTTAGAGGAATGACCATCCACGACAACAGAAATGCTCCGGTTGGAGAGAAAATTTGCTGTCCAGGTACAATGTTTGGGTGGTAGACCATAGGCCGGAAGTTTATTAAACAGCGTTGCGTGCCAGACCTCGTCGAATGCTTTGGATACGTTTAGAGCGACAATCTGGGATTCACCGTGTTATGTAGTGTATTGAATATGTCACGGACTAAATAAAAAAAGCAGGTTGTTATTGTCATTTACTTATCAAATAGATGCTGTTTATTGCTTTAAGATGTTTTTTTTTCAATTATACCTTGGCTGAATTAACCGATATGTTATTAGTTTATGGTGAAGTGAGAAAAAATGGAAGAGAAGCGGCGAAAATTTATGATATGTTTTCCGGTCAAATAACACACAGCACAACTATTTTTGAACATATCTGCAGACGTTTAAGGGAATCCTGTGCCCACTCATTAGTGAATTTTTTTTATAGAAAATTCGCTCAAAGACTAATTTTCTCGGAGGAATCTAACCGCGAGCGATGGCACATGTTTTTTATCGCTCTCCATACGAATTGCAATCCTGTCTGTTAACAAAGCTAGTGTGCATCTATTTGTTTTATGTAATAAAGTTAATAAATATTTTTAAAACATTATAGCGCTGTTTGGTTTGTAGATAAGACGGTGTTTGCACACACACACATGCACATATTTATATAAAGGTGTTATCACACTGATAATAGATTGTATTAGTAGACTTCCGATCGGAGAGTGTACGTGAAAAGTCCGGTTAGTCAGAGTGAAAATGTCGGTAGTAAAAGTGTCCGTTGAAGATCTCGATACGAACAACAAAATACTCCTGGATCTGGACAACGGCAGGTCTCTGGAGGAGAACATCAAAATAATCAGCAACACGTTCGATAAGGTAGGTATAATGTTATATGGCACATATTTTTAAAAATCCTGGACGCATCAAGTGCGTTCTGGTATTGAATTTTCATAGAAATGATCTGGCACAAAATATTTTATTATAACTTTTTTTTCTTGTAACCTAGAAATCTATATTTTGGTGTATAGTTTAATTTTTATATCGTAAACCTACCTACCAAATTTGGTTATCATATCTTTTTTATTTTTTGAGATAAAAACAATTTCGAATGAAAACTCAAAATTTTCCCGGAAAACCTCATCATATTTTCCTGATTAACGAACTTAATCGAATCCATTTACAAAAGGAAGGTACATGCCAAATTTTATCAAAATCGGACCATTATTTTTTAAGATAAATTTTTTTTTCGAATGAAAACTCAAAATTTTCCCGGAAAATCTCGTCCGATTTTCCTGACCAACGAACTTATCCAAGCCATTTACAAAAGGAAGGCACATACCAAATTTTATCAAAAGGCCTATTATTTTTTGAGTTATCGGTGTGATACATATATATATATATATATATATATATATATATATATATATATATATATATATATATATATATATATATATATATATATATATATATATATATATAAACATATAAAAACTGAAACTGACTCCGGATATGGGTTCTAGGGGTTCTAGTTCGCGCTCATTTGCAAATTTTTTTTTCAAAATTCAAAAGTCGGGATCTTCTGCGAAAATATCACTAAAAATTGAAACAAAAGTTGCAGATATTAACGTTTGTTACAAACTAAAATTATTTTTTGCATATACAGGGTCTTGCATACGTTAGATACAAACCCAAATTTCACTTATTTTAAATGGTACACCCTGTATATTGTTTAATCACTGAATTTTCCTTTAAAAAAATTCACTAATGATGAGATCCGACTTTTGAATTTTGAGAAAATTTCTTTAAATGAGCGCGAACTAGGCCCTCTAGAACCCATATCCAGGGTCAGTTTTAATTTTTATATGTTTATATTATATATATATATATATATATATATATATATATATATATATATATATATATATATATATATATATATATATATATTAAAGGGAGGAGTAACAGTCGTTACACGTTAGCGTGCTTATATTTGAATATTTGTATACTTTTAAGGGCAGTTACGACCAAAATAGAGGGCTATATTTTAAATAAAGTCACTCTGTACTAAATACTCTATATATTTCGCTTAAGATCCCAAGCATCTTTAGGAGCAAACACTGTAACTAATTGAAAAGCAAGGCCAAAAACATCAAAACAGAGAAATTCTGCCACAAGGACATGCAAAAAACAGGAATGTAACAATCATTTTAAAAACTACATGTAACTTTACGATAACATTTGTACGTTAAAAAAATTCAAAGCCAGTCATGAAAAAGCATAAAAAAAGTCAGTAAGGTTAAAATATTTAAAAAAGCTTTGAAAAATTCACGTATAAGAATTTGGACATCTAACCCCATTTTTTCACGTTAAAATCAGTTTTTTTTTAATTCCAATGTTTGCATGGCATTGGGTGATTCAGTTTCTTTTGATATTCATGCTGACACGCTGACAATCTGAGAATAATAATAAAACGTCTGGACGCAGCAAGTGCGTTATGGTAGTGAATTTTCATAAAAATGTTTTAAATAGCAAGTATGTGTTTTTTAAAGAAAGCAAGCATTAAATTTGGTTACCAGTGTGACCTATATAGTGGAAACAATATACCATATATCATCAAAATAACTTTATTGTTTGAAAATGTACAAAAATGTTTCGCAATTAACTTAAAATGTTCCCAAAAAAACTAGTTTCCTGGACAACGAACCTTATTAAAAACCACTCGCCCTTGTGTAATTTGACCTCCCGAGTCCAACGCATTTATCAGATTCCTCCTAGCACAAACATTAAGCAAGTTATGAGCACCGGTGTTTAAAAAAAGAACATGAATTTATTATGGCCTTATCATTGTAAAAATGTAATAGCAGAACTATTAAAGTAAGATGACAATCATACAGTGACATTGAGTGAATTGAATTCTTATTTATAGAGTAAAGTTACGCTAGATTAGATTATATACAGTGAACAGAGGAAAGACAGCAACTTGTGATGGAACCAGGGCTGAAAAATTCAAAGGAATCGTTCAATGTGACTTCCTTTTTGGTTCAGACACTCTGAAATTCTCGAATGTATCCAGCGGTGGTCGTTCTTCGTATCTTCTCTGGATCTAACTCGGTAAAAGCTTGCGTTATGCATTTGATTAGTTCCTCTTTAGATTGGACATGCACCTCATAAACCTTGGACTTTATTATACTCCACATATAAAAATCACAATGTGTTAAGTCCGGCGATCTTCCTGGCCAGTGCCGAGGGCCGTTTCTTCCTATCCATCTGTCATAAAATATACAATACTACAAGTAATGTTAGTGTTTTTATTAACCAGCTTTTTGATATGCTGAACTATTTAGTCAGACCCGGTGTACGTTTTGTTCTTACTGGTGATTTCAACTTAGATTGCTATGGAATTGTAAGTAAAGGGTTTGATATGTTGTCTATCATGCTAAAATGTTTTAATATGACTCATTTAGTTGGGTGGCCTACCAGAGTAACGGATAATACTCTTAGTACCATCGACAATGCTTTTCTTAATTTTTCTAGCAAGGGTGCCTGCCTTGCGACTGGCAATAATATTTCTGACCACATGACAGTGTTGTTGGAGCTTGACACAGCTTCAGTTGAGTCGAATCATAGCGCTGTTTCTTTGACGCGAGTTTTTGATGAGGAATCTATTTTTGACTTTGAGAGTGCCCTTATTGGTGAAAATTGGGGAAATGTTTTTGCTGCCAGCAACATTGATGAGGGGTATAAGAATTTTCATGAGTTGTTTCTTTATTACTTTCATTTATATTTTCCACTCCGTAAGATATATAGGAAACAATCAAAGGGCCGTGAGTGGGTTACTTCTGAGGTCAAAGCCTCTAGTTCAAGACTTAAAGACTTATTTTTATTGAAAAGTGTTTCTCCCCAGGCGGATAATTCTTACAGGGCTGCAAGGGCTGCTCATAAAAAACTTGTAAGATGTACTAAAAGGAATTTCTGCCAACATAGGATTCTGGCTTCTGACAATCCGACTAAAGACGCATGGCATCTGATTTCGGAACTAAATGGCAAGCAGGTCAATGAACATAACAATATTGTAATACGACACGAAGAGAGGCTAGTTACCGATCCACGGGAAATCGCTAACTTATTCAATTCGTTCTCTGTAGAAGCACCTATAAATATTATCAAGAACATTCCTAAGGACTTACCTCCTTTAAACGTTTCGACAAAACCTAATAACAAAACAATGTATTTACTGCCTTTTAGTGAAGACGAGTTGTATATCTTGTTAATAAAAAAAATAAAAAACAAGTCTTCGTGCGGTCGAGACGAAATTCCACCTTTTTTAGTTAAGAAAGTTTTAAGACATATTATAAAGCCTCTTACCTGCTTGGTAAATCTTTCATTTGAGTCGGGTATCTTTCCTAGTGACCTAAAGGTTGGTAAGGGCTTTCCTTTAATGAAAAAGAATGATCCAACTAATTTGAACAACTATCGGCTGATTACATTATCTATGACTTTTTCAAAGGTATTTGAATATAGCTATCTAAATCGCTTGGAACAATTTTTGCAGTCGTGTGGTATATTGTCTGCCTGTCAGCATGGCTTTAGAGAAGGCCACTCCACTGCAACGGCTCTCATTGACTTCTATCAGGGCTTAGTCACTTGTTTGGAGGCTGGTGAGTGCCCTGTTGGGATTTTTGTGATCTGAGCAGGGCGTTCGATTGTGTTGACCATAGGATACTGTGTGAAAGGCTTTATTGTTATGGTTTGAGAGGTAATGCGCTTGGCTGGATTGACTCTTACCTGATGAACAGAGAACAGTATACTGAGATAAAGTTCAAGACATCAGAACGACTAAGTAGGGTATGTTCTGAGCGTATTGTTGTTCCTACTGGTGTGCCTCAGGGCTCAGTACTGGGCCCTATTCTTTTTACCCTTTACGTCAATGAGCTTGATAAAGTATCCCCTGATGCGCATTTTACTCTGTATGCGGATGATACGTCTCTAATCGTTTCTGAAAAGACAGAGGATGCTTTGAATAATAAATGTAATCACATTTTTAATAACTTAAGGAGTTGGTTCTCTCGGTGTCTAATATATTTTAATTCTTCGAAGACACAGATGGTGAGATTTCATCCGCGTCAGAGGGAAGTTGATATACTTAGTGTGGGTGTTGACAATACTTACCTAACGTGTGTCAATAACTACAAGTTCCTTGGAGTACACGTTGATGAGCATCTCAACTGGAAGTTGCACTGTACGACATTGGTTTCAAGGCTTGCATCTCTTAATTTTTTATTTATAAATATAAGAAATGTTTTGACTGAAAAGCAACTAATATCTTTATACTACAGTTATATTGATTCTAGACTGAGGTACGGTATATGTCTGTGGGGTAATTCTACCTTGCTGCATGATGTCTTTATCGCTCAAAAAAGAATAATACGCTCTATTTTCAACATAGGAAAGATGACGTCATGCCGGGTCTACTTTTCTGATCATAAAATTTTAACTGTGGTATGTTTATATATTTTAGAGTTGTGTATATATGTTTTTAAAAATAGTGATAAATTTAGACTAAACAGTGATGTTCATACCTTTAGTACCAGACAGGCTTGTAACTTTTATGTTCCGTATTTTTTTTTATGTCAACAACACACCACGAGGGCTTACAGCCTAAATACTATCGTACCGTGGGTGTTGACAAGGAGGAAAGAGGCAGCTTGTTAGTTCTGGACTTGAAGGTTTGGAGGTTCGGAGGAGAAGGAAAAACATGTGCCGGCAAGGAATTCCACAACTTGGAAGTCCTCGGGACAAAAGAGCGAGCATAACAGGATGTTCTATGTCTGGTGACCTGGACATTAAAAGGGTGCATTCGCTCTGTTCCCCTGGTAGATCTGCTGGGGGCAGCAGGTGGGGGAATTATGGAGGAAAGCTCCTCTGAGCAGTGCCCGTGCAGATATCTATAAAAGAGAGAGAGGTCACCAACGGCACGTCGGTGGGCAAGGGATGGAAGCCTTTGGGTGAGGGTAGGGTCACTGATGAGACGTATAGCCCTCTTTTGAATGGAGTCCAGGATAGCGAGTGTAGAAGCGGCAGCTGCACCCCAGATGTGGGAGCAGTATTCGAGGTTTGGCCTTATTTGTGAAGTGTATAAGGTATAGAGATTAGTTGGTGAAAAGAATTTGCGAGCCCGGAAGAGGAAACCCAATTTCTTAGCAGCCGCTTCTGCAATTGATGTAACATGTTGGTGCCAATTAAGATTTCGATCCACAGTAATGCCAACAAGAGAAAAGGACTCATTACTTTGAATAACTTGGTTGTTCATTGTGATGGGTCTAGGGCTGCTGTATCTCTTGTGAGAAAGAAAGCAAGACTTAGTTTTGGTGGGGTTGAATTGTACAAGATTTCTACTTCCCCAGTCTAATATTTTTTGGAGGTCTACGGAGACAGAACCCTCCATGAGTCTGCGATCCTCATCTAATTGGGCTAAAGAGACAGGCTTAGAATATTGTATGTTTGAGTGGAGGGTGCTGTCGTCCGCGTAACTGTGAACTGGGTTGGATGTGCTAGAGAGGAGGTCATTGATGTGGAGAAGAAACAAAGTAGGGGCTAAAGCTGAACCTTGAGGAACTCCTGCATTAATTGGATACAGTTTAGAGGAATGGCCATCCACAACAACAGATATGCTCCTGTTGGAGAGGAAATTCGCTGTCCAGGTACAAAGTTTTGGTGGTAGGCCATAGGCCGGAAGTTTATTAAGCAGCGCTGCGTGCCAGACCTGGTCGAATGCTTTGGATATGTCTAGAGCAACAATCTGGGATTCACCGTGTTGTTCCATAGACTTGTTCCAAGAATGGGTGACAAAGGAAAGGAGGTCGGCAGTCGATCTGCGCTGACGGAATCCATACTGCCTGTCGTGGATTAGACTGTGTTTTTCAAGGAATTTTAGTAGTTCGGTGTTTATATACTTTTCCATCACTTTACAGATGGCTGAAAGGAGAGAAATAGGCTTGTAGTTGCTAGGAAGCGCTTTGGATCCTTTCTTGGGGATGGGTTGTACTCGAGCAGTTTTCCAGTTACTAGGGAATATGCCTTTATTGTAAGATATCTGAAACAGACGAGTCAGGACAGGAGCAAGTTCTGGTGCGCATTTTTTGAGAACAATTGCTGGGATCTCGTCAAGGCCAGAGGCTTTTCTGGTATTAAGAGAAGAGAGCATCTTTCGTACCATTTTAGTTTTGAAAATGATATCAGTCATTTTATGCGCGACATTGGGGACTGTTGGTGGTTGAACATTTGGAGGTGGGTTGAGAGTAGAATTTCCGGCGAACAACGAAGCAAAAAGTTCAGCCTTGCCCAGGGCGGTAGAAACAATTTCATCCCCTGAAACAAGAGGTGGGAACGTGCTCTTGCAGAAATTATTCCCAATAGACTTAGCAAGAGTCCAGAAGGGTTTGCCGCCGTTGGAGCTTGAGAGGACTTTGTTTTTGATGTGGTTATTAAACGAGTTTTTTGCCTCAGAAAGAATGCGGACATAGCGGTTTCTTGCGTCGTTGAATGCTTGACGATTTTCTTGACTGGGATTGTGTAGAAGCGTTTTGTGAGCTTTGACCTTTTCAAGTCTGGCCTTGTCACAGGATTTAGAGAACCAGGGCTTTTGAGTGGCTGAAGAGGTTTTCTGTGTACGTGGAATAAATAATTCCATGCCAGCTTGGATAATTTCGGTGACGTTTTGTGAGATATCAGAGGGGTCAGGATGAGAGAAGCAGACAGACGCCCATGGAAATGAGGAAAAGTAATCCCGCATTTCGTCCCAGTTTGCGGAGTTGTAGTGCCAAACGATACGTGGGTGTGATGACTGTGTGACCTCGGGTTGCATTGCACAGGAAGCAGTGACCATGCCGTGGTCTGAGCGACCAAGGGGGGCGGTGACTGATATCTTATAGCATTCAGGATTTGTAGTAAGAAGGAGATCCAAGGGATTTGAGCTGTGTGTTGGGATACGAGGAAAGTAAGTAGGTTGCTGTACCATATTGGCCAAAGAATTGCTGACTGCAAAGGCCTCCGCTGCTCTCCCTTGTGGATCGGTTTTTGAAGATCCTAGCCATTCCTTATTATGGACATTGAAGTCGCCAAGAATAGTGACCTCGGAGGAAGGATATCCAGAAATCAGATAGTCGGTTTTTTCAGAAAGGTAGTCAAAGAGCTGGACAAAGTTGTTGTCAGAAGGTGACCGGTAAATGCAACATATGAATTTAGTTGCAGCCCTGAGAGAGAGTTTTATCCATAGTATGTCTTTTCTTCCAGCTTCTAAATTGGGAAGTCTGGTGCAGGGTAGATTGCTACGGACGTATGCGCACACGCCTCCATGCAATTTAAAGGCAGTAAGGAGCTCATACCCCGGGAAATTAAGGTGATTAGTGGCTGTTTTGGCACTGATTTGGGTTTCGGTGAGGAAGAGGAGTTGGGGCCTGTTAGCCTGGAGGAAATGGTGGACGGAGTTCAGGTTAGAATTTAGGCCACATATATTCGAAAAGGATATGTTAAATCTTGATGTTGGCGCCCCCTGTACACCCCTCTCCCGGAGATCCGAATGGAGGGGTATTTTGCCTCCGGAATATTTTATACAAGGAGGAGCCATCATCATTTTTGCTTATAAGGGAAACCGACTCATACACCAGAACCGGAAACGTCCGTTGGGACTTCACCGGCCCCTTGATGTATGGGGTGGTACCTCCTCGGGCGTGAAAAAATCCTTTACTATTACATAAAGGAAAATTCCACTACCACCTGCTATGGATTGGATTGGATCAATGTCTACCCCTTTAAAAATAAGATTAATAAAGGGACTATCAATTGTCCAGTAGTTATGATTTTCGACATAGTAGGAGGATACAAAACATTTTCATCATTTTGCATCCATGCCTATTGTCGGTATGCTAGAACTAAGATGATAAAAGACTCTCCAAACTGTATTGGATTAAAAATATTTAATCATCTTCCTAATAATTTAAAAAATATCCAAAATATTAAGGTGTTTAAAAGTCAAGTTTCTTCTTTTCTATCAGACCAGTGTTTTTATACGTTAAATGAATATTTTAATGTTGTGAAAAATTAATTATTGTAAAAGGCTGACAAATCCAATGTAGCTTGTATGCTGTCAAAATGGATAATAAAGGTATTATTATACAATTCAACTGATGCTACACACATATGGTATTGTGCGCTGGAGCCGCGTCCATCTGGTACCAACAATTGAGTCATGAATTTCCACAAATGGCATCACCGCTGTTCTCAGGATCTGAATATACTTCTCATATGTGAGCATGCCATCGTAAATATGAAAACACACTCGTTCGTCTATTATCATGCAGAAAACATTGCAACTAAATCTCTGCTGGAAATTCCTAGGTCGTGCCATTTGGTAAAATTGAAATGACAATTACTCGCTTATTTCAAATGGAACACCCTATATTTTCTGAGCTATTTCGCTTTGCATCCGGTTTCCCTTTCAACGTGTATTAGCATTCCCTCTACCCAAATTCCACCGTTTCCCGAATATTTCAATTTTATTGGATACATTTAATTCAAATTGTCATAATAGATTTAAAGCAGCCTTTGGAACTTGAAAATATGCTTGATTACGTCTACATGTCAAAAGAGCGTCAAGCGAAGATTGATACAAATCGAGATACTATCAGTCCAATCGGTGCAAAAATGGCAAATTTACAGTACACAAACGATGATTTTTTAGAGCTTCCAGTTATTTATGGTGAGTGCCAACGAATTGTGTGCCGAATATGTCGTGCAGTTGCAGAAAAGTACCCGAATAAACCGAAACCCAGCCACGACATGATAAAGAGGTTGCTGCAAAATTGTCACAGCATGGAAGTTTTCGCCCAAAAGTACCGACGCGTAAGCCACTCGTCGATAACGAAGTAAACGAAGTGAACGTATTGACATTTTTGTTGCTGATCCCAAGGCATCCATCAGGAATTGCGAGAAAGAATTACGCTTATCAGCGAGAAAGATTCACAGAATTTTCAAAAAGCATCACTGCAGACCCTTCTCTTACAACCCGATACATGGTTTGCATCCAAACGATCTTCCTAGACGTGTTAATTTCTGTGAATGGTTCCTATTAAAAACACAAGAAGATGAGAATTTCTGCAAGAGAATTATTTGGTGCGATGAGGCGAAGTTCTCCAAAAATGGCGTGCACAATCGTCACTTCTAGTGAGATGAGAATCCCCATGTTACCAGGATCAACTATTTCCAAGATTGGTCATTCAGTGTGTTTTGTGCAATTAAGAACGATAAGATTTTTGGGATTAAAATATACGATGAAAATCTCACTGGTGTGAGTTATAATGATATTTTGCACGAAGTGATTCTAGTTTCTCTCAACACATTAAGTTTAGAAGAAGCTAGAACAAGCTGGTATCAGCAAGACAGAGCACCGCCCCACAATTTTCATTAAGCTCATAATTTTTTGCACCAACATTTTGAAGACAGGTGGATTGGCAATAACGGACCTCATAGATGGCCACCACGGTCCCCTGACTTAACACCTCTGGATGCAGACATCTGGGGCTACATCAAAAATATAGTTTACCACGAACCTGCCACCACAAAAGAAGACATAGTAGGTAAAGTTTTACGTGCCTTCAATTCACTGAATTCGAGACAAATCAGAAAGGCTACAAACCATAACATTATGAGACGAATAACAAAATGCCTTCATGTCAGTGGGAGTAATTTTGAGCATTGTTATCATAAGTTCCACAATTTTTTTATTTGTTTTTGTCTTTTGGTTTTTCACTAGCTATTAGTTAAGTTTTGTACTCATTTATAATAAATAACCACCTACCTTGTTGAGTTGTATTTTGGTTTTACAAGTTAGTTGACAACACATTGATTTTACATAACTAAACAAGGGAAATGCAGCGATTTGGATGCAAACACAAAGTGTTCTCTTTTTTTACGCGAGAAGCCCCAACAAATGTTATATTTTTATTTGTAAGAGGTGGGACTTGACATGTAGACGTCAACAAGCATATTATCAAGTTCCAAAGCCTGCTTTAAATCTATTTTGAATTAAGTGAATCCAAATATATATATATATATATATATATATATATATATATATATATATATATATATATATATATATATATATATATATATATATATTCAAGAAACGGTGGAATTTGGGTATAGGGAATGCTAATACACGTTGAAAGGGAAACCGGATGCGAACCGAAATAGCTCATAAAATATTGGGTGTTCTATTTGAAATAAGCGAGTAATTGTGATTTGAATTGTACCAAATGGCACGGCAATTCTTATCACCCTGTATATTTAAAAAAAGAGCTATCAAACGTGTCGTGTATGTGCCAACCTGAGGGTCATCTGTGCAAAAACTAAGTCTTCTCAGTTGTATTTCCACAGAGAGATAGCGTACAACGTTCACCTTGGTTTTCGCGAGAATTTTCCAAAAAATCGAAAAATTTCGAAATTGGTAGATTTTTCACATATGGTATGTTAGTAATAATGTATCTCAAATTCAATGTAGAACTCTATATATATATATATATATATATATATATATATATATATATATATATATATATATATATATATATATATATATATATATATATATATATAAACATATAAAAACTGAAACTGACCCCGGATATGGGTTCTAGGGGTTCTTCTTTTTTTCAAAATTCAAAAGTCGTAGAAAATATCACTAAAAATTGAAACAAAAGTTGTAGATATTAACGTTAGCTACAAACTAAAATTATTTTTGCATATACAGGGTCTTGCATACGTTAGATACAAACCCAAATTTCACTTATTTTACATGGTACACCCTGTATATTGTTAATTCACTGAATTTTCTTTAAAAAAAATTCACTAATGAGGAGATCCCATTGAAAAGCAAGGCCAAAAACATCAAAACACAAAAATTCTGCCACAAGGACATACAAAAAACGGGAATGTAACAACTATTTTAAAACTACATGTAACTTTACGCGAACATTTGTACGTTAAAAAAATTCGAAGCCAGTCATGAAAAAGCATAAAAAGAGTCAGTAAGGTTGAAACATTAAAAAAGCTTTGGAAAATTCACGTATAAGAATTTGGACATCTAACCCCATTTTTTCACGTTAGAATCAGTTTCTATGTATATATATATATATATATATATATATATATATATATATATATATATATATATATATATATATATATATATATATATATATATATATATATATATATATATACATATATATATATATATATATATATATATATATATATATATATATATATATATATATATATATATATATATTTATATATATAGACTTAGGAGGAAGAACGGTGGTACTAGTTAGTTTCCAACAAGTCAGAATCTCTATTCAAGGCAATTGAACTTGTGTAATAATATCGCGTTAAATTGACACTTTTGCAGTAGCCTTAAAAATAAAAAAACTATGGAAATTTCTAATTGAAAAACGTTAAACTACCGATAACACATCTAATAAGAAGCTACCAGGCTATGAAATGATACAATAATTTTTGTAAAACAGTGTATGGCATTTCTATAAAAATTCGCTACCATAAAGCACGCGCCGCATTCAGATTTTTCTACTCTCGTGTATCCCTATTAAACGACTATTATTGGCTCTTTTGTGTTAGTCATTAATTTTTAGTACTTTTATGTTCATTCTGGAAATAAAATAAACTACTTATATATTACAGCCTCCAGAGGCCAAGAGCGGCTTGTATGGTCTGAAATTATTGTCGACAAACGATGGTAGATTCCGTAACGTCTACATCACCGAAGAGAATTACGACGAGATCAAGGATGGCTATTTCCTCAAGCTGGCTTACTCGCTGGACCACCTCATAGATCGCATATTTGATCACCTCAATGATGAGTTCAAAGAACGCAGTTTCGAGGACTTGTACAGTTTAAGTACAGATGAAGAATTCATTAAACAACTTGGTAAGTTTCTTTCTAAACAAAATAAACTTCACTTTTAATTTGTTAATTATCCTCTGCAGACCTGGTTAATTTTCACTTAATTTTATACGACGTACAATTGTAATTAGTACGTGTGGCACTACAACTCCGCGAACTGGGACGAAATGCGAGATTACTTTTCCTCATTTCCATGGACGTCCGTCTGCTTCTCTCATCCTGACCCCTCTGATATCTCTTCTGAACTTTTGCTAAATCTATTGGGAATAATTTCTGCAAGAGCACGTTCCCACCTCTTGTCTCAGGGGATGAAATTGTTTCTACCGCCCTGGGCAAGGCTGAACTTTTTGCTTCGTTGTTCACCGGAAATTCTACTCTCAACCCACCTCCAAATGTTCAACCACCAACAGTCCCCAATGTCGCGCATAAAATGACGGATATCACTTTCAAAACTAAAAAGGTAAGAAATATGCTATCTTCTCTTAATACCAGGAAAGCCTCTGGCCTTGACGAGATCCCAGCAATTGTTCTCAAAAAATGCGCACCAGAACTTGCTCCTGTCTTAACTTGTCTGTTTCAGACATGTTACAATAGATGCATATTCCCTAGTAACTGGAAAACTACTCGAGTACAACCCGTCCCCAAGAAAGGATCCAAAGCGCTTCCTAGCAACTACAGGCCTATTTATCTCCTCTCAGTCGTCTCTAAAGTGACGGAAAAGTACATAAACACCGAATTACTAAAATTTCTTGAAAAACACAGTCTAATCCACGACTGGCAGTATGGATTCCATCAGCGCAGATCAATTTCCGACCTCCTTTTCTTTGTCACCCATTCTTGGAACAAGTCTATGGAACTACACGGTGAATCCCAGAATGTCGCTCTAGACATATTCCAAACATTCGACCAGGTCTGGCACGCAGCACTGCCTAATAAACTTCCGGCCTATGGCCTACCACCAAAACTCTGTACCTGGACAGCAAATTTCCTCTCCAACCGGAGCATTTCTGTTGTCGTCGATGGCCATTCCTCTAAAATGTATCTAATTAATGCAGGAGTTCCTCAAGGTTCAGTTTTAGCCCCTACTTTGTTTCTTCTCCACATCAATGACCTACTCTCTAGCACATCCAACCCAGTTCACAGTTACGCGGACGACAGCATCCTCCAGTCAAATATACAATATTCTGTATCGCAGACTCATGGAGGGATCTGTCTCCGTGGATCTCTAAAAAATATTAGACCGGGGAAGTAGAAATCTTGTACAATTCAACTTCACCAAATCTCAGCCTTGCTTTCTATCTCATAAGAGATACACCAGCCCTAGACCCAACACAATGAACAACCAAGTTATTCAAAGTAATGAGTCCTTTTCACTTGTGGGCATTTCTGTGGATCGAAATCTCAATTGGCACCAAAATGTCACATCAATTGCAGAAGCAGCTGCTAAGAAATTAGTTTTCCTCCTCCGGGCTCGCAAATACTCTTTACCAGCTAATTTCTATGCCTTATATACTTCACAAATAAGGCCGAATACTGCTCCCACATCTGGGGTGCTGCTGCCGCTTATACACTCGCTATCCTGGACTCCATTCAGAAGAGAGCTATACGTCTCATCGGTGACCCTACCTTCACCTGAAGGCTGCCATCCCTTGCCCACCGACGTGCCGTTGGTGACCTCTCTCTCTCTCTCTCTATCTATCTATCTCTATCTCTATTTTATAGATATCTGCACGGGCACTGTTCAGAGGAGCTTTCTTCCATAGTTCCTCCAACTTCTGTCCGTAGCAGATCTACCAGGGAACAGAGCGCCCTTTTAATGTCCAGGTCACCAGACATAGAACATCTTGTTATGCCCGCTCTTTTGTCCCGAGGACTTCCAAGTTGTGGAATTCCTTGCCGGCACATATTTTTCCTTCTCCCCCGAACCTCCAAACCTTCAAGTCCAGAATTAACAAGTTGCCTCTTTCCTCCTTGTCAACACCCACGGTACGATAGTACTTAAGCTGTGAGCCCTCGTGGTGTGTTGTTGAAATTAAAACAAACCTATTTACCGTTAAGTTCTTTCCTATAACTTCAATAGCTTTATCTGTATTTGACGTGTTCTTAAAATCTTCTAAGAATGTACCCAATGGATTTCTTTTCTACTGTATAATACTTAATCGGTTTGCCATCGTGCATTACTGACATCATGTCAACTACGTCAACCAGCGCTACCTGGAAGCTCTATAAAAGCAGGCGTTTCGCAAAGCACAATTAATCCTATTACAGATCTCATCTTCTTGGCTTCTTGTGCCCTCTGAGATCCCAATCTTCTATTAAAACATTGCTCGTGTGCTTAAGTGAGTTCAGTTCAGGTTCCAATATTCTAACTCAAATATCGTTCGTGTATTTCTTACGTGCCAAGTACAGTGGTATCGTCAAAATTCAGTGTTTTCTTCTAAATAAGGAAGTATACGTTATAAACTTCCGTCATACACGCATTTAAATAAATGCAATACACAGGTAGCTAATAAGATTGTGAAATCTCCGCAGTAACTCATCAATCAAGTGTAAAACCGCAAATTGTAAATAACAGTCAACTCAAAATGTGCACATAGTGACAATGTAACATAAAAAATATAACAAGAGTATCATTGAAATCTCCGGGAATCCAGTGCACCTAGAGTTATAAATACAGACCACACCTTCAACATCTTCTTCAAACGCTAATTAACAAAGTCGACTAATTAGCAAGGGGGGATCAATTCACCTAAAAAACATTGGGGAAAGAAAACAAGCTCTGTCGCCCCCAAAACTAAACGGGCTCTCTTTATTTTTGGTTGAAAATGTGCATACAGGGTGGACAAAAAACTATCATCATTTTAATTAACCAGTGTTAGTGTCGGTGGCGCCACCTAGCGGCAGTGGTAAAATTGATACCGTCATCGTATTACGCATGATGCCTAATAATATCACACTATATTTCATAATAATATGTTAAACCACTTTCAAGATATTTGAAAAAATAATTTTAAGAAAACTTATTTAAACACCCTTTAAAACAAAAACGAGTAACATTTTACTAAGGGATGTTAAGCCCAAGCGCTTTATTTCTTTATTTTTGTGCCAGATATCACACCTTAGCTAATATCTAATTAATTGTGGGGCACCCTGTATATATATATATATATATATATATATATATATATATATATATATATATATATATATATATATATATATATATATATATATATATATACATATATATATACTTTACTCTAAAAACAATAAACATGGCATACACAACCAGGTTTTGGTAATATTATACCTGTGGGTATGTTTTTACAGCAAGGAGCAGCAAACATTTGGATCTTATAGAATTCTTCGTGGGCAGCGATAAATTGGAGAACAGCGAAATGACGCCTTGCTTAATTGTGATCGTCCATCTGTTCCGGAAAGGACTGATCAAGGATATATCTGATGAATTTGTGGACAAGGTGTTTGAGGTGCTTGACGAAGAAACCTATAACGAAGAGGCCATCAAATACGCACTGTCTATTTTACATAAAATCTTGTGTCAGAAAGATCACAGATTCGACGAGTTCAAGCAAAAGGTCAGTAACTATTGGTAGCATTATTTATTTGAAAGAGACATTTTATGGGTCTTGTAAACAAATCGCAATGTTTTTGTACAAGAAACTAAAAGCAAATGCTATGTTTAAAACTGGATTTCTGCGATGTTCTACCGTGGTCAGAATCACTTTATCAGTAGCTAAACGTTCCGCCATTCATGACTGCTGGCAGTGGCGGCTCATGCGGGCCCTACATTGGTGGGCACAGGGTTCGTGAGTACGATTGCCTATTAGTCACCAAAATGTTGACAATTTTCAAGGTCACGCGTTTTCCTGACACTTCAGAATTTCAATGAAAAATTTGTTTATACAAAAATATAGACTTTCACAAGAATGTTTTTTTGGGAAATTGGAAGCAATTTGTACTTTCCTCGCATCCCAACACACAGCTCAAATCCCTTGCATCTCCTTCTTACTACAAAACCTGAATGCTATAAGACATCAGTCACCGCCCCCATTGGTCGCTCAGACCACGGCATGGTCACTTCTTCCTGCGCAATGCAACCCGAGATCACACAGTCATCACACCTACGTATCGTTTGGCACTACAACTCCGCAAACTGGGACGAAATGCGGGATTACTTTTCCTCATTTCCATGGGCGTCTGTCTGCTTCTCTCATCCTGACCACTGTGATATCTCACAAAACGTCACCGAAATCATCCAAGCTGGCATGGAATTATTTATCCCACGTACACAGAATACCTCTTCCGCCACTTAAAAACCCTGGTTATCTAAATCCTATGAAAATGCCAGACTTGAAAAGGTCAAAGCCCACAAAACGCTTCTACATAATCCCAGTCAAGAAAACAGTCAAGCATTTAACGACGCAAGAAACCGGTATATTTGCATTCTTTCAGAGGCAAAAAACTCTCTTAATAACCACATCAAAAACAAAGTCCTCTAAGCTCCAACGGCAGCAAACCCTTTTGGGCTCTTGCTAAATCTATTGGAGATAATTTATGCAATAGCACGTTACCACCTCTTGTTTCAGGGAATGAAATTGTTTCTACCGCCCTGGGCAAGGCTGAACTTTTTGCCTCGTTGTTCGCCGGCAATTCTACTCTCAACCCACCTCCAAATGTTCAACCACCAACAGTCCCCAATGTCGCGCATATAATGACGGATATCATTTTCAAAACTAAAAATTTACGACAGATGCTCTCTTCTCTTAATACCAAGAAATCCTCTGGCCTTGACGAGATTCCAGCAATTGTTCTCAAAAAATGCGCACCAGAACTTGCTCCTGTCCTGACTCGTCTGTTTCAGACATCTTACAATAGAGGCATATTCCCTAGTAACTGGAAAACTGCTCGAGTAAAACACGTCCCCAAGAAAGGATCCAAAGCGCTCCCTAGCAACTACAGGCCTATTTCTCTCCTTTCAGTCGTCTCTAAAGTGATGGAAAGGTATATAAACACCGAATTACTAAAATCTCTTGAAAAACACAGTCTAATCCCCGACAGGCAGTATGTATTCCGTCAGCGCAGATCAACTGCCGACCTCCTTTCCTTTGTCACCCATTCTTGGAACAAGTCTATGGAACTACACGGTGAATCCCAGATTGTCGCTATAGACTTATCCAACGCATTCGACCAGGTCTGGCACGCAGCGCTGCTTAATAAACTTCCGGCCTATGGCCTACTACCAAAGTTCTGTACCTGGACAGCAAATTTCCTCACCAACCGGAGCATTTCTGTTGTCGTGGATGGCCATTCCACTAAACTATATACAATTAATGCAGGAGTTCCTCAAGGTTCAGCTTTAGCCCCTATTTTGTTTCTTCTCCACATCAATGACCTCCTCTCTAGCACATCCAACCCAGTTCACAATTACGCGGCCGACAGCACCCTCCACTCAAATATACAATATTCTAAGCCTGTCTCTTTAGCCCAATTAGATGAGGATCGCAGACTCATTGAGGGTTCTGTCTCCGTGGATCTCCAAAAAATATTAGACTGGGGAAGTAGAAACCTTGTACAATTCAACCCCACCAAATCTCAGTCTTGCTTTCTTTCTCATAAGAGATACACCAGCCCTAGACCCATCACAATGAACAACCAAGTTATTCAAAGTAATGAGTCCTTTTCTCTTGTTGGCATTTCTGTGAATCGAAATCTTAATTGGCACCAACATGTCACATCAATTGCAGAAGCGGCTGCTAAGAAATTAGGTTTCCTCTTCCGGGCTCGCAAATACTTTTCACCAGCTAATCTCTATACCTTATATACTTCACAAATAAAGCCAAACCTCGAATACTGCTCCCACATCTGGGGTGCCGCTGCCGCTTCTACACTCGCTTTTCTGGACTCAATTCAGAAGAGAGCTATACGTCTCAGCGGTGATCCTACCCTCACCCAAGGGCTGACATCCCTTTCCCACCGAAGTGCCGTTGGTGACCTCTCTCTCTTTTATAGATATCTGCACGGGCACTGCTCAGAGGAACTTTCTTCCGTAGTTCCCCCACCTGCTGCCCCCAACAGATCTACCAGCGGAACAGAGCGAATGCACCCTTTTACTGTTCAGGTCACCAGACATAGGACATCTTGTTATGCCCGCTCTTTTATCCCGAGGACTTCCAAGTTGTGGAATTCCTTGCCGGCACATGTTTTTCCTTCTCCTACGAACCTCGAAACCTTCAAGTCCAGAATTAACAAGTTGCCTCTTTCCTCCTTGTCGACACCCACGGTACGATACTATTTAGGCTGTGAGCGCTCGTAGTGTGTTGTTGAAATAAAAAAATAATAAATAAAACTTGTTTTATCTATCATATCCTATAATAGGAACTCTGTTCTATTGGGTATTTAAATCAATAAAAAATAAAAATCAAAGTTAAGTATTGTAACTATTGCAGCAAGAATGATTGCGTTTGAAACTATGATTACAGAGTTTACAATATCCTAATTAAACAAGTCTAGTTCTTTTGGTATTCGCTTGAAAGCAAAGAAAAAAGCAAATCGAAAATTTCCGTTTTTTTAATAATTAAAAAACTCTGGACGCAGCAAGTCCGTTATGGTAGTGAATTTTCATAAAACTATTTTTTAATAGCAATAATGTGTGTTTTTTTAAGAAAGCAGGCATCAAATTTGGTTACCAGTATAATCTATATAGTAAAAACAATGTGCCATGTTTCATCAAAATACCTTTATTGTTTGAAAATGTACAAAAATTTCCGAAAGTAAACTTAAAGTGTTCCCGAAAAAATTCGTTTCTTGGTCAACCTTATAGGTTAATAGCAAATTGAGCTATTCAAATATTAATAATTAGATCAAAATTCGCTACCATAACGCACTTACTGCGTCCAAAATTTTTTTTCTTACAAACATGCATTATATTTCGATGGAAAATGCAAAAATGCAATAACATAAGGCGTGTTTGATTAAAAAAAAAGAAAATTTGTATCACCAACGACTTATGGGCCACCCTGTGATTGTAGAAATAATTTTTTAAGATGTAGCTCAAGACACCCTATAATTAATATATACAATTTTTTTTCATATCTTGTATAATAACAGATATATTGAGCTTTATTGATTTTTTTACGAAAATTCTACAACAATTATATACTATTAAACGATAAACTCTATAGCTAAGACTACTCTGCCAAGCATCAGAGAAAGGGTCTATTTAAAATGAATTTTCTGGAAACATTTTATTAAAATGAAGGACAATGACGGTTGAAACTAAGACTTCAGGGTTTGTAAAACATTCTTCTTGAGACATTTTATTTCCATAGCCCGTATTAGATTCAAGTTCTTTTCCTAAATGTTGCCAATTTTGACGTTTAAATCGCAATTTTGACGTTTTGTGAAAAACCTCAATTTATTTTTCTTTAAATGCCTATAAATTTTTTGTCTTTTGACCTAAAAAGCTAAATTTTGGTATATAGCTTATCTATAAGGATGTAAACCCGCGTACCAAATTTGGTTGCCCTTTGTTAATTCCGAAGATATAAAATTTTTTTGAAAGAAAACACAAAATTTTCCGGGAAAACCTAGACTGATTTTCCTGGCTAACGAACTTATCCAAGCCATTTGCAAAAGCAAGGTATTCACCAAATTTAATCAAAATCGGCCCATTATTTTTTGAGTTATCGGTGTGATACATATATATATATATATATATATATATATATATATATATATATATATATATATATATATATATATATATATATATATATATATATATATATACACATATAAAAATTTTAACTGACCCCGGAAATGTGTTCTGGGGGGCCTAATTAGCGCTCATTTGAAGAAATTTTTTCAAAATTTAAAAGTCAGGATCTCCTCATTAGTGAATTTTTTTTAAGAAAATTCACTAAAACTAAAAATAACATCTAAAATTTTTTCCCGTTAATTGATCACCATGTAAACGCGCAACTTAGCCCCAATTTAGCGGTAGAGAGAAGTTTTAATAACGGCCGAATCATTAAGCCAGATATCAGTTAATTGAAAGTGAAGTTAAGGGAAACTTTTTTACATGTTCGTCGAGAAGGTATAACCAAAGTGATCAGCGTGTTTGTAGTCCGACGCTGCTTGCGTTTCCTGCGCTGTATCGTTGATTGGCTATTACAAATCATGTGAGTAGTATTCGATATCGCATTGGTGGAAGGCTTCGCGGCATCAAGCCTACTCCAGGCCATGGCTTGCCTCATAGTGAAATCATTATTTCTCCGAACAGAGACTGCTTGTTATTCAGGACTTTAAATGGCAATAAATCATTTTGTTTACTTTCTTCAAAAAAGGCACGAAAGATGCTCTCTTCTCTTAATACCAGGAAAGCTTCTGGCCTTGATGAGATCCCAGCAATTATTCTCAAAAAAAGCGCACCAGAACTTTCTCCTGTCCTAGCTCGTCTGTTTCAGATATCTTACAATAAAGGCATATCCCCTAGTAACTGGAAAACTGCTCGAGTACAACCCGTCCCCAAGAAAGGATCGAAAGCGCTTCCTAGCAACTACAGGCCTATTTCTCTCCTTTCAGTCGTCTCTAAAGTGATGGAAAAGTATATAAACACCGAATTACTAAAATTTCTTGAAAAACACACTCTAATCCACGACAGGTAGTATGGATTGCGTCAGCGCAGATCGACTGCCGACCTCCTTTCCTTTGTCACCCATTCTTGGAACAAGTCTATGGAACTACACGGTGAATCCCAGATTGTTGCTCTAGACATATCCAAAGCATTCGACCAGGTCTGGCACGCAGCGCTGCTTAATAAACTTCCGGCCTATGGCCTACCACCAAAACCTATTACCTGGACAGCCAATTTTCTCTTCAACAGGAGCATTTCTGTTGTTGTGAATGGCCATTTCTCTAAACTGTATCCAATTAATGCAGGAGTTCCTCAAGGTTCAGCTTTAGCCCCTACTTTGTTTCTTCTCGACATCAATGACCTCCTCTCTAGCACATCCAACCCAGTTTACAGTTACGCGGACGACAGCACCCTCCACTCAAATATACAATATTCTAAGCCTGTCTCTCTAGTCCAATTAGATGAGGATCGCAGACTCATTGAGGGTTCTGTCTCCGTGGATCTCCAAAAAATATTAGACTGGGGAAGTAGAAACCTTGTACAATTCAACCCCACCAAATCTCAGTCATGCTTTCTTTCTTATAAGAAATACACCAACCCTAGACCCATCACAATGAACAACCAAGTTATTCAAAGTAATGGGTCCTTTTCTCTTGTTGGCATTTCTGTGAATCGAAATCTTAATTGGCACCAACATGTCACATCAATTGCAGAAGCGGCTGCTCAGAAATTAGGTTTCCTCTTCCGGGCTCGCAAATACTTTTCACCAGCTAATCTCTATACCTTATATACTTTACAAATAAAGCCAAACCTCGAATACTGCTCCCACATCTGGGGTGCTGCTGCCGCTTCTACACTCGCTATCCTGGACTTCATTCAGAAGAGAGCTATACGTCTCATTGTTGACCCTATCCTCACCCAAAGGCTGCCATCCCTTGCCCACCGACGTGCCGTTGGTGACCTCTCTCTCTCTTTTATAGATATCTGCACGGGCACTGCTCAGATGAGCTTTCCTCCATAGTTCCCCCACCTGCTGCCCCCAACAGATCTACCAGGGGAAGAGAGCGAATGCACCCCTTTACTGTCCAGGTCACCAGACATAGAACATCTTGTTATGCCCGCTCTTTTATCCCGAGGACTTCCAAGTTGTGGAATTCCTTGCCGGCACATGTTTTTCCTTCTCCTCTGAACCTCCAAACCTTCAAGTCCAGAATTAACAAGTTGCCTCTTTCCTCCTTGTCAACACCCACGGTACGATAGTATTTAGGCTGTAAGCCCTCGTGGTGTGTTGTTGAAATTTAAAAAAAGCGAGTTTTTGCCCGCGGATCTTATTTATTTGTGATTTGGGTGCTACCTTGTTTCTTGTCAACGATATTATTTATTTCAAAGGCATTTTAACTGTGAAATACGTACTACTTTTAAAAGCCTAGGTTCATTGGTAGAAAATTTACGTTCAGAAAAATTTGTAACAAATCCAATTACCAAATTATATTATAGCAATAATGAAACATGAACGTTACAAATGCCCACTCAGTTTTAGACATAACCAGTCATATTGAGTCTGACCACGGCAGAACAGCGCAGTCTGAAATGACCAGTAGGCATGATATTTTAAACTAAATAAACGGAAATTGTAGATCATCATCAGACTGCCTTTCAAAATACTGTTCGGCTATGTAGAAAGGTTCGAGAGCAGAGATCTGCGGTTTGGAACGCTGCTGTTGATCAACACGATAGTGCGATGTTGCAAGGAGCCGCAAAAGACCCAGCTTGTTAAGGAACTCGTTACTAGACAGATGAGGGAAAAGGTGTACAAACATATCATAGTACGGGGTCAAGTGCACAAGGACATCGCACATGAGCTTTACGTTTATCAGACACACGCCTTGAGGTAGGTTCCATGACTCTGCATAAGATGCATTTGTCACTATTCAACATGCATATATATATATATATATATATATATATATATATATATATATATATATATATATATATATGTTACGTTCTTCGGGCTTCTGGATTTGATGACTAACAAAACACAGCTTTTCAAACTACTAATTTATTATAACCAGCTATTTTCCAACAATAAGCACATCAACTAAAATATTTCTCTCTATTATTAAATGTCTATAGTTTATCCTCGCCTTTCTTGATTCACACTACACTGATTCGCTTAATACTCTATGATCACTTATTCTGTACCAACCCTAACTCAATACTGACCTACATCACTCTATGTGCGGTTTGCCTATTTATACTGTCATTGAGATTCTAGATCATCTACACTATTCTACACCTGTCACTTCTGGTCCCTTCTAGATATATAATTCCAGAGTGTTCACTGTTACCAACACACTTTGCAGCTGGCCTCTAATCATAGAAGTGACAAAGTTTATAAACTCAATTTTCGTAGACGGATGTGACAATATATATATATATATATATATATATATATATATATATATATATATATATATATATATATATATATATACATATATATATATATATATATATATATATATATATATATATATATATATATATATATATATATATATATATATATTGTTACGTTCTACGGGGTTCTGGATTTGTTGACGAACAAAACACAGCTTTTCAAACTACTAATTCATTATAAGCAACTATTTTCCAACACTAGTATCAACTAAAATGTTTCTCTCTATTATTAAATGTCCATAGAACTATATTTCACTATTCGCCTTCTATGATCGCTTCTTAAACACCAACACTTACTGCTGACTCGCTTAATACTCTATGATCACTTATTCTACACCACACCGACTTAATACTGAACTAACTCACACTATGTACCGTTCGTCTATTTATACTCTCCATAGAGATTCCAGATCTTCTACACTTTTCTACACTTGTCACTTTTGGTCCCTTCTAGAAATATAACTCCAGAGTGTTCGCTCTTACCAACACACTTTATAACCAACATCTGACCATAGAAGTAACAAAGTCCATAAACTTATTTCTCATAGACAAATGTAACACTGTCCCACTCTTACATTCGATCGTCCCGGTCGAATTCTGACATTTCTTGGAATGGCGTAAGTCTGTGCATATGGACCACCTTCAACTTGCTCTTCGGGCTCCTCTGAATGCGATAGACAACGTCATTGATCCTTTTGATCACCTTATAAGGACCTTCCCATAATTTCTGTCGTTTCGGTGACCGCCCCTTGCGTCGTACTGGATTGTAGAACCACACACGATCTCCTTCTTCAAAACCAGGTGAATTAGCTCGCACGTCATAACGTGTCTTCATGCGGTCGCTTTCTACTCGTATATGCATTCCGACAACAGAGTGGATGGTTTTCCTTCTCGTCAATATGTCGGAGCTTTCTTCAAGCAAAGTTCTTACGTGGTGCTGGCTCTTCCGTGTAATTGCCCTTGTTCTGGTCTTTTTACTTGCACAAATATCTCGGCGGGCCCTATTCATCCTATTTACATCAGCTCTGTTCCAACAAATGTGTTGACTGACCTTTTTCTGGGTTGGCTTCACGTGTACATGGTCTGTACACCCTCGTCTCGTACTTCTGTCATCATTTCTTTTCAACTTGCTTCTGTCTGAGTAACTGGGTCGTCTCTTCTCTCACAGCTCTCTTCACTGGAATTGCACTTTCACGACAGACGTTGCTATTTTCCTCTATGGTGATTTTCCGCACTACCAGGTTACTGCCAGGCGACATTATTATAACTTCATCGCCGATAGTCAGGATGTTAGTGCCAAGATTAAGTTTAGCGCACTGACCCTGAAATATGTCCAAGCCAATTATAATCGGGTCTGATATGGCGGCGACTATGGCTCTCTGCTTTGCCTTCCATGTCCCAATTTGCAACTCGACGTTAGTTGCAGCTGCATTTACTCTGTATACTCTGTCTGGCTCTGTTACTCGCCATTTTGGAACCATGAGGCGGCGAATAATCGTCCTAGGTGCGCCCGTGTCGACGACCATCTGCGTCTTATTACCGCTTACGTATCCGTTTACGACGAGAGCGCTGCCAGAATCGCTAACCTGAGAAACGGTTACCGGCCTTAGCTTCACTTTCTCCCTTAGGCGTGATTTCAGAGTCCAACATTCGCCCCTTATATGTCCCACCTAGCCACAGTTCCAGCAGCGCAAGGCATTTGCACGGTGAGCTTTTATTGGGTGTCCATGAAACGTCGGCCTTATTTGTTCTGCTATTTTCTCTAGTAGCTGCATGATCTTGGATGAATCTGTTTTATTTTCTTCTTGGACTTGGAGACTGCGAACTTTCACATGACTTTCTGACGCTTGCTTTACCGCTTCAAACTCCAAGGTATGTGCCAAAGCATCGTTTAAGTTTTTGTGTCTCGCCATCCTCAGCGCCTGCTGCGTGTCGGTATCTCTGATGCCGTCAATAAAGGTTTGCAGCGACAGCTGGTTTAAAAATTCTATCGAAGCTATGGGGTAGGCTAATCGTGTCAGTCTAACAACGTCGACGTGGAGATGTTGGAGAGTTTCGCCCGATTTCTGACAACGATTTTTTAACTGCAATCGATGCAGCTGTTATAAATGCTGGTCGCCAAACCTCATTTATAATTGATGTCTAATGCTGTCAAAAGTCAGCCGTTCTTCCCTGGAAATACCTTGAAGCACAGCTAGAGCATCTCCTCTAAGAGCTACAATTAACGAGGTCGCTTTCTCTCTCTCTCTCTCTCTCTCTCTCTCTCTCTCTCTCTCTCTCTCTCTCTCTCTCTCGCCCCAACCATTTACTGTAGCAGCGGCTTCAAACTTGCGTAGATAAATACCCCACGGGAGCCATCAAATGTAGGGACCTTAATTCTTACGACCGGGCTATCTTCGAGCCTGCTGTTTCCTTTGGCTAGGGTATCACACCTCTTTTCTAGTGATTGCATTTTCTGCTTAACTTCTTCTTGTATACTCGTCAGTTTGTCATGTACATCGTCGCTGATACCCCTTTCTCGACATTCTACTTGCTAAAAAATGTATTTACTTGCTTCATACGTTCGTCCACACATAAAGTAATATTCTTAATTCTGCTGGCTTGTTCTTGCAGAATTTTTTTTGTTTCTTTGTCTCTTTTTCTGGCCTCTTTATTTCTTTTTCTCATTTCTTCTTTGGCTTCTTCGTCTATTTTTGTCACTTCTTCTTCGTCTCTTTTTCTGACTTCTTCATCTCTATTCCTGGCTTCTTCAGCTCTTTTACACATTTCTTCATTGGCTTCTTCGTCTCTTCTTCTGGCCTCTTCATCTCTTTTTCTCATTTCTTCTTTGGCTTCTTCGTCTCTTTTTCTGTCTTCTTCTTTCATTTCTTTAATTAATTCCAAAAGCTGGGCATCCATTTTGGCTGTTGCGCAACGTGTCTTAGGCATAGACGTACTTAAAGCTGATACACAGTTTATTCTGTTTCAAGAACACACCCAGTTATGACTTACTGCTGACACTGATCTTCCAGAGATTCTAGAAATTTCCACGTTGTTGAACGAATATTCTGGAAAATATTTCTACTAGCATCTTGAAAATCCCACTTCTGACACCAGTTTTGGTGGATTTTTTTTGACGAACAAAACACAGCTTTTCAAACTACTAATTTATTATAAGCAACTATTTAAATATTTCTCTCTATTATTAAATGTCCATAGAACTATATTCCACTATTCGCCTTGTATGATCGCTTCTTAAACACCAACACTTACTGCTGACTCGCTGATTACTCTATGATCCCTTATTCTACACCACACCGACTTAATACTTAAAACTAACTCAGACTAGGTACCGTTCGTCTATTTATACTCTCCATAGAGATTCCAGATCTTCAACACTTTTTTACACTTGTCACTTCTGGTCCCTTCTAGAAATATAATTCCAGACTGTTCGCTCTTACCAACACACTTTATAACCGACATCTGGTAACAAAGTCCATAAGCTTAATTCTCATAGACAAATGTGACAATATATATATATATATATATATATATATATATATATATATATATATATATATATATATATATATATATATATATATATATATATATATATATATATATATATATGTGTGTGTGTCTGTGTGTGTGTGTGTGTGTTATTTCACCGGGAATAGCTTCGATCGTTTTCTCGAAAGGAAAAAAAAGTTCTGAAAATTTGGTCATACACTAACTTCATTAGGGTCAAGTTGACTAAAAAAAATTCAAAATGGTGGCATTTCCGGTTATATCGGAAGTAAGTTTCAACTTTGTTATTTCAAATAAAACACCCTATATAAGCTTGCATCTTGTATCTTGCAAATAAGTTTTATTGATAATGTTTTATACCTAAGTCTAACCGTTCTTAACGTATTTTAAATTTTATGTCAAAATGACATTTGCAGGCCAACACATAATTATGAAATGTCCTTATACGGAAGCTATTATTAGTTGACTAAGTTAACTTAGTTTGCTTGTAGAAAGAGACATGCTGTAGTAGTCACCGTATGATATTTTGATAATTATTAACACACGATGGTCATAAAGAAGGTTAAAAATTCATTTAGTTTCATGTCTTGTAAGAATTCTATATGTAAAATGGATATTTAAGTTGGTTTTCAGAGACGTTGAACGAGCGGGTGAGCATCAACGAAACACTGAAAAGAGAGTTCGGACTGGCGAGATGCGATTTGGAAAGGAGAAGTTTAATTATGGATTTCGACGAGGAGGCAATCAAATATAAGAACATGTCAGTGGAGGACCTGTTCAGAATTGATGACAACACCAGGTAATTCTATTACTTATCTTATATGTTGTTATATATTGTTTGTATGGATGTAAAGAATAAGGTTTTCTAATTCAACATTTATAGACTTGATAGCTAATTTAATTATTTTCACCGATACATATTTCATGTCATGACCATGGAGCATGGAGCTATGTTCTATGTGTGACAATCAGTACAACTATAAACATAAAACCACAAAACTAACTAATCTATGACATCTCCCTGCAAAATATTGTTACGTTCTATGGGGTTCTGGATTTGTTTACTAACAAAACACAGCTTTCCAAACCACTAATTTATTATTACCAACTATTTTCCAACACCAGTGTCAACTAAAATATATCTCTTCTCTATTATTAAATGTCCATAGAATTATATTCCACTATCGCCTTCTATGATCGCTTCCTATACACCAACACTTACTGTTAACTCGCTTTATACTCTATGATCACTTTCACACCACCTTATTCAATACTGAACTAACTTACTCTGCGCACCGCTCGTCCATTTATATCTGCCTATAGAGATTCTAGACGTTCTACACTATTCTACACTGCTCTACACCTGTCACTTCTGGTCTATTCTAGAAATGTCATTCCAGAGTGTTCGCTGTGACACTGCCCCCCTCTTATATTCGATCGTCCCGGTCGAATTCTGACATTTCTTGGTATGGCGTAAGTCTGTGCATATGGACCACCTTCAACTTGCTCTTCGGGCTCCTCTGAATGCGATAGACAACGTCATTGATCCTTTTGATCACCTTATAAGGACCTTCCCATAATTTCTGTAGTTTCGGTGACCGCCCCTTGCGTCGTACTGGATTGTAGAACCACACACGATCTCCTTCTTTAAAACCAGCTGAATTAGCTCGCACGTCATAACGGGTCTTCATGCGGTCGCTTTCTACTCGTATATGCATTCTGGCAGCAGAGTGGATGATTTATATTCTTCTTTCCAAATCTTTTGTGTATTCATCAGTTGACCGTGGAGCATCTGTGGGTTTTCCAAATACGAGATCAGGAGGAAGTCCTAACTCTCGCTCAAAAACCACGCTGGCTGGTGTATGTCCGGTAGTCTCATGTACAGCCGAGCGGTATGCCAGTAGAAAGAGTGGAATGTGCCGATCCCAATCCGTTTGGTGTTCATTGACAAATATTCTTAAGTGGGACTCCAAAGTAGCATTGAATCTTTCCACCATTCCGTCAGATTGAGGGTGCATGGGTGTAGTTCTCGTTTTCCTGATTCCCATAAGCTCACAAACCTTCTGGAATACAGCCGACTCGAAGTTGCGTCCTTGGTCAGAATGGAGCTCTAGTGGTGCGCCAAATCTACAGAAGAACTTATTCACTAAGACTTCTGCGACGGTGGTGGCCTTTTGATTCGGGACCGCAAACACTTCTGGCCACTTGCTAAAATAATCCATGGCTACAAGCATATAGCGATTCCCTGCGTCCGTTCTAGAGAAAGGACCAGCTATGTCGATTGCAATTCTTTCGAAAGGAGCTCCCACGTTGGACTGCTTCATTCGCCCCCTGGTTTTTTATTTAGGCCCCTTACTTGATGCACACGCTTGGCAGGTTTTGCACCATTCTTCCACATCAGCTCTACATCGTAACCAATAAAAACGTTCTCTGACCTTTTCCAAAGTTTTCTTCACGCCTAACTGGCCTCCACCTGCCCCGCCATGGATCTCCTCGATTACCTCCCTAACTCTTGGCCGCGGAAGGATTATTTGCTTCAATATGCGGGTACCATCTTCTGACTCCCAATTCCTGACAAGAAGATTACCTTCGATTGCAATGGAGTCCCACTGGGCCCAGTAGCTTTTGGTGGCAACGCTTTTATCACTAACTTCTGGCCAAGCGGGTCTTTCGTGGCAAGTCTCCTTCCATCTGTAGATTGGTTGGATATCAGGGTCTTCTTTTTGGTCCTGCATTAACCTCTGCGGGTTCCATCGGTTAAAGGGTTGCACCGTTGTCCTCCTACACACTTCGAGATTCAATCCTTCCTTGTTTTCGGCAGAGATACAATGCTTGAATTTTGGTGGGAAATGTCTCCTAGATAAGGCGTCGGCATTGCCGTGCTGTCGTCCAGGGCGGTGTTCGATGGTAAAATTGTAGTCTTGAAGGGGTTCAAGCCACCTCGCCATCTGCCCCTCTGAATTTTTAAATTGAAGAAGCCACGGTAGGGAAGCGTGGTCGGTTCTCAGGAGAAATTCTTGACCATATAGATATTTGTGAAAATGCTCCAACGTCTTGATAATGGCTAGAAGTTCTTTCCTCGTCACGCAATAGTTATTTTCTGCTTTAGAAAGGGCCTTGCTGAAGTACCCTACAACCTTCTCTTGGCCTTCCTGTTCCTGGGAAAGAACACCTCCAATACCAACATTGCTCGCGTCCGTGTCCACAATAAACCTGTGACCAGACTGGGGGTATGTCAGAATCGGGGATGAACAGAGAGCCCGTTTTAGTGTCTCGAATGTTTTTTCACAATTATCGGTCCAAATGATAGGTGTCTTTTCTTCCGTCAGTCTATGCAAAGGTTTTGCGATGTCAGCAAACCCCTTTACAAAACGGCGGTAATACGTGCAGAGGCCCAGAAAGCTTCGCAGCTGATGTACATTGGTTGGAATTTCCCAGTTCATAATACAGCCTGTCTTCTTTGGGTCGGTTTTGACTCCATCTGGGGTGATAATATGGGCTAAGTACTTGACTGCTTTTTGAAAGAGACAGCATTTCTTTGGATTTAATTTCAAGTTGGCTCCCTTTAGTTTCTGAAACACTTGTTCGACATTCTTCATGTGATCTTTGAACGACTTTCCTAAGATAATGACGTCATCTAGGTACACGAGGTATGTCTTCCAGTGTAGACCACTCAAAACTGTCTCCATTAGACGCTTAAAAGTGGCTGGAGCATTACACAACCCAAATGGCATGACGTTGAACTGCCACAGTCCACTACCAGTGGTAAACGCAGTCTTTTCTTTGTCTTTGGGCTCAATCTCGACTTGCCAGTAGCAACTTTTCAAGCCCAATGTCGAAAACCATCTTGCACCTGCCAGTATATCAAGTGTATCATCAATTCTGGGAAGTGGATAGCTGTCTTTCTTCGTAACATCATTTAACCGGCGGTAATCTACACAAAACCTTGTGGAGCCATCTTTCTTTTTAACCAACACTACTGGAGAGGGCCAAGGGCTTTGCGATGGTTCTATAACTCGTGCCTGCTCCATCTCCCTTAGCATTGTGTCAACTTCGTGCTGTTTTGCCAGTGGTATCCTTCGCGGTGGTTGCTTGATTGGTACAGATGTCCCAGTCTCAATGCGATGGCGTACTAGGTCTGTTCTTCCAAAATCGTTCTTTTCGGTTACGAAAACGTTTCGATATTTGAACCGCAATTTAGCCACTGCTTGCTTCTGTCGTGGAGAAACATTTCCACTAGCTTCTGCTAAGACATCGCGTAAATGTTCTGGAAGTGGTTCATCCGGGATGGACGAGGCTGGGTGTTCTTGGTCGTGGCAACGCCGTATGATGGTTACTGGCAAGAATGTTCCGATTTCGGAACCTTTGGAAATCTTCTGATCAAAGCTCTTAAGGTTGGCAACTCTGACAGCTGCGAGCTCTTTTGCTTGAATAAGAGTTTTACCGACTACTTCTTAAAAAGATCGTTGTCCATTGGTTCTATAATACCCACTACTTGTCCCGAAATGTATCCAACTATCCTCACTGGGACAATACTTTCACTCTGTGCTCTCATAACGACATCTTCTTTGGCCGTGACTTTTCGAATCGCAAGGTTATTCACAGACGACCCGATATTTAAAACATTGTTCTCGAGATCTAACTTGACACCGTGACCTTGTAGAACATCTAGTCCAAGTATAATGGGGTCTGATATGGCGGCAACAATAACTCTCTGTTTGGTCGTCCAAACTCCAATTTGTAGCTTGACGTCGGTCTCACCAAATACACGAATCTGTTCGCCACCAACTGCAGTAGACTCTCTCTGGCTCTCTTACCCGCCATCTTGGTACCACATCACGACGGATAATCGTCCTGGATGCGCCGGTGTCTACAATCATTTGAGTCTTCCTGTCGCTGATGTATCCGTCTACGACGAGCGTGTTGCCAGAATTGTTGACCAGTGAAACAGTTGTCGACTTCGGGGCATTGTGGTGGGCAGCCAGCTCTCGCCCCTTAAAGCTAGCTGCATTTAGTTTTCCTGTGCGTTGGTTGAAGATAAACTTGGGGCCCGGCATTCACTCCTTATGTGTCCCACCTTGCCACAGTTCCAACAGCGTATGGCACTTGCACGATGAGTTTCCCTTGGCTACTTAAAAGTCGTGTGCTTCATTTGTTCTTCTATTTTCTCCAATCGCTACACAACATTGGATAAATCTCATATATTTTCCTCTTCTCGGATGGTTTAGTAGACAAATTGGCTAACTAACAAACACAGAATAACGAAAATGATATCTTAATGTACGACACGGGTTGAGAGTAGAATTGCCGGCGAACAACGAAGCAAAAAGTTCAACCTTGCGCAGGGCGGTAGAAACAATTTCATCCCCTGAGACAAGAGATGGGAACGTGCTTTTGCAGAAATTATTCCCAATAGATTTAGCAAGAGTCCAGAAGGATTTGCCGCCGTTGGAGCTTAAGAGGACTTTGTTTTTTTTTTTGCCTCAGAAAGAATGCGGACATAGCGGTTTCCTGCGTCATTAAATGCTTGACGATTTTCCCAGTCAAGAAAATCGTCAAGCATTTAATGACGCAAGAAACCGCTATGTCCGCATTCTTTCTGAGGCAAAAAAACTCGTTTAATAACCACATCAAAAACAAAGTCCTCTTAAGCTCCAACGGCGGCAAACCCTTCTGGACTCTTGCTAAATCTATTGGGAATAATTTCCGCAAAAGCACGTCCCCACCTCTTGTCTCATGGGATGAAATTGTTTCTACCGCCCTGGGCAAGGCTGAACTTTTTGCTTCGTTGTTCGCCGGCAATTCTACTCTCAACCCACCTCCAAATGTTCAACCACCAACAGTCCCCAATGTCGCGCATAAAATGACGGATATCATTTTCAATACTAAAAAGGTACGAAAGATGCTCTCTTCTCTTAATACCAGGAAAGCCTCTGGCATTAACGAGATCCCAGCAATTGTTCTCAAAAAATGCGCACCAGAACTTGCTTCTGTCCTGACTCGTCTGCTTCAGACATCTTACAATGGAGGATATTCCCTAGTAACTGGAAAACTGCTCGAGTACAACCCATCCCCAAGAAAGGATCCAAAGCGCTTCCTAGCAACTACAGGCCTATTTCTCTCCTTTCAGTGGTCTCTAAAGTGATTGAAAAGTATATAAACACCGAATTACTAAAATTTCTTGAAAAACACACTCTAATCCACAACAGGCAGTATGGATTCCGTCAGCGCAGATCGACTGCCGACCTCCTTTCCTTTGTCACCCATTCTTGGAACAAGTCTATGGAACTACACGGTGAATCCCAGATTGTTGCTCTGGACATATCCAAAGCATTCGACCAGGTCTGGCACGCAGCGCTGCTTAATAAACTTCCGGCCTATGGCCTACCACCAAAACTTTGTGCCTGGACAGCCAATTTCCTCTTTAACACGAGCATTTCTGTTGTCGTGGAAGGCCATTCCTCTAAACTGTATCCAATTAATGCAGGAGCTCCTCAAGGTTCAGCTTTAGCCCCTACTTTGTTTCTTCTCGACATCAATGACCTCCTCTCTAGCACATCCAACCCAGTTCACAGTTACGCGGACGACAGCACCCTCCACTCAAATATACAATATTCTAAGCCTGTCTCTTTAGCCCAATTAGATGAGGATCGCAGACTCATGGAGGGTTCTGTCTCCGTGGATCTTCAAAAAATATTAGACTGGGGAAGTAGAAATCTTGTACAATACAACCCCACCAAATCTCAGTCTTGCTTTCTTTCTCATAAGAGATACACCAGCCCTAGACCCATCACAATGAACAACCAAGTTATTCAAAGTAATGAGTCCTTTTAACTTGTTGACATTTCTGTGAATCGAAATCTTAATTGGCACCAACATGTCACATCAATTGCAGAAGCGGCTGCTAAGAAATTAGGTTACCTCTTCCGGGCTCGCAAATACTTTTCACCAGCTAATCTCTATACCTTATATACTTCACAAATAAGGCCAAACCGCGAATACTGCTCCCACATCTGGGGTGCAGCTGCCGCTTCTACACTCGCTATCCTGGACTCCATTCAAAAGAGATCTATACGTCTCTTCGGTGACCCTACCCTCACCCAAAGGCTGCCTTCCCTTGCCCACCGACGTGCCGTTGGTGACCTCTCTCTCTCTTTTATAGATATCTGCACGGGCACTGCTCAAAGGAGCTTTCCTCCATAGTTCCCCCACCTGCTGCACCCAACAGGTCTACCAGGGGAACAGAGCGAATGCACCCTTTTACTGTCCAGGTAACTAGACATAGAACATCTTGTTATGCCCACTCTTTTGTCCCGAGGACTTCCAAGTTGTGGAATTCCTTGCCGGTACATGTTTTTCGTTCTCCTCCGAACCTCCGAACCTTCAAGTCCAGAATTAACAAGTTGCCTCTTTCCTCCTTCTCAACACCCACGGTACGATAGTATTTAGGCTGTAAGCCCTCGTGGTGTGTTGTTGAAATTTAAAAAAAACTTAAGAAAGATAAAATAGAGAAAAAATTTGTGTCTACCTTATGAACCACGAATCACAAAGGGTTTGGAAAGTATTTTTAAGAAAGCCGATTTACATTTGACTTTTTCGACGAAAAGTAATTTAAAAATTTTGTTGGGTAATACGAAAGGCAAAAACAAAGTCACCGAAATGTCCGGTATTTATGAGATAAGTTGCAAAGATTGTAATCTTAAATACGTGGGTCAAACCAGGTGAAACATAGCCACCAGATTTCGTGAACATCTCGCACATTTACGATATGGTACGGTGGACAAATCATGTGTGGCACAACATATATGAGATAATTATCACCACGTTGACAAAGAAAATTTAAAACTTGTCAAAAATGTTAGACATCAAACTATAATTGATTCTTTAGAAATTATTTATATATCAAGATCGATTAAGAACAAAACTTCATTGTCTCTTGCGGCACCTTTAATTTCTAGCTCTTTATTTTCACTTTGCATTTATAATAATAATAATAATAATAATAATAATAACAGTTTATTGGGCAATAATTACAATAAATCAGACTACAAATAATGTGCAGTTAATAAAACAATCAAGAATCCAATAAACAAATCCTCCCACAAAAGTATTTTTATACTTGTGCGTGGGTTGACAGTACATGAATATTACTAGACTGCAAACTAAACATTGCTACATCATATCACAATCTATACATACACATGCATACACTGAGGTACACCTCCATCCATACACACCCACATGCACGCACACACACACATCCACACAATCCCAAACACTCGTACACACACATCTGTGCATACCTACCCATACTTTACTGACCTCTTATATATCCTCACAGGCGCATGACCACATGTACACCTATCTGCGCTTACACACCTGCACCTCCTCATCGCATATACGCACACGCGCTCACCCACACACACTCACACACACACGCGCGCGCACACCTCTTTTCACCCACTGAGAAATGCTGTCTGTGTACCAAGACACTACCCAAGCAAGTGAAACAGCAAACATTCTCCAACAAATGCAGTGGCAGGCCATTGACAAGTCACTGTTGGTCACTCTGTGTTGTACCAGTTTTTGAAGTCCACCATTTGATGTGCTCTCAATCTGGGCATTTCTCCAATCCAACTCGCCACTCCCTTAGCAAACAAAGCCCTTGACATATTTGTCCGCTTCAGGTGCCTGGGCACCTCGTTAAATATCCTGGGACCTAGATAAACAAAACTGCGCTGGCCTATTGTCTTTGCACATTTGGGTACATATGCGCCTTCATCTCTACTTCTCGTCGCGTATTCGTGGTTTATGGGAGGTAGCAAATAAGAACATTTTGAGCAAAACACCAGCAACCACTTCACAAAGAGTTGCCGACAATCAAAAATCCCAGACTCTTTAAAAAGAAGATTTGTAGGATAGGTTATTTCCCTGTTAAAGATTACCTTTATCAGCCACTTCTGAACTATCTCTAGCTGCGTGTAATAATTTTTCGTAACTCCACCCCAGGCTATTATTCCGTATGCTAACAGGGGCTGAACTAATGCATCATACATAACTAACAATTGTCGCCTGCTAACCAAATCTCTGAAAAATTTAAATGTTGGTATCAGCGATCTGAGTTTTTTCTTCAGCGTTTCTGTATGTCTGTTCCACCTCAAACCAGAGTCTATCTCTATTCCCAAGTATTTCACCGAATTTGTCGCTTTTATTTCTATAACCTGGTCTTGTGTTTCCACCACTATCCCATTATAGTTTGGTCCGTATCTTTCAAAGTGTCTGAAAAACATAATACTGGTTTTCTCAAAATTTATTGTCAATTTC
Organism: Tillus elongatus; assembly: GCA_964006375.1. Taxonomy (NCBI): domain Eukaryota; kingdom Metazoa; phylum Arthropoda; class Insecta; order Coleoptera; family Cleridae; genus Tillus; species Tillus elongatus. The sequence goes on along the minus strand of OZ023262.1, from coordinate 1,476,829 downwards.
TTTTCATCACAATAATACATTATTTCCTTAAAATCTTCCTGTATTACATCCCTCAAACTAAGCCAAGTTTCCCCGGAATATACGAGTGCCGTGTCATCTGCGTAGCTAATGATTTTCCCCCTCGTTTCTATATCAAACAGATCACTCATGTATAAGTTGAAAAGAATGGGACCCAATACCGTTCCCTGCGGAACACCATACCTAACCTCCCTAGGCTGACTCAAGACCTCGCCTACAGCCACACTCTGCAGTCTTCCAGTTAGGTAGCTTTTTAACAAAGTATGAACTGGTCCCCTGAAACCCAATCTCCACATTGTATCCAGTAATTCATCGTGACAAACAGTATCAAATGCCTTGGTCAGATCCACAAACACACTCGCCACTGGAACTCCCAAATCCATTTTACCATATATGTGTCCAATCAAATCGGCAATGGCGTCCTGTGTTGACTTATTTTCTCTAAACCCATACTGCTTTTCCGAAAGTAGATGACATTTTTCTGCAAAGGCTGCGATTCTGATTTTCAATATTTTCTCAAATATTTTAGCAAAGTTTGACATAAGCGAGATTGGCCGATAATTACATAGTTTTGACCTGTCGCCGGCCTTATGCATGGGTTTAATTATACTTCTCTTTAATGCTGTTGGAAAGAAACCCTGCTCCATGCAAGCGTTTAGAAGGTAGGTTAATGGATGCACTATACTCTTTCCGATTTGTCGCAGCATGCGCGCCTGTATCCCATCTGACCCAGGTGCCTTACGTACCTTTAATTTTGAGATTATTTTCTCTACTTCGTCCTCTGAAGTCAGCTCTAGATACATTGTAGAGCTATTTTGTCTCCGCCGAAGAGATCTCCGATTTCTTATAGTGATATCGTTTGCTAACCTCTCACCCACAGATGTAAAATAGGCACAAAAAGCTTCCGAGACATCCGCATCTCCCGTTGCCAAATTACCATCTTCTGTTTCCTTCTCTGTCACTTCAAATCTGGGTTCCCTTTTCCCCTTTATGTCATTTATGCACTTCCACATATGAATTGAGCCGCTGCTGCCGTCCTGTATTTTGCTACGGTAGTAGTCGTTCTTTGCTCTGTTTATGACTGAATTTAGTTTATTTCTAAATCTCTTATACGTTTCAGCCTTTGCCTGATTGCTGGGTTCAGCCACGCTATGCCTATGTAACCGATTTTTTGCATGTATCGAATTTATTATGCCATTCGTAATCCACGGATTTCTCTTCCGTTTTGAATGTGGGACCTTCACAACTCTAGTATTCTTTTTCCTGTAATATTCTATTTGCCCTATAAAGGAGGCAAAAGCAGCGTCTATGTTACTTTTCCCATATACTGATATCCAGGATTCCTGCTCCAAATCACTATTCAGTCCTAGGTAATCTGTGTATGTTCTGGAATCAATCGCAATTTTATGGTTTCCGGGCGACCCGTCCAGTAAATCGACCTTCACCAACACTGGAAAATGATCTGTAATATCGTACTGTAATATCAACGATGCTAGTGGGACATACCGGAGAGAAGAAGAAACAAAAATATGATCTATGCAGGTCTTACTATTCTCCTCTATTCTAGTATAGTCATTTATAGCAGATCTATATCCAAATTCACTCAATATGTTTAGATACTCATCAACACACTCATTATCCTGTTGAAGAATGTTCAAGTTTATATCACCCACTATGAATTCGAGGTCATTTTTACCCCTCTGGCTCGCCAGAAAGTTGTACAGATTGGCATTAAAAGTTCGAACACACGTTGATGGCGATCTGTACGCAGCCACAACTTGAATGTCTCTATCTCCATATTTTATCCTCAATTTCAAGATCTTCGTTACTCCCAAGTCAACAATCTGATGATCAGCCTGCAAATTATCCCTCACATACACCACCACACCATCATTCCTATTCAAGTCTCCACCATTGTAATAAACGTTATACGAAGGCATCTTGAACAGGGTCACATCATCAATCCTGAAGGTTTCTGTTAGAACCACCACATCAAAATCATACTCAAGTGCTGCCAACAAAACTTCCAATTCATCTTTATTCTTTGCAATACTTCTAATATTGACATGAATCACAGAGAACTCCTTCCCTCCGTTTAGTTGATTAAAATACTTCTTTGCATCATTTATGTGCTGCACCACTACTGTCTTAACATCTTCCACCCGAAAATCCCTGACGTAACTATCCATATCAATCAATGGTTTCAAATGATGAGTACCAGTTAAATTAGACTCCAAAATCCCAGCAAACAAAAACAAAATCAACCCTGCGAAAAGCCAGATACATCCACACTCTCACTCACACTCACCCTGGCACCTCTATGCACACCAATCAGGCTCACCGTGCGTATATAGATACACCCAACAAAAATGACCAAAAACACACCACAACAAACAAAAAAAACAAACAATTATATAAAAATACCTGCGCAAACAAAAGCAGCAGGATAACTATAAAGATAAAGGTAAAAACGACGCTATAGTACAGTTTCAAAATAAAAATAAACATACAAATACATATATCGCCAATAACCGACGCAAGCCTATATAATATCTATCACTTAATAAAAGAGCTTAATGCTAAATTTCATTTCTACTATATACACCAAACACCAACTGTGTAAAACAACAGTCAACTGTTATGACAGTTTACAAAATGTCGGTCAGTATACAATAAGTCAGAAACTCAAACGAGCAATTTGTTGTATGAAAAAATCAATACACAGTTCAAAAAGCACAAAAAGTCTCCTACCTTTTAAGATTCTTGTCAACAGAGGAACCCTGAGATAGAGTACGCACACCGGTTTTGGAGGTGGCTCTAGTAATTACTTTCTTACTCGTAACGGGTGTTTTGTTCCGTGATGAACCTCCGGGCACTTCTATGGTTCGTTTTGTGGCCACTGGTGTTGGCGGCGCGCTACTTGATTGGGTCTGTTCCAGTGCTGACTCCTCTCCTCTTTCTATATCTTCAAGGTCACCAGGTTTGTATATACTATCGTTAACGTAAAGAATACCTCGCTTTATATAGGCTTTGTGCCCTTTCGATTTTGCCAAACGTAGATGGCTCCTCAGGATGTATTGTTCCCTCTGCTGTCTCAGTGTTAAATCGTCGTTTATATACACCCTTGAATTTTTCAGTTTCCTGGTGTTAGCGAATACTAGCTTTTTATAATACGACGATGTAAACTCAACTATTATGGGTTTATCATTTCCGTCTTTCTTGCCAACAATGTGTACCCCATCGACTGCATGCAAGCCCAACTGGATGTCGAGTTGATTTTCTATTTTCTTAACAATAAACTCTCTTATATCTTTCCCGTCATATTCAACATGATTTACTCCACTCACAACAATATTCTTTCGCTTGTTTTGGCGTTCGAGTAATTCTATTCTATTCCCCAGCAATTCATTCTCTCTTTCTAGCTGTTTCAGTTTCTTGTCGGAAGCTTCCAATTTTTCCAAAAGATTATTTTCTAAAATATCCAGTCTTTTACCGAGGCTCTCTAGCAGTTCCCTATTTGATATTTCCCCATTATTCAATTCAGGCATTCTATATACCCTCTGTTTATTTAATTCTCAGTTAAAACTCACTATCCTCTTATCTGCCTCCAGTAATCTCTTTACAAGATAATAACAGTCGATTATTTTGTCAACACAAAATATCAATCCTTCTTCACCATCAAACTATTTCTTTAGAGGAAATGGAAACCACGTAACACTATCTCTAGGTAACAGGCAAATTTTCAATCTTTCTGTCGGTATAAACCTCACCAAATAATTCGTCTCATTAACCAGTGAACTGTACAATTTATCAGGGAGAAATACTCACACACTTTTACTTTCACAATTCAATTCAATGATTGACCACTTAATCACTCCTAATTTGTCTGGCAGAATAATAGATTATTGTCAATAACTCGGCCGGTCTATGCATATACTAATCTTTACGTTTGTCTCGACTTAAATACCCCCTTTCGTTTTCTTTGTATCTATGAAGTCAATATAAATACTTGTTTTTACGTAGAATAAAAATTAATATAAATATTGTTTTTATGTAGAATTTTAGTTGATTTATTTATCCTTTGTTAAAGTTAACATTGTGAGCCAAACACTTGGTTTGTTTTTTATAAAAAAGATGAGCGGATGTTATGGTGTCTGTTTCACCAGATGTGCCTGTCGGCTTGCTCCAATATTCACATAGTAAATATCTAGATCAAAAGGAACGTGTAGCTTCCTTAAATAACTCGGTACCTTTCTTTTTAGGCCCATTATCCTTACATTAGATAAAAGCTCATAAATTTATCAACCATAAGACTAAAGCAGGTCTTCGACCTCGTAGTTTCACTACACAATAGACAAACGATGGATCGTCGACGACAATTTTACTTCGGTCTAGTTCGTTTACCTAGACGCGATATAAATACACTGCAGCTACGTAGTTTAATTTTAGAATATTTCATCCTCTGATGACGTTGACATTGTCAACGAAACGATCGTAAGGTCTTTGAATTATGTGTTGTGGTGATTTGGGTTCTCCAAGTGTACTTATCAGTGCTCATCAGCGGTTCCAGTTTTCGCATAGTGAATTTGTGGTTACACATTATTTTTATCCGTTCCATTATCAAAGTTATGAAAATTACCAATAAACATTATTATTATTATTATTACTATTATTATTCTGTACCAGCATCGACTCACTACTGACTGGCCGATCTACCTGCGTCTCATTTATTTATACCTGTCACATAGTAACTTTACGTTGTTCCATATCTGTCACTTCTCGTCCATTCTCGAACTATAATTCTAGAATATTCGCTGTTACCAACACCTTTTACGAGCTGCCCGTGACCATAGAAGTAATAGAGTTTATAAACTTAACTCTCATAGAGACGTATATGACCATATTGTAACAGTATTTGGTACATTTTAGGTTTTCCATAGCCTCAATGGTGTCCACCAAAAGTGAAGCGACATCTGGTTCCCAACGAGCCTCCCACATTCTGAGAGAAGATATGCTAGGAGACGAACTCACAATCAGCAGCTTGACACAGGAAGCACTCAGTATGATCGATTTCTTGTTTATTATACACAAACTGACCCAATCTTATTTCAGGATACTTCAAGGATTCACATTATGATAATTTCTGTCAGTCTCAAATCGAAGAACAAATATACGAACCCGGAATTTTCATAACTAGCGAAAGGTTGGTATACGCTGTGCCAATTTAAGCCTAAAAACCCGATTGTGTTTATTTGATTTTTGTCCGTGATTGATATCTCGTCACATATTTTACTTAGATCTAAATCTGGTTAGTGGTGATGTCATAATCACCTCCCAAACCTCAACTTATTTGGTGGTGGTAGTGGAATTTTCCTTTACATGATAGTAAAGGATTTTTTTCACGCCCGACGAGGTACCACCCCTTACATCAAGGGGCCGGTGAAGTCGCAATGGACGTTTCCGGTTCTGGTGTATGAGTCGGTATCCTTTATCAGCAAAAATGATGATGGCTCCTCCTTGTACAAAAGATTCCGGAGGTAAAACACCCCTCCATTCGGATCTCCGGGAGAGGGGTGTACAGTGGGCTCCAACATCAAGATTTAACATATCCTTCTCCAATATATGTGACCTAAATTCTAACCTAAACTCCATCCACCATTTCCTCCAGGCTAATAGGCCCCAACTCCTCTTCCTCACCGAAACTCAAATCAGTGCCAAAACAGCCACTAATCACCTTAATTTCCCGGGGTATGAGCTCCTTACTTCCTTTAGATTGCATGGAGGCGTGTGCGCATATGTCCGTAGCAATCTACCCTGCACCAGACTCCCCAATTTAGAAGCTGGAAGAAAAGACATACTATAGATAAAACTCCCTCTCAGGGCTGCAACTAAATTCATCTGTTGCATTTACCGGTCACCATCTGATTTCTAAACATCCTTCCTCCGAGGTCACTATTCTTGGTGACTTCAATGTCTATAATAAGGAATGGCTAAGATCCTTAAAAACCGATCCACAAGGAAGAGCAGCAGAGGCCTTTGCAGTAATCAATTCTTTAGCCAACATGGTTCAGCAACCTACTTACTTTCCTCGCATCCCAACACACAGCTCAATCCTAACTGCTATAAGATATCAGTCACCGCCCCCCTTGGTCGCTCAGACCACGGCATAGTCACTGCTTCCTGCACAATGCAACCCGAGGTCACACAGTCATCACACCCACGTATCGTTTGGCACTACAACTCCGCGACCTGGGACGAAATGCGAGATTACTTTTCCTCATTTCCATGGGCGTCTGTCTGCTTCTCTCATCCTGACCCCTCTGATATCTCACAAAATGTCACCAAAATTATCCAAGCTGGCATGGAATTATTTATTCCACGCACAAAGAAAACCTCTTCAGCTACTCAAAAGCCCTGGTTCTCTAAATCTTGTGACAAGGCCAGGCTTGAAAAAGTCAAAGCTCACAAAACGCTTCTACACAATCCCAGTCAAGAAAACCGTCAAGCATTTAACGACGCAAGAAACCGGTATGTCCGCATTCTTTCTGAGGCAAAAAACTCGTTTAACAACCACATCAAAAACAAAGTCCTCTCAAGCTCCAACGGCAGCAAACCCTTCTGGACTCTTGCTAAATCTATTGGGAATAATTTCTGCACGAGCACGTTCACACCTCTTGTCTCAGGGGATGAAATTATTTCTACAGCCCTGGGCAAGGCTGAACTTTTTGCCTCGCTGTTCGCTGGAAATTCTACTCTCAACCCACCTCCAAATGTTCAACAACCAACAGTCCCCAATGTCGCACATAAAATGACAAATATCATTTTCAAAACTAAAAAGGTACGAAAGATGCTCTCTTCTCTTAATACCAGGAAAGCCTCTGGCCTTGACGAGATCCCAGCAATTGTTTAAAAAAAAATGCGCACCAGAACTTGCCCCTGTCCTGAATCGTCTGTTTCAGACATCTTACAATAGAGGCATATTCCCTAGTAACTGGAAAACTGCTCGAGTACAACCCGTCCTCAAGAAAGGATCCAAAGCGCTTCCTAGCAACTATATGCCTATTTCTCTCCTTTCAGTCGCCTCTAAAGTGATGGAAAAGTATATAAACACCGAATTACTAAAATTTCTTAAAAAATACAGTCTAATCCACGACAGGCAGTATGGATTCCGTCAGCGCAGATCAAGTGCCGACCTCCTTTCCTTTGTCACCCATTCTTGGAACAAGTCGATGGAACTACACGGTGAATCCCAGATTGTCGCTCTAGACATATCCAAAGCATTCGACCAGGTCTGGCACGCAGCGATGCTTAATAAACTTCCGGCCTATGGCCTACCACCAAAACTCTGTACCTGGACAGCAAATCTCCTCTCCAACCGGAGCATTTCTGTTGTCCTGGGTGGCGATTCCTCTAAACTGTATCCAATTAATGCAGGAGTTCCTCAAGGTTCAGCTTTAGCCCCTACTTTGTTTCTTCTCTTTTCGTTTCGTCTTCCGGGCTCGCAAATACTTTTCAGCAGCTAATCTCTATATTTTATATACTTCACAAATAAGACCAAACCTCGAATACTGCTCCCACATCTGGGGTGCTGCTGCCGCTTCTACACTCGCTGTCCTGGACTCCATTTAGAAGAGAGCTCTACGTCTCATCGGTGACCCTACCCTCACCCAAAGGCTGCCATCCCTTGCCCACCGACGTGCCGTTGGAGATCTCTCTCTCTCTCTTTTATAGATATCTGCACGGACACTGCTCAGAGGAGCTTTCTTCCATAGTTCCTCCACCTGCTGCCCCCAACAGATCTACCAGGGGAACAGAGCGAATGCACCCTTTTACTGTCAAGGTCACCAGACATAGAACATCTTGTTATGCCCGCTATTTTGTCCCGAGGACTTGCAAGTTGTGAAATTCCATGCCGGCACATGTTTTTCCTTCTCCCTCGAACCTCCAAACCTTCAAGTTCAGGATTAACAAGTTGCCTCTTTCCTCCTTGTCGACACCCACGGTACGATAGTATTTAGGCTGTAAGCCCTCGTGGTGTGTTGTTGAAATTAAAATTTAAAAAAAAATGTATCACCAACGACTTATGGGCCAGCCTGTGATTGTAGAAATATGTTTTTAAGATGTAGCTCAAGACACCCTATAATGAATGTATACATTTTTTTTCATATATTGTATAATAACGAATATATTGAGCTTTATTATTTTTTTAACAAAAATGCGACAAAAATTATATACCATTAAACGATAAAGTATATAGCTAAGGCTACTGCCAAGCATCATAGAAAGGGTCTATTTGAAATGAATTTTCTGGAAATATTTTAGTAAAATGAAGTAAAATGACGGTTGAAACTAAGACTTCAGGGCTTGTAAAACATTCTTCTTGAGACATTTTCTTTCTATAGCCCGTATAAGATTCAAGTTCTTTGCCTAAATTTGCCAATTTTGACGTTTTAAATCGCAACTTTGACGTTTTGAGGAAAATCCCAATTTATTTTTTTTAAATGCCTATAAGTTTTTTGCCTTTTGATCTACAAAGCTACATTTTGGTAGGTGACTTACGTATATCGATATAAACCAGCGTACCAAATGTGGTTGTCCTTACTTTGTTAGTTTTGGTGATATAATTTTTTTTCAAAAGCAAACACAAAATTTTCCGGGAAAACCTGGGCCGATTTTCCTGACGAATTAGCTTATCCAATACACTTGCAAAGGGAAGGTATGCACCAAATTTAATCAAAATCGGTCCATTATTTTTTGAGTTATCGGTGTGATACATACATACACACACACATATATATATATATATATATATATATATATATATATATATATATATATATATATATATATATATATATATATATATATATATATATATATATATATATATATATATATATATATATATATATATATATATATATATATATAAACATATAAAAATTGAAACTGAGCCCGGATATGTGTTCAAAATTTTTCAAAATTCAAAAGTCGGTATCTCCTCATTAGTGATTTTTTTTTAAGAAAATTCACTAAAAGCATTTAAAATTAGTTTCTACCAACTTTTTTAACAGTTTACCTCAAAATTACCTTAAATTATCAAAACAAAATTTTGGCCCCGTAAGTAAATGTACAAAAATTGCTGTGGTCGTTAACGTGTTGAGAATAATTTTTGTTTTTTTTTTACTTAATCCTTCTCATTAGCTCATACTATTCCAGGGTGATGAAAATACTGTCGAAACTCCTTCACATTGGCAAGGACCCGGAAAAATCTTGTCAGATCTATCAGCCCATAATATTCAACTGCGTCAGCATACAGTATTTTCTTTTTGAGCTTTTCTGTCGCACATTGTGGTTGCTGTCCAAGACCAGAAGAGACATGAAAACATCAACATACAGCGATTATCCAAAGGTAACACTTGCATTACGCAAATTATCTAATTTTAATTGAGTAAATACACTGCAGGTGATGAAAGTACTGCGAAAGCAGCTGGAGATGATACTTGAAAAGAAACCCATCAATTTTAAAGTGTTGGCCAAGGAAATGTCCACCATGACATATGCGGTGGTCGCAAAGCAATTTCAGGTGAATCACACTTTGTTTCAGAAATGCACTCCAAAATATAGTGAAATGGAATAAATTCAGTGACTCTATTAATTATCGTCCGTATTTGTAACAATCCAAAAACACGTAAATTTTAGGTTACAAAGTGGCATCCTGCAACGTATAATTTTCACCCCTATATTCAACCGCTTCTAAATAACAATTGCAACCGTCAATTTTTTTATGGGAAGTAGGGGCTTCTTATACATAATAATAATAATAATGTTACGTTCTACGGGGTTCTGGATTTGTTTACTAACAAAACACAGCTTTTCAAACTACTAATTTATTATTACCAACTATTTTCCAACACCAGTGCCAACTAAAATATATCTCTTCTTACTATTAAATGTTATTAAATGTCCATAGAACTATATTCCACTATCGCCTTCTATAATCGCTTTCTATATACCAACACTTACTGTTAACTCGCTTTATACTCTATGATCACTTTCACACCACCTTATTCAATACTGAACTAACTTACTCTGCGCACCGCTCGTCTATTTCTATGTCTATAGAGATTCTAGACGTTCTACACTATTCTACACCTGTCATTTCTAGTCTATTCCAGAAAAGTCATTCCAGAGTGTTCGCTGTGACACTGCCCCCCTCTTATATTCGATCGTCCCGATCGAATTCTGACATTTCTTGGTATGGCGTATGCATATGTACCACCTTCATCTTGCTCTTCGGGCTCCTCTGAATGCGATAGACAACGTCATTGATCCTTTTGATCACCTTATAAGGACCTTCCGATAAGTTCTGTAGTTTAGGTGACCGTCGCTTGCGGCCTACTGGCTTGTAGAACAACACCCGATCTTCTTCTTTAAAACCAGCTGAATTAGGTGGCCCGTCATAACGGGTCTTCATGCGGTCGCTTTCTATTCGTATATGCATTCCGACCGCAGAGTGGATGGTTTTCTTTTTCGTTAAGATGCCGGAGCTTTCTTCAAGAGAAGTCCTTAGGTGGTACTGGTTCTTCCGTATAATTGCTGTTGTTCTGATGTTTCTACTTGCACAAGTATCTCGGCGGGCCCTATTCATCCTGTCCACATCGGCTCTGTTCCAACAAATGTGTTTACTTATCTTTTTCTGGGTTGGCTTCACATTTAGGTGTCTTTGCATCCTTCATCTTGTACTTCTCTCATACTTTCTTCTCCACTTGTTTCTGGCTGAGTAACTGGGTCGTCTCTTCCTCTCGCAGCTTTCTTCGCTGGAATCGCACTTTCACGGCAGACGTTGCTATTTGCCTCTATGGTGATTTTCCGCACTACCAAGGCGACAGTATTATTGCTTCACCGCCGATAGTCAGGATGTTAGTGCCAAGATCATGTTTAGCGCACTGACCCTGAAGTATGTCCAAGCCAATTATAATCGGGTCTGATATGGCGACGACTATGGCTCTCTGCTTTGCCTTCCATGTCCCAATTTGCAGCTCGAAGTCAGTTTCGCCAAATACCTGGATCCGATCACCACCGGCTGTACTTACTCTGTACACTCTGTCTGGCTCTCTTACTCGCCATCTTTGAACCATGTCGCGGCGAATAATCGTCTTAGGTGCACCTGTGTCGACGACCATCTGAGCCTTATTACCGCTTACGTATCCGTCTACGACGAGAGCGCTGCCAGAATCGCTAAGCTGAGAAATGGTTACCGGCCTTAGCTTCACTTTTTCCCTTAGGCGTGATTTTAGAGCCCAACATTCGCCCCTTATATGTCCCACCTTGCCGCAGTTCCAGCAGCGCAAGGCATTTGCACGGTGAGCTCTTATTGGGTGTTCATAAGACGTCGGCCTTATTTGTTCTGCTATTTTCTCTAGTAGCTGCATGATCTTGGATGACTCTGTTTTATTTTCTTCTTGGACTTCGAGACTGCGAACTTTCAAGTTCAAGTTTTTGTGCCTTGTCATCCTCAGCGCCTGCTGCGTGTCGGTATATCTGATGGCATCAATGAAGGTTTGCACCGACAGCTGGTTTAAAAACTCCATCGGAGCTATAGGGTAGGCTAATCGCGTCAGTTTGACAACGTCGGCGTGGAGATGTTAGAGACTTTCGCCCGGTTTCTGACAACAATGTTTCAACTGCAATCGGTACAACTGTTGTAAATGCTGGTCGCCAAACCTAATTTCTAATTGATGTCTAATGCTGTCAAAACTCAGCAGTTCTTCCCTGGGAATACATTGAAGCACATCTAGGGCATCTCCCCCGAGAGCCACAATTAGCGAAGTCGCTTTTTCTCTCTCGCCCCAACCATTTGCTGTAGCAGCGGCTTCAAATTGGCGTAGATAAATACCCCACGGGAGCCATCAAATGTGGGGACCTTAATTCTTCCGACCGGGCTATCTTCGAGCCTGCTGTTTCCTTTGGCTAGGGTTTCACACTTATTTTCTAGTGAATGCACTTTCTGTTGTACTTCCGTCAGCTTGTCATGTACATCGTCTCTGATACCCCTTACTCTGCTTTCGACTTGCTGGAAGATGTCGTCTTTTACCTGCTTCATACGTTCATCGACACATAAAGTAATATTCTCAATTCTGATGGCCTGGTCCTGTAGAATTTTCTTTGTTTCTTCATCTATTTTTCTCATTTCTTCTTTGGCTTCTTCGTCTCTTCTTCTGGCATCTTCATCTCTTGTTCTAATTTCTTCTTTGGCCTCTTCATCTCTTTTTCTCATTTCTTCTTTCGCTTCTTCGTCTCTTTTTCTGGCTTCTTCTCGTACTAATTTAGCTTCTTCGTCCATTTTTCTCATTTCCTCTCTTGTCTCTTCGTCTCTTTTTCTCATTTCTTCTTTGGCTTCTTCGCTTCTTTTTCTGGCCTCTTCTTACATTTATTTAATCAATTCCAATAGCTGGGCGTCCATTTTGGCTGTTGCGCTACGTGTCTTAGACATAGATGTACTTAAAGCTGGTAAATAGTTTATTCTGTTTCAAGAAGACACCTAGTTATGATTTAGTGCTGACACTAATCTATCAGAGATTCTAGAAATTTTCACGTTGTTCAACGAATATTCTGGAAAAGATTTCTGCTAACAGCTTGAAAATCCCACTTCTGACACCAGTTGTTTACGGGGTTCTGGATTTGTTGATTTACAAACAACAGCTTTCCAAACTACTAATTTATTATTACCAACTATTCTTCAACACCAGTCTCAGCTAAATTATTTCTCTTCTCTATTATTAAATGTCCATAGAACTATATTCCACTATCTCTTTCTATGATCGCTTCCTATATACCAACACTTACTGTTAACTCGCTTTATACTCTATGATCACTTTCACACCACCTTATTCAATACTGAACTAACTTACTCTGCGCAGCGCTCGTCCATTTATATACTTGTCTATAGAGATTCTAGACGTTCTACACTTTTCTACACCTGTCATTTCTAGTCTATTCTAGAAAAGTCATTCCAGAGTGTTCGCTGTGACAATAATATAATAATTCGCATCATTAATACATAAAAATGTGTAGAACACGTCAACATTTAAAAAACAAAAAAATACAGGAATTACAATTCAAAAAAAGTATACAATCCCGATATTGATTACAAACCGCTTCAACTTATTAACTAAAAAATCCTCAATATTATAATAGGCCTTTGCCGTCAGAATATTATTCAGTGTCTTTCTCATCTTTGCAGGTGGAAGCTCCTTTATTTGCACCGTCAGTTTGTTGTACACCTTTAGGGACTGCACCACAGCACTATTGTAAACAATACTTTTTGTAGTTTGTGGCGCAATTAACTGATCCTTTAAACGTACTCTAGTGTTGTATTGATGCTGTTGTTCACAATCTGACAACAAACTCCAATTTTCTCTAACAAAACACACACACTCTAATATATACAAATTTGGCAAGGTAAGTATTCTGTTGTCGAGGAATGTTGTCCTACACGAACCCATATATTTCAGATTGAATATGCTGCGAATGCAATCCTAAAGATTTACCGGCTTCTATGGAACTCCCCCAGAACATTATTTCATATCGAAGCCTTGAGTTCACATATGCGTAGTACGCCTCGAGGCCAGCACTAACACTACTAGAATCGGACAGAACGCGTAAAGCATAACTAAAAACTGACCTTTTACCTGCTAGATGGCCAACATGGGCCCTTCTGTTTAACTAAGAATCAAGTTTCAAGCCCAAAAACGTAACATCATCCTGCGTGCTCAGCAATTCTGAGTTAAATTTCAGCTAAGGTGAATTTCAGTTAAGTTTCAACTGGTTACCTCTAAAATAGTTAAATGAGATTAAATTTGTTTTGGTCACATTCAGTTGTAAGTTCATTCCATTGTACCACTGTTCCAGAATTCTCAGTGATTGTGATGCCTCATAAATTAGATCACTATCTGAAGGAGCTCGTAAAACCAAAGATGTATCGTCAGCAAACAGGGTTGTCTTATAGCGCAATACTTCAGATAGTTCGTTAATATAAAGTAAGAACAAGACTGGCCCAATGATTGAGCCCTGAGGCACACCCCGTTCTGTAGCCTTCCACTCAGATCCCAGAAATACTCTTGTCCTATGATCATTAAAAGCCACACTTTGTTCCCTGTCTAATAGGTTAGACTTCATTAAATTCAGCGAGACTCCCCTGAAACCGAGCAATTCCAACTAACAATGTGTCGTGGGACACGCTATCAAAAGCTTTAGATAAGTCCAGCATTATAGACATTGTGCTTTCACGCTTATTTAGTCCCTCTGTAATTTCCTTGATAACTTGAAATAGTGCCCTGTTAGTTGACCTTTTCTTAGTATAGCCATTTTGATTCTCACTAGATATTTTGTGTTTCTCTGAAAAAGCCAATATTCGCTTACATAGAATTTGTTCTATTATTTTTGCTATGTTCAAAATTAGTGAGATATGTCTCTAATTAATAAGCGGGATGACTTTGTGACCTCGGGTTGCATTGCGCAGGAAGCAGTGACCATGCCATGGTCTAAGCGACCAAGGGGGTCGGTGACGGAGGTCTTATAGCATTCAGGTTTTGTAGTAAGGATATTTAAAGCATTTGAGCTGTGTGTTTGGATGCGAGGAAAGTAAATAGGTTGCTGAACCATATTGGCTGAAGAATTGCTGACTGCAAAGGCCTCCGCTGCTCTTCCTTGTGGATCGGTTTTTGAAGATCCTAGCCATTCCTTATTATGGACATTGAAGTCACCCATAATAGTGACCTCGGAGGAAGAATATTCAGAAATCAGATGGTAGTAAGGAGCTCATACCCCGAGAAATTAAGGTGATTAGTGGCTGTTTTGGCACTGATTTGGGTTTCGGTGAGGAAGAGGAGTTGGGGTCTATTAGCCTGGAGGAAATGGTGGACGGAGTTTAGGTTAGAATTTGAGCCACATATATTCGAGAAGGATATGTTAAATCTTGATTCCGGCGCCCCTTACACACCCCTCTCCTGGAGATCCGAAGGGAGGGCTATTTTATCTCTGGAATCTTTTTTACAAGGAGGAGTCATCATCATTTTTGTTTATAAGGGAAACCGACTCATACGTTAGAACCGGAAACGTCCGTTGGGGCTTCACCGGCCTGCCTCTTGCTGGTTTTTTATAGTTATAGATGAAAAATAATGAAAATATTATTAAATTACTATGAGTATATAAGTATTTTACATACGTGTCCATTATAAGGCCGTGGGGGTAGCTTCTAATTGCTTATTTATTCGTATAACAGCTTCTGCAGTGAACGAACACGGTGCACCACAAGATGCACAGTAACAAAACAACGTCTCATATATTTACTAGATAGCCTCACATTTTTTTCTGTTAGCGATACAGTACTGGTGGGACAAAACTGCGCTATATTTGAATGCATATCCAACCACTAGACATCTTCAAAATATTGTTAGGACACATATGCCCCATTAGACACGAAAGGGTTAAATTTAAAGAATTGGTTTTAATAATATATCTTACTAATGGATGGTTTTGTTTTAGTCAACCCATTGCTTTAGTCAACCCATTCAGTTTTTGCAAACAATAAACAACAAAAAATGTTTTAAAAACAATTTTGTAGTTATCCGCGAAGCCCATTATGTTATTAGTGAATTTTTATTAAAAAAATTCACTAATATAGAGGTATCGATGGTGAGACTTTGCAAAAATTTTTTCTAATGAGCGCGATTTAGGACCGCTAGAACACATATCCGGGGTCAGTTTCAATTTTTATATGTATATATATATATATATATATATATATATATATATATATATATATATATATATATATATATATATATATATATATATATATATAGGGTCGCTGATAAGTCTGGAAACGGTCGATTATCCGGGAAAATATACAAGGTGTCGAAAAAAGTTTTATACAAAAGTTTTTGGGTTCTTCAATGTCTACTAGGCGGTGATAATTTTATTTATACAGGGTTGGTCATACAGGCGTGGCACACCAATATTAATTTTTTTTTAATGGAACACCCTATATATTATTCGATATTTCAATCCTTCTCTTAATTTTGAGCAACTCAATCGTTTCCGGGTAAAAAAATAAATAAAAATAAACGCTACTGTTTTTAAAATCTATTGGATGAAGAACAAAAATAAATGAAAAGTAGAATATCTCTTGAAAACAATCTGTGAGTGTGAAAAGAACCGGTTGCGATGTTTTTAACATTGTTTGAAATCCCAAGGTAAGATAAGATGCCCATAAGAAACGCAGTATTATTCTTTTGTTTTAAAATGTTTCCAGGACAACGAATGTCAAACATTCATTCAGTGTCAACAGTTTTGAAACATTAGTAATTTAGTGTCAACAGTTTTTGTGCAAAATGGCAAGTTTAAGTGAAACCGAACGTATCGAAATTTTAATGATGATAGGGTACGGTGATAGAACACGAAGTTTTGCTCAAGTGGTGATTATGTTCAATGAGTTGCATCCTGAGCGGGAATCGATCTCCAAATCCACAGTTTTGAAAACTTTGCATCGTTTTCACGAAACTGGCGGTATCAAGGATAAACCTAGAACTGGAAGGCCAGTAACCGTTACAAATGAAGAAAATTCTTTGAATGTAATATTGGATGTGGTGGAAAATCCGAAAACTTCGGCACAGCAATTGGCCTTAAATCACAATATGAGTCGATATTCAATTCAAAAGATTACGAAGCGGGAAAAGTTCCGTCCATATAAAATTCATTTATTGCAAGAACTGAGTGAAGACGATTTTGATCGCAGAATCGAGTTCTGTGAACTTATTATGGAGAAGTTACGCCAAAATTTTAACTTTGCCAACCACATTTTGTTTTCCGACGAATCTACATTTTGTTTGAATGGACAAGTCAACCGACACAACTGTAGGTACTGGTCAGACGAAAACCCACATTGGATGGAACAAATTCACACCCAAAGACCGCAAAAAGTAAATGTTTGGTGTGCTATTATTGGTGGACATATCATAGGACCTTATTTTATACACGGTAATTTGAACTCTGCTCGATATTTGACACTTTTGCAAGAATCAATTGTTCCAGACGTTAGTCGATTATTTCCGAACAATAACGACCCAAATCTACCAGCGGAAGAAATATGGTTTCAGCAGGATGGGGCACCCCCTCATGTTGGAATTGAGGTACGGGAATATCTGAATCAAACCTTTCCTGGCAGATGGATAGGGCGCAGGGGAACTATTGAATGGCCAGCTAGGTCTCCCGACATGACGCCGCTTGACTTTTTTTTGTGGGGTCATGTAAAAAATTTAATTTACCAAAATAGACCGCAGAATATTGAAGAGTTGCAAGCAAGGATTGTGCATGAAATTAATAACATTCCTCAAAACGCTCTTGTAAATGCAGTGCATTGTTTTGTTAAGCGAATTCATTATTGTCAGGAGGTCAATGGAGAACACTTTGAACATCTTATAAAATAGGATTTCAAACAATGTTAAAAACATCGCAACCGGTTATTTTCACACTCACAGATTGTTTTCAAGAGATATTCTACTTTTCATTTATTTTTGTTCTTCATCCAATAGATTTTAAAAACAATAGCGTTTATTTTTATTTATTTTTTTACCCGGAAACGATTGAGTTTATGTACATCATGCTTCTGATAAATGTTGCTCAAAATTAAGAGAAGGATTGAAATATCGAATAATATATAGGGTGTTCCATTAAAAAAAATTAATATTGGTGTGCCACGCCTGTATGACCAACCCTGTATAAATGAAATTATCACCGCCTAGTAGACATTGAAGAACCCAAAAACTTTTGTATAAAACTTTTTTCGACACCTTGTATATTTTCCCGGATAATCGACCGTTTCCAGACTTATCAGCGACCCTGTATATATATATATATATATATATATATATATATATATATATATATATATATATATATATATATATATATATATATATATATATATATATATATATATATATATATATATATATATGTATGTATCCGTCTGATAACTCAAAAAATAATTAACCGATTTCAATGAAACTCGGAAATTTACTATATATGTTGCCTTGGGAGAGGACTTACTAAGTACCAAAATTCAACTTTCTCAGTTTATAGAAAATTGAGTTATTCGAATTTTAAATTTTCTTTTGAAACAATTTTTTTCTCCAAAAATTACAAAGTTATTTTAATGAAATTTTGTGAATATCTTGTCCTAGGAAATACCTTACTACCTACCAAAATTAAACTTTCTAAGATTATAGAAAACTGAGTTAATCAAATTTTTATAGCTCACTGCAGTGTTAAAATCAATGGTATTTTCCTCACTATTTTAAACACGTGGGTGGGGGACTGACCGAATTCATTCCCAGTTGCTATTGATCTACTCATATTCTCTGAATATGTTAAAAGACGTGGTATCTACTTCATTCCAAGTCACTATTAACCGACTATTTGTGAAATCAAATAAGTAAATTAAATCGATTGTCATAAAATATGTAGTGTATTAAGACTAAGGGAAAAAGAGATAAAACATATATAACTGTGCACATTTTGATTATATTTTATCCTAGCTCACTGGGAGAAATCGCTACTGCTTGAGAGAGGTATTGTCACAGCATAATATCTTATTAAAGTTCATTTGTAAATAGGTTTAAATTTTATATGTTTATATATATGTATATATATATATATATATATATATATATATATATATATATATATATATATATATATATATATATATATATATATATATATATATTACAGAAAAATTGAACGGGGTTTTCCGGAAAAATTTTGAGTTTTCTTTCGAAAAAAATTTTTTCTCCGAAAGTAACAAAGCTGTTTTAATGAAATTTACTATATATATATTGCCTCAGGAGAGATCTAACTACGTACTAATTCAAATTTCTAAGTTTAGAGAAAATTGAGTTATTTAAATTTTAAATTTTCTTTCGAAAAAAATTTTTTTCTACGAAAATTACAAAGTTATTTTAATGAAATTTTGTGGATATCTTGTCTTACAAATTACGTATTAAAATTAAACTCTCTAAGTTTACAGAAAATTGAGTTATTTAAATTTGAAGCATTTAATAAAAATTCACTACCATAACGCACTTGCTGCGTCCCGAGTTTTTGTATTTTCCATCGAAATATAATGCATGTTTGTAAGTAAAGAAATTCTGGATGCAGCAAGTGGGTTATGGTAGCGAATTTTGATTAAATACTTCATATTTGAAAAGCTCAATTTGCTATTAACCTATAAGGTTGACTAAGAAACGGATTTTTTCGGTTACACTTTAAGTTTACTTTCGGACATTTTTGTACGTTTTTAAACAATAAAGTTATTTTGATTAAACATGGCACATTGTTTTTACTATATATGTTATACTGGTAATCAAATTTGATGCCTGCTTTCTGAAAAAAACCACACATATTTGCTATTAAAAACATTTTTATGAAAATTCACTACCATAACGTACTTGCTGCGTCCAGATTTTTTTTAATTTACCACCCTGTATCTCAAAAGTTAAGACGTTTAGGACATACGTTCATATGAAGTTTTCTTCTTAAAATTGACCCACAAATCACCTCCTAAAATATTGACATTTAATTAGAAAACACCCTGTATATGTTAACAGACAAAAACTGAAAATAACCACGGATATGGATTTTACGGCGCCTAGTTTTTGTAGAGATCTTATAAAATTCAAAGGTGGCGGTCTCCTCATTAACGAAATTTTCTACGAAAATTAGCTAAAAATTATAAACCGTTAAACCATAAAGTTAACTAAAACTACTGCAAAAGCATCAGAGAAAGGGTCTACTTAAAATGAAATTTTCTGGAAGTATTTTAGTAAACTGAAGGACAATGACTGTTGAAGATGAAACTTAATGGTTTGTAAAACATTCTTCTTGCGACATTCTCTTTACATGACTCGTATTTGTTTCAGGTTCTTTACCTAAATGTTACCAATTTTGACGTTTCAAATCGCGACTTTGACGTTTTAAGGAAAACCCCAAATTTTGTTCTTTAAATCGCTATAACTTTTTTGTCTTCTAACGTATAAACGCAAATTTTGGTATACGGTTAGATATCATTCTTGCCACCTGGCTGTCAAGACAAAGCACAAGATGTAACAACGGCAATCCTGAGCTTCTGGTAGTGGCTCCCTTCTGCATTCTGACAACTATTTCCATTCTAACACTCGTTAGAATGGAGATGGCTATTGTAAACGATTCCCGTGAACGAGCATATCCAGATTTAGATATCTTTGGAACTATGCAGAATCGACAAGAACGAATTAACTTTATAAAACGGATAATCGAACTAGCAGTTGAAGTAGGCGGGAAAATACTTAGCGTCCCATTAAGAAAACTTCTGGACGCAGCAAGTGCGTTATGGTAGTGAATTTTCATTAAAATGATTTTAATAGCTAACATGTTTTTTTTTAAGAAAGCAGGCATCAATCTATATAGTAGAAGCAATGTGCCATGTTTCATCAAAATAACTTTATTGTTTGAAAACGTACAAAAGTTTCCGAAAGTAAACTTAAATTGTTCCCGAAAAAACTGGTTTCCTGGTCAACCTCATGGGTTAATAGCAAATTGAGCTATTCAAATATGAAGCATTTAATGAAAATTCACTACCATAACGCACTTGCTGCGTCCCGAATTTTTTTCTTTAATTTAGTACCCACCCAAGGTCCATTTAAATTTAAAGAAATAGTTTTAATAATATATCTGACTAATAGTGTACAATTCTTATGAAAATTCACTACATTAACGCACTTGCTGCGTCCCGAACTTTTTCTAAACATTCGCAACAATCGAGATACTGAATTTATTCCATTTCGCTGTTCCACCCTGTATAATTCACAGAACATATTTTTTATATAATCCATTATTAAATGTAATTCCTTAGATGTGAGTGCTTTTATTTTGTGAATCTTTGATCATGTTAGCATTACTAATAAAATTACCTACATGGAGACTGCTGATGTTTACAGGCTGAGAGTGAGGGAAAAATGAGAGACGTCTTGGATAACAATCCATGCGTCCAACAGCTGAGAATGGAATATTCCCATGAGAATGACAGAACTGTGTTTGAACAACGGATGAATGTACTCCACCGGGGAGAAGCCTTCATCAAAATTGTCGACAATAAAGTAAGTGACCACCTCACTGAACCTTGTTTATAATACCATTCGTAGTTTTCCTTTACTAAAACATATTTTTATTTGAACATTGTGAGGTGTACGACAGCGTCGCTATCTGTAACCCTCCTTAAACAAAACTTAAGACGTGGTATATGGTGATTGACCTCAAGTGGATTTGAATCTGCTTGACAGTGAGGTCACTTTTGCCTATTAGCCCTACCTTAAAAGCATCTATATATCAGATTATTATTATTATTATTAAGACTAGAAACACTCTAGGAGGTTGGCAGATCTTGATATGGTTTGATACTCACGCTCTTTTCTGTGTTGCTCTGCCTGAAGTCTTATATTTGTGAGCGCCCCAGGCTAGGGCCTGGTTATATTAAATTTAAGGAATCTAGATAAACGATAATTAGAATTAATTAATTATGTTGCTGCCAAACAGGGGAGATATTAGGGAGGAATTTATCTTCAATTAAACAGATATGTTAATGTTAGCAATAACATTACATTTATTCGTA
This sequence comes from Tillus elongatus, assembly GCA_964006375.1. Lineage (NCBI taxonomy): Eukaryota > Metazoa > Arthropoda > Insecta > Coleoptera > Cleridae > Tillus > Tillus elongatus. The sequence goes on along the minus strand of OZ023262.1, from coordinate 1,455,099 downwards.
TAAATAAATTTGGGATAGCAAACAAAATTAAATTAACATGGTTGGTAAATTTTAAACAAACATTAGCTCATACACAAATGAAAATCAAATAAACAGCAAGCATTTCAAGAAAAAGAAATTATCATTTCATATAGCATATGACAAAATAATAACATAAAATGGTTCTATGTTACCAAAAATATTAACATTACCTACTTGAGGTATATTAAGGATCAAATTCTGTATTTCACAACTCAAAAGCAAATACAAATTATTACTTAAATTGCTTGACGTTCGTCAATCAGTTCGGTTGATTTTTCAATGAATTAACTGGCCCGTTCTGTGAGTGAGGCTTCATTTAAGAAAAATATTACTATGTGAGATTTCTACTGTACTGATTGAAAATGAAAAATATTTAAAAATGTACAGGTTAAATATTTTACAAACAAAAATCGGCTAATTACAATTTCAAGTACAACGTATAAAATAAATTTACAATATTGACAAAATTCTAAAGAATAAACAGGAAATTTACAGTTGCCCTTACAGACAACCTCCCTGACGCTATTAAAGTTCAGATTTAATCATGTTAGTTTAAAAATTTAAATTGTAAATCTTCAAACATTAAATTGCGGCATGAAAAGTTCTGATAGTTCACACAAATAAAGTTTAATCGACTCACCAAGTCCTGACACCTGGAGTTACCTGATGACAGTTTGAAGATGCTTTCCAAGTCGAGTCAACCATCAGTGCCTAACACAGGCTTACAAACTCCAATAAGAGAGGGAAGGCTGGAGAGAATGAGTGGTACTTTACATTAACCGTTATCGGGCAAGTGGTTCTTGCTGCTCATTTACTGGGTGAGACAATTTGGCCCCTAGCTTTAAATGAACAAGCGTCTCATGACTCTGTCAGGAAATAATTTGACAAGAATTCCTCTACAGCAATTAAAATGTAAATTGGCTCAAATGAAATTTGTTGCCAATTGACTCAAAGTTCGGTAATAATCAGAAAATATTTCTGATTAACGTGTGAAATGCACCAGGTCGGTGAACAAAGGATCACTGCTTAATTCGCGTTTTTCTGCCAAACACGTCGTTAATTTAATTTCAAAAACCGATGAAATTACTTTAAGCAATCACTGACAACTGTTGTTAGATAGTATCGACAACGAAAAGGATTTTATCACCTATTTTAAGATGATTATTAGCCACAATAATTAAAAGATGTTCAGTCGGCAATTGCCCAGCTATGACTCCTCAGATTCAAACGGCTCGAGTCACAAACTCTGCCGACTCTTGCCGCGCATTTTCAACAGTTTGTTTATTGCGTTCCTTGTCTAGCTGTTGGCATGTGACAAGGAGATAATGTTTCTCACCCGATCGATACGTGTTGCGTGGGCCGTCAACGTTTATTTAATTCTTAGAAATATTATTGCCACAATAATACACCGTATTTTTCCTTAAGCAACATACTGCGTCTTTCGATATCAGGATTTCCACGAAGCCTTGTAAATATCGTCAACGGTTTTTCTACAATATAACGACTCTTCCTCTAATAAGAATATTTCGTCTTTCGATATTTTAATACATATGAACGGAATACGGTGTGGGCTTTACGGTATTAAATAATAGCGAATTTTCAGCAACTTATTCCGAAACTAAAATTTGGAATGCTCCACAAAGATAGGTTGCTTGCAACTATATGAGCCACCAGGAGGTTTTCTATATGTTTTTCAAACTAGTAACGATTCCCAAAAACGCAATCGTTACACATCTCGGTGCGGAACCAGGTAGTATGTTGTCACAGCAGCTCCAAATAACAAAAAATATTCTAAGTGAAGATTGCAACCTGAGATGAGCACTGACACTTGGAGGACCCAAATTACCACAACACATTTAAAAAACCTAACGATCGTTTCGCTAACCAAGTTAGCGTGATCAAAGGATGGATGATTCTAAATATTTTGTATTTATCCACAACTCTATTCATATTCTTCTGCAGGTCGAGTCGATCACTCACGATTTAGGGAGTTTAAACGACAAAAAAATTAACATATTTCGTTTGGCGGAAATATCTGTATTCTTTTATTATCTATCGGACGTGCTTCTGCCTGCATTTATTTTGTAAAGTAATCTATCAGGAAACTGTCCCTAGGCGGCGGAGCGAGCGAAATTAATACATTTTTTATTATTACTATATTTAGCAATATATATTGTCACATTTGTCTATGAGAATTAAGTTTATGGACTTTGTTTCTTCAATGGTCAGTTGTAGTGTGTTGGTAACAGCGAAGACTCTGGAATGATATTTCTAGAAGGAACCAGAAGTGACAGGTGTAGAAAAGTGCAGAAGGTCTAAAATCTCTATGGAGAGTATAAATAAACGAACGGTACATAGAGAGAGTTAGAGAGAGTTTGTTCAGTATTAAGTCGGTGTGGTGTAGATGATGACACTTGCAGAAACACTTTTAAAGAACAGGGTATCCTTACACTCCCCAGCATATACATCATGGAAGTGCTAACCCATGTTTTTCAAAACAAAACCAAATACACACGCAATGCAGTGGAACATGGATATACCACAAGAGGTAGAAATAACCTGCAAACTGACAAACATCGCACAGCTCTGTACCAAAAATCACTGTTTTACAATGGCTGCAAGTTGTATAATGCGTTGCCGGAAGATGTACGGAATGTTGACACTTTACCAGCTTTTAAAAAAAAAGTGAAAACGATTCTTATAAACAAGACGTGCTACTCGGTGGATGATTTTTACACATAAACTACCATTAACTATCTTCTGTTTTTAAATTCTTATAATATGAACACTTTGTTTGTAGTGTAGTTGCCATAGTATAAACTATAAACCTAGTGCACCTGGTGACTCTAAAAAACAATATTGGAATTGGATCTGGATTCTGCAGCTCTTTTGAACGTTATAAACGTTATAAGTGTGTTTTATAAGTATCTTTGTTTTGTATTATTTAAGGAAACATTTTCCTTAATTGTTATGCTTATTGTGTGTGCTATTGTCGTTCTTATTGTTAATTTTTTGACGTACATGAACATCCCTCTGTCATTCAGGTGACATTGGCCTGTTTCATTGTTAATATATACATTATACATTATTATACATAGAGTATTAAGCGAGTCAGCAGTAAGTGTTGGTGTATAAGAAGCGATCATAGAAGGCGAATAGTGGAATATAGTTCTATGGACATATAATAAATAGAGAGAAATATTTTAGTTGATACTGGTGTTGGAAAATAATTGCATATAATAAAATAGTAGTTTGAAAAGCTGTGTTTTGTTAATCAACGAATCCAGAACCCGGTAGAACGTAACAGTGTTTGAGTGTAAACAGTGTGGTCAGTGTTACGAATGGGGTAGAGTACAGTGTTCCACAGCAAACTGTGCTTGGACCTATGTTTATTATCTACATGAGGGGGCTTTTGTCCCTACCCTATCGAGGAAGAATTATAAGCTTTGCCGACGATGTAGCCATCCTTTACAGCTCTAAAAGATGGGCCAGTCTAATTGACTTGGTTCAGAATGACATCGCCTTAATAAAGGAGTGGTTCGATTTTCATCTCACAATAAATCTGGAGAAGACAAATTATATACCGTTCGCCATAAACAAGGCCATGTTGCCCAGCTTGCTCCCATTAATCATTAAACTCGGGAACGAGGAGTTTGAAATACTGGCCAAAGATAGAATAAAGTATTTAGGAATCACCCTTGATAGTTATGTGAAATAGGATGTTCGTGTTGATATTGTTGTACAGAAAATCCTGGGACTGCTGTCAAGATTTAGATTTTACAGAAGTATTCTGGACGTGGCTCATCTAAAGGTCCTGTATTATGCGCTTGTGGAGTCACATATCAGGTATGGGATTATAGCATGGGGAGGAGCATTCAACTGCCACCTGTCCAGGCTGGAGATGATGCAAGGGTGGATCCTGAGAGTAATACTGAATCGGGATCTTACCTACCCAGGAGACGAATTGTTTAAGGAGGCCCAGGTATTGGATGTAAAACAACTTTATTGCCTAATAATACTAACATATCTGAGGAAATTACAGCCAAAGGTAATGGGAAGTCTACACGATACTAGATACGGAACAGACTTGCATCACGTACATAATAAAACAGTTTTTCAACGGAGCTTCTTATATCTTGGACCTCGTGTGTTTAATATGCTGCCATTAGAAATTAAAAGAGTCAACTCTATTAAGTCATTTAAGGCAAAAGTATGAAAATGGATTATATCATCTGATAGGTTGTGATGAAGTATTATTTCCTCTCTATCTGTGATAGAAAACGCATAACTACTAAGCAAGTAATTAATTAAATAAGAAAAGAATTAAATACAAACTATATAAATATTTGCTAAAATATTTTCACCATGAAATATTTTAAGGCGATTTATATTTAATTAAACAGGTATTTCATACTTATTATCTTATCCGGATGTGATAAGGTGATAAAATTCCAAGCAAGGCAGAGTTTTTGGGCCGGCTTTGAAATTCATATAAAAGGAGAAGCAACACGGGGCACAGGCAGTATTGTTAATTCAGCTGTTAAGTTATTAAGTCGCCACCAGTCCGCACCGATTCCGTTTCCGTTTTCCGTCCGAGCGCACCTCGTTGGTCGATTTCCGTATCCGAAAATATTTTTACGGGTGAGAATTATCTGTTTTAAGTAATTCATATTTTATAGCGAATTTTCATACTTTTTAATCATCACGCTTCTCAGTCCAAATCTCCTCAAGTGAATTATTTCTGCTTTTAGTGACCTGTCGCCGTCCCTATAGACAATTCCCGTATGTTAGATTGTCTTGCATTATTTGTGTGAGGATGCTGAGGATTCACAGCTCACATAAATAATCGAGATATATTCATCTTGGTTTGATCCCGATAGGGACGCTGAGGATTCACAGCCTATCTAGGTCAGTCCAAGTGATAATTTCCTTTCCAATTAGCCCAGTACACTTCATTTGACTCCCGGCTTTCCGCCCCATACAGTATAAGCTCTTGTGTTATTTTAGTGAGGACGCTGAGGATTCACAGCGCACTAAAGTAATCAAGATGTTTTCGTCCCGATTTGACCCTAGCGGAGATGCTGAGAATTCACAGTCCGCATAGGCCTCCGGGAACTGTCATCCCGTCTCTACCGTCTGCACTTTTTCGTCTCCGCTGTGCCCTGCTTCGACGGAGAAGTTATAGCTAGTAGTCTGATGTTGTCTATCGCTGTGTGTTGCCCGCCTGCCGTATACTCGCTTGAGTGAAATACCGTCCGTGTCATATATACCTGACCGAATCCGTACGCTTCGTCACGCACTAACCTTTACCGCTTTAGCGAGGTCCACGTTCCGATTGATGTTAGTATCCGCATATTTTATTTGTACATATTTTGTAAATATTGTTCTGTATATATATATATATATATATATATATATATATATATATATATATATATATATATATATATATATATATATATATATATATTGTAAATACTTTCAAATCTGTAATATAGGGTTGGGTAAATTAAAGACCTTGATTAATTATTATCCAACCCGTTAACATACAAAATCTGCTACACCTTTCGTTAAAACAGAAGTGGTCGGATCACGCCGAGTCAGCGATTAAAGCCCGCTCACTCGGGGGTCACTAAATTTAGCCTATATTACCTAAAGGCTACCGAACCCTTCTCCACAGAGTTACCCAGGTACTTTGATCGGTATATCGGTCAGAGTTCAGTGAAGAGGTCGCAGACATCCTCAACAGGGAGTAAACCCTTTAAAAATCTGGCGCCCGAGATCCACCGATAGTAACCGTCAATCCTGGTCACCGAAAAACGGTCTGCAAGCCAAGGCCTCGTCACAAGGTATAGGGTGCATAAGCTGATTGACATAAAGAACACTTATTATGTACGCTAGGATTATTTTTCCCACTTTGCCTTTCACTGGAACGTTGATCTTGGATTTCTGTTGGAGGGGTGTAATCTTGAGTGATGCTGGATCCTGGGCTTGGTGAGGTGCCTATTGTTGTTGGTGTCGTTTTGACATCCGTTGATTCTAATTTCGCCAAAGCTTGTGTAGTAGGCTTTCAAAATTTGACACATTTTTGATTTTGCATCAGCGCTGGTGTCAGGCTTACGGTTTCCTCAGAAAAGCAACCAACTTGTTTAATTTGGGGGAATACTGTATGTTTTCTCTTGGTTTGGAAAGTAATTTCAGTGCGAGCTCAAGCAGCGCATAGCAGCTTATTGTGAGATGAAATGAAAGGTAAAAAAAGGTGACGATTGAACAAATAAACGTATATTTAGATACCCAAGTCTATTTTCGGACTTATTTTGTTTTTTAAGTGTAAGTAATTTTTTTATTTTTGTGTAGGGTTGTATATTTTAGATGTAGACAATTCTTTTATTATATATTAGAATTTGTTAGGTATATTATTGGTCTGTGTTACCCACGCAAAAATCTCTGACATTTGTGGGCGTAATAGCATTTATTCAGTTTTTTTATGTAAGAAAACTTTTTATTAGTTGGTGTTTTTATGTATTTTTGTGAATAAATAAATTATTATTATTATTATAATTATATATATATATATATATATATATATATATATATATATATATATATATATATATATATATATATATACATGGTGATTCACAACGCAATGGACAATGGACACAGAATGTGTGCGTGCAGAGAACCTCAAAGCATGCCGATTTTTTATATTAAATTTTTCTCTGACACCCATGGTTGGTGAGATATTGGCCTCGGAAGATTCTTTAATAATTACAAGAAATAGCTGTATTGCAGGAGTGCCCTAACATAGAACAACCAATTTTGGTAGATGGTTTTCTTTTATCAACATCGTTTTTTGACAAAAATTTGAAGTAGATATAAACTCAAGAAGGGGTGAATTAGGGGTAGGTCACCCTTTTAATAATTTGATTTTTTTAAACCCTTGCCTAATTAAAAGTTAAAGTCCATCAATTTAAATTTTCTATCTTTTTCTCTTCTTGTCAATTTTTCTAAAAACCACACGTTTTTTTAGAAAATTAATATTTTTATAGTTGAGATCAAAACAAAATTATGTCCCTTGAAGACTTTATTAAACACTAACATATCTGAAATTTAACAATCGCTATTAAAAACATAAATAAAAAAACATAAAAAAGCACTAAAGATATTGTTCAAATGACTTCCATTTTCTCTTACACACAACTGCACCCTTCGTCGAAAATTAAAGACGACGCTGTTAAGTAATTGGATGTCACGTTTAATAATGGTCCACTTATTATTGATGCGACTCCACAAATCTTCCTCAATTCGAACTGGCTTCAAATACACAGATTCTTTTAACGCCCCCCAGAGGAAAAAGTCACATTTATTCAAGTCTGGTGATCGTGCTAGCCAATGTTAAGGGCAATTAATTCCACGACCTATCCATCGATTTGGAAACTGTTGGTTTAAAATCTACCAACATTTGTAGGGAAATGTGGTGGCGCCCCATCATACATAATCCACATTTTTCTGCGCAGTTGCAAGGGCAACTCCTCCAGTAGCTCAGGAGGAACATTTTGCAAGAAAAGCAAACATGTTGCTTCGTTTAAGCGGTTTGGTAAAATAACCGGCCCAACCAAATGTCCTCCAACAATACCTGCCACACATTTATTTTAAATTCTCTGTGGAAATGGTGGGTTACTATAGCATGTGCATCTACGTCCGAATATTCGTGGCAGTTGTGCACATTCGTAATGCCTCTCCTTGTAAAGCAAGCTTCAAAAAAGAATGGTCTTGGGAAAATTAATGTTCTGATGTAAGACGAAATTGCAAAAAAACAGTCTTGCCTCTAAATCCTGCGGTAGCAGTTCTTGTACTTTTTGAAGATGCTAGGGATGCAGCATCGTCAGGTCAGGTCAGGTCAGGTCAGGTCTTGATACTTGCAAAGAACATTGATGCCCGTGGTACTAAATTTAACACAACAAACCCACCAAATATTGTCTTCCGCATGGAGACAAACTATAAAAATACCGCTATCGTTGCTATTACCACATAATGCATGAGTTATTTCCCCCGGTTATACAATAATAATGTCTAAGGGGTCCTGTCCCTGGCTCAATTAAGAAACATTGAAAACCAAGTGTTAACACTGCTCTTAGAATATGATTTACTGATATACAGATTATTTTAATATTAATTTAGAATGACTTTATTTTTCTTTGATCAAACGACTTGAAAATTGGTAGACAGCCACGTATGTCTATGTTCTTTTAAGTTGTACATTTTCGTTTCAATCACTTAGAAAATTTGAGAGATATTCCGTTTAAAAAAATAATTTTGTTTGTTTGTTAAGAATTTTCTGAGTTATCGGTTGGATACATATATATATATATATATATATATATATATATATATATATATATATATATATATATATATATATATATATATATATATATATATATAAACTTTTAACTGAAAATGTGTTCCAGGGATCCTAATTCGTGCTCATTTGAAGAAAATTTCCGAAAGTATTAACGTCAATACCTCTCTATTAGTGAATTTTCTTAATGAAAATTCACTAATACATGTATATAATAGTGTGTCATGTGCGCTATACGAAATTTTTTAATTCATTAAACTTATCTTGTTTTCTTTTCACAGAAAGTCAACAATGCCAGAATTTGGTTAAGAGTTTGCGAAAATAACAGACAATTCACGGTGGGAGACTGGGATGCAAAAAATCGGCTATATTTCAAGGCACCAAAAAGTTACCCGATATCGAACATCACACACGTTGTCGAGGGAAAAGCTTGTCCGCATGTGAAGAGTAACGAGTAAGTTATTTGTGCATCTATATACAGGATGATGCTTTAACATTGCGAGCAATTTCAAAACGCGATACGTTTTTAAAAATTAAAGGGGGTTTTTCATATAAAATTATTTTCAAAAAAACCTCCATTCGGAGTTACACCCCTTGGGGTAAAATGAGGTTTTTATTTAATTTCCCCGATTTGAAGAAACATGAAAGAATACAAATTTTAATAAATCGTTACCTTACCAAAGCCTCTCCTACTCCAATATTCTTATTCGTCTCTCACCCTCAAAAGGGGTTTAAACTTGCAACCTTTAATGAGTTTTTCATAGTACATTTTTTGTGGAGTTTCAAAATTGCAATTTTAAAAATGCTCTTTTACAGCCTGACTCACTCCGAACCATTTTAGTCTCTTAAATTTTTTTCGTGAAATATACCGTTTTGAAGCAAAAAAATAAAATACATCTCGTGGAATAAACAAGATAACAAATGTCAGTGTCAAATTGGTTGTCACTGTCTTTTTGCAACTTGTAACCTCCTTCAAATAAAGAACTTTTACCATCTATATGATGCAAAGTATTGTGTAGTAAGCGGAAAAGTTATCTAAAGATTGGCCTCAAATAGATCTAAATCCGGTTGGTAGTGAGGTCACCATTAGCTGTTGAACCCCAACCTAATGTATCTATCTATCAGATTTTATCATTTGCAAGATGGGAAAAACTACTAGGGTCACAAAATGTTAAGAAATAAAGCCTACTACTTATCTAGTTCTGAGTTGTTCTGTCAGAGGTCCCATATTTGTTGGATCCCCTGATCAGAACCTGGTTACTTTAAGTTGTAGATATCTCGGAAAAAGCTGGTCAGAATTATCTATTGAGTCGCCGTCAAATATGAGAAGTATTGGTTAGGAATTACTTTTCAATTAAACAGATATGTTAATGTAACAAAGTATTAAATTTATTCATATAAATTAAATTTGGAATAGCAAGCAAAATTAAATAAACATGGTTGGTAAATCTCAAATGAACATCAATCGTATACAAATAGAAATCAAATAAACAGCAAGAACTTCAAGAAAAAGAAATTATCATTTTTAATAATATTTTTTTAATAATATTCATTTGCCATCAAGAGATTACATGGCGTGTCAGGTAAATAATATGTATACACATAAACACAGATAGTCAAATATTTAAAATACAATAGTTGTAAAGAACACCACAAAAACAATAGGAAAAACAACAAACAAATCAATCTATGTACCAATATATAGACAACTAAGCAACACAAAATACACTTAAAGTCCCTAAGGAGCTGTATACCTCTCACCAACCAGTCTCAAAATACTAATCCACTGAATACAGTGTCGTCCGCAGCAGAAGTCTCTTAACCTCTCTGGCAAATCGTGATTCAGGTGTTTCTCTCAAATCACTTGGCAGTCCGTTATACAGCATCAAACCCAGATAATTTGCACCCAATTGCGTTCTAGCCAGTCTATGATATGGTATGCTAAAGTTAGCCTTCTTTCTGGTATAATAGGTATGTAATTGTTCATTGGTCAGAAATAAGTCGTTGTTTTGATGCACATATTTTAAGCAGGCAAAAATGAATACCGATACTACGGTAAGTATACGCTCGCGCTCGAACCACCCACGGCAGCTAGTCTTCCAAGACACGTCGCACAAGACACGCAGGGCTTCTTTCTGTTTCAGGACCACTTGCTGCAAGCCTGGACTGCACCACTACAAAAGCACACCATAACCAGCGACAGAGTGAAAGTTGGAAAAATATGCCATCTTGCAGGCCTCCCGGCTCACCACAGCTTTCATTCGCCGCGTTGTAAAAATAGCCGTAGACAACCTTGCAACCAGGGACGAGACATGAGCAGACCAGGCAAGGCCATCCTCCAGAATTACACCAAGAAGCTTTAGCCTCGCTCCGCCGCTGTGTCTCGCAATCAACACCAGTCGTTGTGTCTTATTTAAGTTCAGTTTTAGAGAGTTTATTCTAAACCACTCATCTGCTTGGTCAAGGCAAGTCCTAGTACGGAGACCCAAATCAATCGCTGCTGTTGCTTTGTTAACAAAGCTGATATCATCGGCATAAAGACCGATCGCATCCGATGCAATGTTGGCCGGCAGATCATTCATATAGATGATAAAGAGTAGGGGGCCCAAAATGTAACCCTGCGGAACACCACACTCTACTGTCATCTCATCGGATAGCTGTTTATCCCAATACACAACCTGCCTCCTATCCTCCAGGTAAGACCCAAAGAGGGAGAGGGCTGTACCTCTGACACCATAATGTTCCAGCTTCCCCAACAAAATACACTTTGAAACTGTATCAAAGACCTTACTCAGATTACAAGATACGACCTCAACATGATTTTTTTCATCGAGTCCCTCGGCAATACTCATAACAATTTCGGTCAAGGCTGTGTCTGTTGAACGTTTGGGTCTAAAGCCATGCTGGCGCGGATCTAATATCTTGTATCTTTCAATGAATGCCAGCAACCTTCTCTTAAGGCGCTCTTTAAATATCTTTGATAGAATCGGAGGCAGCGAGATAGACCGGTTCTTGTCACAATCATCCACACTGCCACCTTTATGTATTGCAATCACTTTTCCCAGCTTTAACTTTTTAGGAAAGTTGCCTTGGATCATACACTGGTTAAGCACCTCACACAAACAGCTAACTATGATAGGGAATACTTCCTTTAACAATGGAACTGTCATTCCATATATATCAGATGAGGGCTTATTTTTAAAATTTTTCACAATGTTGGTCAGTTCTTCATTGGTTGTTGGGTACAAAAACATGGTGTGCATATTTCTATCCTTTTTGTTATGCAACATACCCATAGCCTCCTTTACTGAGTGATCAAGGCTACTAGACACATTTATACCGACACTTGTAAAATGATTATTAAGTTGATTCGCATTAAGAGCAGTTTCCAAGTTTGAACAACGTCGTTTGTCTCTCTCTTTGTTGATGATCGTCCATAAAGCTTTAACTTTATTGTCTGCGGAATCAATATATTCATTATTCTTTCTTTTAACTTCACGTGTGTATTTTTCTCTCATTTGCTTCTTAAGTGTGGCCCAGAATTGTCTTGAGTTCTCAGTTCTAATTACCCTATGAATTACTTGAGCTGAATCCACCAGCATCTTGACTTTTTCCAATTCTGGGGATGTAAGTAAAGTTTTCTTGTCGCCAATTGGTACTTTTTTCTTCGGAAAGGAATGCTTGAAGCACTGCTCAATTGTGTCAATTTCTCATACATATGACAAAATAATAAGATAAAGATGGTTGTAGGTTACTAAAATATTGACACTAGCTACTTATTGAGGTATATCAAAAGTCAAATGTTATATTTTACAGCTCAAAAGCAAACATAAATTATTAGGTAAATTACTTGACGTTTGTCAATCAATTCGGTTAATTTTTCAATAACTTAACTGGCCGGTTCTGTGAGTGAGACTCCATTTTAAAAAAATCCTACGTGAAATTTCTAGATTTATGATTGAAAATGAAAAATATTAAAAATATACAGGTTGAATATTTTACAAGCAAATTTGGCTGATTACAATTTCAAGAACTATGTATTTAAATTCACAATATTGACAAAATTTTAAAGATTAATAAACAGCCAATTCACAGTTTTCATTACAGGCACTATTTTAAGTTGAAGTTTAATTACGTTATTTTGAAAGTTCAAGTTGTAAGGGTTCAAATATTAAATGGCTGCATGAGAAATTCTGCTGGTTCACAGAGATAAGACTTATATCGACTCACCAAATCCTGATATCTGGAGTTACATGATGACCGTTTGGAGATGCTTTCCAAGTGGGGTCGACTATCAGTGCTTGACACAAATTCACAAACTCCAATAAGAGAAGGAAGACTGGAGAGAATGAGTGATACTTCTTATTAACGATGGTTGGGCAGGTGGATTTTGTTGCTCCAATACTAGGAGGCAATTTGACCCCTATGTCGATGTTCTGAATTCTTTTGGCGGATACTTTTCAAACAGCAATTAAAACGTGAATTGGCTCAAGTGAAATTCACTGCCAATTGACTCAAAATTTTGTAATACTCAGGAACTCTTTCTGATTAACGTAAGAAATGCCCCAGGTCGGGAACAAAGAACCACAACTTAACTCGCGTTTTTATGCCAAACACGACGTTTATTTCAACTCAAAAACCGCTCAAATGACTTTAAACAATCACAGACAACTATTATTAGATAGTATGGACAACAAAAAGGTTTTTATTGCCCATTTTTAAGATAATTTTTAGCCACCGTAATTGAAAGGTGTTTACGCTCGAGTACAACCCATCCCCAAGAAAGGATCCAAAGCGCTTCCCAGCAACTACAGGCCTATTTCTCTCCTTTCAGTCGTCTCTAAAGTGATGTAAAAGTATATAAACACCGAATTACTAAAATTTCTTAAAAAACACAGTCTAATCCACGACAGGCAGTATGGATTCCGTCAGCGCAGATCGATTGCCGACCTCCTTTCCTTTGTCACCCATTCTTGGAACAAGTCTATGGAACAACACGGTGAATCCCAGATTGTTGCTCTAGACATATCCAAAGCATTCGACCAGGTCTGGAACGCAGAGCTGCTTAATAAACTTCCGGCCTATGGCCTACCACCAAAACTCTGTACCTGGACAGCAAATCTCCTCTCCAACAGGAGCATATCTGTTGTTGTGGATGGCCATTCCTCTAAACTGTATCCAATTAATGCAGGAGTTCTTCAAGGTTCAGCTTTAGCCCCTACTTTGTTTCTTCTCCACATCAATGACCTCCTCTCGAGCACATTCAACCCAGTTCACAGCTACGCGGACGACAGCACCCTCCATTCAAATATACAATATTCTAAGCCTGTCTCTTTAGCCCAATTAGATGAGGATCGCAGACTCATGGAGGGTTCTGTCTCCGTGGATCTCCAAAAACTATTAGACTGGGAAAAGAGAGATCTTGTACAATTCAACCCCACCAAAACTAAGTCTTGCTTTCTTTCTCACAAGAGATACACCAGCCCTAGACCCATCACAATGAACAACCAAGTTATTCTAAGTAATGAGTCATTTTGTCTTGTTGGCATTTCTGTGGATCGAAATCTTAATTGGCACCAACATGTCACATCAATTGCAGAAGCGGCTGCTAAGAAATTAGGTTTCCTCTTCCGGGCTCGCAAATACTTTTCACCAGCTAATCTCTATACCTTATATACTTCACAAATAAGGCCAAACCTCGAATACTGCTCCCACATCTGGGGTGCTGCTGCCGCTTCTACACTCGCTATCCTGGACTCCATTCAAAAGAGAGCTATACGTCTTATCGGTGACCCTACCCTCACCCAAAGGCTGCCATACTTTGCCCACCGACGTGCCGTTGGTGACCTCTCTCTCTTTTATAGATATCTGCACGGGCACTGCTCAGAGGAGCTTTCCTCCATAGTTCCCCCACCTGCTGCCCCCAACAGATCTACCAGGGGAACAGAGCGAATGCACCCTTTTACTGTCCAGGTCACCAGACATAGAACATCTTGTTATGCCCGCTCTTTTGTCCCGAGGACCTCTAAGTTGTGGAATTCCTTGCCGGCACATGTTTTTCCTTCTCCTCCGAACGTTCAAACCTTCAAGTACAGAATTAACAAGTTGCCTCTTTCCTCCTTGTCAACACCCACGGTACGATAGTATTTAAGCTGTAAGCCCTCGTGGTGTGTTGTTGAAATTTAAAAAAAAAACGCGGTAACGTGTCAGCGTCGACTCCTCTCGAGCTAACGTCTGCTTGAGATTTAAATTCTCATCCCCTTACCACATACGTCCCTCGCCTATAGTTCAGGGCTTCCAATGTTAATTTCGTGACAAAGTTGCAGATATTGTCTCGACTCCCGCTTAGGATTGAAAATGGACTCGTATCTTTTCTAACGGATTTTCAATAAGATGAAATAATAATTTGTTCTAGATCATTCTCAATGGATATTTTGTTTACTTAAACGCCCTTCTAAGAAAATGGGACACATCATTTACTAACAAAGCTACATTGCGTCTTTAAATGTTTGAATTTTTTTAAGGTGCTTTCCTAGCCTGCAGCACATAGTTTAGGGTAGTTAAATGTTGGCGACTTTTCATCAAATAATTTTTGAAATCCAAAACTTGAAGTATTTAATATAGATAGGGTTTTTGGTATTATTTAGATGCTTGGGGGCTTTTTAAGTGTTTTTAAACCAGTAATGATTCCAAATAAAAAGTGAATCGTTACAAACTTTAATTTTTTAAAAGATAATATCTTACCATGAATTTTAGCTTATTATCGTTGCATGTATATTCACTGTGTATCGGTAAAGCCAATTGACACGTGTATTGTGCTGTACAACTTACACGGTCTTTAAAATGTTTAACTACACAAATAGTGAAAGTTGCAATATGCACTTCGTTTATGGCCTTTCTGACGGTAACGCAATTTAACTTTACGGTTAAGACGTTTCAATTTTTATAACAATTTATTTAATACTTTACATAATCAATACTTAATTACTTAGTTACAAAAAAAATGAATAATACAATATAATAAAATTATGACGCTCAACCTACATGTGATCTAATGTCTATGCACTCGGTGTGCAGAAGACTAGCTCGGAACAAGAAAATGAACGGTCGTATCTCTGTGAGCAGCCTCTTTATAGTCTTCCCTCCAGGCGTGGCACTATTGTCTCTGGATAAACAAGGAATCTGCTGATGTAGATTATCACAGTGATATTCCGTCCTACTTGCGGTTTGAGCCTGCATAGTTGTTGGCTCCTTTCTGACTACGGCTGACTCAGCGGTTCTTACGGTGGGAAGGCGACATTGTAGCATAACGGGCCATTGTTTGGGCTCCATTTATCTCGCAGTAGCAACCAGGCACCTTTATGAAGAACGTTAACCTGATCGCGTTATTCCAGCCTCATACTATGTTTAGTCGTTTACATCAACGTCTGAGTGAAAATTGTAGTTTTGAAAAAAAAGTGTTGGAAACGGGCACTCTCAAACAGTTACTCTTAAAATTGAAGAACAGGTTCTTAATGAAATCGAAGATAACCATGTTGGAGAAACACAATTGGCACGCCTCTGCCTCTTTTACCTGTCTTCTTTGGCACTGATCTTTTAATCTTCTACGTGGAGTTACCGTTCTCTGGAATTCACAATCCTTTCCAATTTGCTGGTAATCTTTATTCTCCAGTCGTCTCTGTATGAATGTCTGCATCCAGTTTACGCCTGAATCATGCCATACAAAGATTACATATTTACCGTTAGGTCCTTTCCTTTAAGTTTAATAACTTTATCTGTATTTGACGTGTTCTTAAAAATCTTCCAAGAATGTACCCATTGGATTTCTTTACTACGGAATAATACTTTAATCGGTTGGCCATCCTGCATTACTGACATTATGTCAACTACGTCAACCAGCGCTACCTGTAATCTCTATAAAAGCAAGCCTTTCGCAAAGCACAATTCAGTTCTACCACAGATCTCATCTTCTTAGCTTCTTGGGACCCCTGAGATCCAAATCTTCTACTTAAACATTGCTCGTGTGCTTAAGTCAGTTCAGTTCAGATTTCAATCTTCCAACTCAAATACGTTCGCGTATTTCGTACGTGCCAAGAACAGTGGTGCCGTAAAAATTCAGTATTTCTTCTAAATTAGGAAGTATTGGTAGATGGTAGTGGACTTTTCCTTTACGTGATAGTAAAGGAATTTTTCACGCCCGAGGAGGTACCACCCCTTACATCAAGGGGCCGGTGAAGTCCCAACGGACGTTTCCGGTTCTGGTGTATGAGCCGGTTTTCCTTATAAACAAAAATGATTATGGCTCCTCCTTGTACAAAAGATTCCGGAGACCAAATACCCCTCCATTAGGATCTTCAAGGGAGGGGTGTGCAGGGAGCGCCGGCATCAAGATTTGACACATCCTTCTCGAATATATGTAACCTAAATTCTAACCTGAACTCCGTCCACTATTTCCTCCAGGTTAATAGGCCCCAACTCCTCTTCCTCACCGAAACTTTAATCAGTGCCAAAACAGCCACTAATCACCTTAATTTTTCGGGATATGAGCTCCTTACTTCCTTTAGATTGCATGGAGGTGTGTGCGTCCATAGCAATCTACCCTGCACCCTATTCCCCAATTTGGAAGCTGGAAGAAAAGACATACTTTGGATGAAACTCTCTATTTCTCTCAGGGCTGCAACTAAATTCATCTGTTGTATTTACCGGTCACCTTCTGACAACAACTTTGCCCAGCTCTTCGACTGCCTCTCTAAAAAAACCGACCATCTGATTTTTGAATATGCTTCATCCGAGGTCACTATTCTTGGTGACTTCAATGTCCATAATAAGGAATGGCTAGGATCTTCAAAAACCGATACCCAAGGGAGAGCAGCGGAGGCCTTTGCGGTCAGCAATTCTTTAGCCAATATGGTTCAGCAACCTACTTACTTTCCCCGCATCCCAACACACAGCTCAAATCCCTTGGATCTCCTTCTTACTACAAATCCTGATTGCTATAAGATATCAGTCACCGCCCCCTGGGTCGCTCAGACCACGGCATGGTCACTGCTTCTTGCGCAATGCAACCCGAGGTCACACAGTCATCACACCCACGTATCGTTTGGCACTACAACTCCGCAAACTGGGACGAAATGCGATTACTTTTCATCATTTCTATGGGCGTCCGTCTCCTTCTCTCATCCTGACCACCCTGATATATCACAAAACGTCACTAAAAACATCCAAGCTGGCATGGAATTATTTATTCCACGTACACAGAAAACCTCTTCAGCCACTCAAAAGCCCTGGTTCTCCAAATCCTGTGACAAAGCCAGACCTGAAAAGGTCAAAGCTCACAAAACCCCTCTACACAATCCTAGTCAAGAAAACCGTCAAGCATTTAACGACGCAAAAAACCGCTATGTCTGCATTTTTTCTGAGGCAAAAACTCGTTTAATAACCACATCAAAAACAAAGTCCTCTTAAGCTCCAACGACAGCAAGCCCTTCTGGACTCTTGCTAAATCTATTGGGAATAATTTCTGCAAGAGCACGTTCTCACCTCTTGTTTCAGGGGATGAAATTGTTTCTATCGGCCTGGGCAAGGCTGAACTTCTTGCCTCGCTGTTCGCCGACAATTCTACTCTTAACCCACCTCCAAATGTTCAACCACCAACAGTCCCCAATGGCGCGCATAAAATGACAAATATCATTTTCAAAACTAAAAACGTACGAAAAATGCTCTCTTCTCTTAATACCAGGAAAGCCTCTGGCCTTGACGAGATCCCGGCAATTGTTCTCAAAAAATGTGCACCAGAACTTGGTCCTGTCTTGACTCGTTTATTTTAGACATCTTACAATAGAGGCATAACTGGAAAACTGCTCGAGTACAACCCATCCCCAAGAAAGGATCCAAAGCGCTTCCTAGCAACTGCAGGCCTATTTCTCTCCTTTCAGTCGTCTCTAAAGTGATGGAAAAGTATATAAACACCGAATTACTCAAGTTTCTTGAAAACACAGTTTTTTTTAATTTCAACAACACATCACGAGGGCTTACAGCCTAAATACTATCGTACCGTGGGTGTCGACAAGGAGGAAAGAGGCAACTTGTTAATTCTGGACTAGAAGGTTTGGAGGTTCGGGGGAGAAGGAAAAACATGTGCCGGCAAGGAATTCCACAACTTGGAAGTTCTCGAGACAAAAGAGCGGGCATAACAAGATGTTCTATGTCTGGTGACCTAGACAGTAAAAGGGTGCATTCGCTCTGTTCCCCTGGTAGATCTGTTGCGGGGAGCAGGTGGAGGAACTATGGAAGAAAGCTCCTCTGAGCAGTGCCCGTGCAGATATCTATAAAAGAGAGAGAGAGAGAGAGAGAGAGAGAGATAGAGAGAGAGAGAGAGAGAGAGAGGTCACCAACGGCACGTCGGTGGGCAAGGGATGGCAGCCTTTGGGTAAGGGTAGGGTCACCGATGAGATGTATAGCTCTCTTGTGAATGGAGTCCAGGATAGCGAGTGTAGAAGCGGCAGCAGCACCCCAGATGTGGGAGCAGTATTCGAGGTTTGGTCTTATTTGTGAAGTATATAAAGTATAGAGATTAGCTGGTGAAAAATATTTGCGAGCCCGGAAGAGGAAACCTAATTTCTTAGCAGCCGCTTCTGCAATTGATGTGACATGTTGGTGCCAATTGAGATTTCGATCCACAGAAATGCCAACAAGAGAAAAGGAATAATTATTTTGAATAACTTGGTTGTTAATTGTGATGGGTCTAGGGCTGGTGTATCTCTTATGAGAAATAAAGCAATCACGACAGGCAGTATGGATTCCGTCAGCGCAGATCAGCTACCGACCTCCTTTCCTTTGTCACCCATTCTTGGAACAAGTCTATGGAACTACACGGTGGATCCCAGATTGTCGCTCTAGACATATCCAAAGCATTCGACCAGGTCTCGTACGCAGCGCTGCTTAATAAAGACACCTGTTATGTTTCTGAGCTGTCCTCTGCTAAGATTTAGCAGCTCCACAGCTCTCTTTAAACTGGGTTCGTTGTCTCAACCCTTTAAATCATCCGGAATAAAATTGTGAGAATGGTTACCGGGGCGCCATGGTTCGTCAAAAACAGTCAGATTCACTCTGATCTGGAAATGCCTTCGATACATTAGTTTATAACTCACCTATCCACCACTCAGATCGCAAAACCCGCTTCTCACCCAAATGTTCTTCTCCGTAGTGCCACCGACTACGATGAGCAACTTCCACATAGGCATAAGCATCCAAAACTTATCCTTATCCGATAACGCCACCTCGGCAATAACAGAATGGAAACATTCAAAGACAAACGTCATTGTGTGAAATCTTTTCGACGGAAGTAGGGACTGAAGTCCGGTACTCCAGGCAGTGGAGTTTAATGGGAACGAGTCCCACAGTACCTCGATATCTCACACACTACGGTGTTATGAATTAGGTCTGCATGATGCATTCTCCTCTCCTGTACCCAAAAACAAAACAAAACAAAAACAAAAAACAAGACAAAAACAAAACAAAACAAAAAGAAACTGTGTTTATTGGAATGGCAATGGCATGACTACAGGTGGTAGTAATAGGAATGGCAACAGCTAAGCTTGCGTTAGTAGTAGACGTCTTTACAATCATTATGAAATATGTTTAATGCTTGTAGAATTTAATAAAAACATCTCTATAATATATTATATTATTATGTATTGCAGGAAAGACTATGAACAATCATTTTCGATAGTCCTGAACCATTCTGACTACATCAATTTCACAGCAGACAAGAAGGAAACAGCTTATTACTGGACGGATGGTTTTTATATGTTGACAGGTGAGGAAACAACTAGATGATGTGACTCTATATTTTCTTTTTAGTTCGTTGCAATGTCTACAAAACCCTGTTTCATTTTTGTAAACAACCGCCTTTTTTCTCCCTTAGGGCTCGTCCGCGTCTTTGCCGCCGCGATAACACCGCAGCCTTTGGCTTATTGTGCATGCCCTTTGTCTTTTCTACTCCACCCATTCCAAAATCACTGTCCCTTGAACTAGCCTGCACAGCAATTGGTAGGGTGAAGTTTTATATTGCTCTGTCTCCAGTCTAGACTGACCGTAGATCAGTTGTCTTTTGCGGTCCAGAGCTTTACACTCGCACAAGATGTGCTGGGCTGATTCCTCCCCCTCGCTGCAGAGTCTGCATGCCAGGTCCCCATCAAACCGCCTCATTTTATGCAGGTGTTTCTTGACAGTCATATACCCCGTCAAGAGTCCTGTTATGTTTGTGAGCTGTCCTCTGCCAAGATTTAGCAGCTCCACAGCTCTCTTTGAATTGGGTTGCTCAATTACTAACTTCCCATGTCTGAGCTCTGGACAGTATGCCCAGTACACCTTATGTTTGTTTCTGACCCAGGACTTAATGGATCCCCTGGCAGTGCTCTTCGTCACGCCCAGGACCGGTCATGGTCCCATAAATGGTTCTGCTGATCATCTCTTCGCGAGACTGTCAGCTTCTTCATTGCCTTTGACCGCCGAGTGATCCGGGACACAGATGAGGGTGACCTCATTCTGCCCAGCCAGGTCGCTCAGCTCGTCTCGGCATTCACTTACCAGCCCGGAATTTACCCGTGGGCTACTAAGGGCATTAAGGGCTGCCTGGCTGTCTGTAGCTATGAGGATCCGCTTGATGGTGTAGTCCCTCCTCCTGTTCTCTCGCACGCAGTGCAAGATGTCGTACATTTCGGTCTGAAAGACCGTTTCATGAGCTCGGAGGGAAATACTGTGACTTACCCTAGGTTCTTCCGAATAAACGCCTACCCCGTCCCACGCTCCCCACCGGATCCGTGCGTGAACCAGACGAGATCGTCCCGTGGTAAGCCCGGCGTCTTCCCCCGCTATGCCTCGCGGTCAGGGATTACCACTGTAAACCTGTTTTCCCCGCAGAATCGCAGGCTCGCGAAGTCTGACCTCATTTCAAGCATGGGCTCCTTCACGATCTCCTGAATTTTGCAGTGGCCCCTGAAGCCTGGGTTGATCTTCAGTCTACCATTGTAGGCTAGTCTGTATAGTCCTAGCCTGGCCTCTCCCATAATAACTAAGTGTAGGGGGGGTAGATCCAGCAACACCTCCATGGCGGCTGTTGGGGTTGAAGACATGGCCCCTGTGATGCCTAGGCAAGCCATCCTTTGGATCTTGCCTAGTTTTTGTTTGGCACTGGATTGTGTCACCTTAGGCCACCAGACCAGTGCCGCATATGTTAACGATGGTCTGACCACCCTTGTGTACAGCCAGTGGGCCATACTAGGTCTTCGTCCCCACGTTTTTCCATATAGCTGCCTAGTGACGGCTAGGGTCATGACTGCCTTACGCAGTATTTTTTCAACGTGACCATTCCATGTTAGCTTAGAGTCCAATACGACTCCAAGATATTTTACCTCCCTGGCCATTGCGATGTTTCTACCGTAGAGTGCGAGTTATGTGGCTATCCCACTTCCTCCTCGTAAACAGGATAACGGTTGCTTTCTCGGGGCTCACCCCGAGCCCTTGACCGACCGTCCACCTTTCCACCACTTTCAGTGCAGTCTGCATGCGCTCCCACACTGACTGTGTAACCTTTCCTCGGACTATGATGACAATGTCGTCCGCATTGCCCTGTACCTCGTACCTCCCTCCCGGAAGCCTCCCTAGCAGGCCGTCCACGACTGGGCACCAGAGCAAGGGAGACATAACGCTCCCCTGCGGACACCCCGCCAGCAGAGTCCCTCCCGCGAGTGAGTTATATGTTGCTTGAATCTTGTTTCTATTGATTTTTTGTCATTCCTATATATTTTTTATTGCATGTGTTACATTCTATTTAATATATTCCGTTTAATTCATGTGGGTTGTGTTCTTGTTTTTTATTTTTTTGTTTATTATTTTATTATTGGTTTTATAGCTCATTTTTAAGTCATATTGTTTGAGTGTTTGTGTTATTTTGTGTTTGTTTCTGGTGTTTTGTTGATTTGTTTGTTTTTTATATCTTTTACTAGCTTTTCTATTTATACAAAGATATAAAAAACAAACAAATCAACATAACCGAAAACAAAACACCATATATATATATATATATATATATATATATATATATATATATATATATATATATATATATATATATATATATATATATATATATATATATATCAGGGGCCTGCGGTGACATTTCAAATAAGGGAAGCAATTCTCAGAAACTTACCTATTTGTAGTGTAACTCAATTCTTCTGTCGTTTTTGGCAAATTTTAATAATGTCGTCATAAAACTGTGGATTCTTGGACATTTACTGGACGAGTTTATTTTCAACTGACAAAATTGAAATTTGGAATGAATTCCTAACAAAACTCTTGATACATTTCAATGTAGAACAATTTTGTTCTACAGACGCACTAGTAGCAGGAATTGTTAATACTAATTCACATAATTTGAACACTTCAGAATATGCATTTTCCAATTTTGATTGTTTTAAGAAAGTTAAAAGTTCACTCGCGTTAGTTTTTATGCCTATAACATCGGTTTCATAAATGACTGTAAATTCTGATCGTAATAAGGCTTTGTCAAAAGAATATCAATGGTGGTGAAATAATGATTTAAATGAATCTTCTGGGAAAGGTATCCCTTTAAATTCTCCAAAATTACACAATTCAAGAAATTTCAGGTCACTAAGATAATCAAATCTGCAGTTAATTTGCTGCTGATTTTGATCTATGATTTCGTAGAAAAGGCGGCGATAAGAAGTTTGAAGGTCTCCCACATTATCAGTGTGCAGACGCTTTCTTCGTGACTCCACTTCTCCTAATTCAATTGTTTTTCCCAGAACTTATCAAATTCATTCTACTTGAGGTAACAAAAAACACTTTACATTCTTTAATATGATATATAGATTGGGATAAAATTAAATTAAATTTATGAGCACAACAGTGTACAAATAGAGCACTGGAGAACGTTTCCCGCACTTCAGCTTGAAGACCTCTTAAATGTCTGGCCATAACAGCAGCTCTATCATAGCTTTGGGCAATTAATTTATTATCAGCCTCCTCAATATCTTTCATAATATTAAGCACAATTTTATATAGAGCGTTTGCGGTACGATCTTCTGTCACATTTTTAAAGCCTAAAAATATTTCTTGTACACTCCCATCCATTTTTACGTAACGTATTACTACAGATAGTTGCCTTAAATTAGTTACATCGGTTGTTTCATCTAGAACAATAGCAATGAAACGAGCCTGTTTACTTTCAGATTTAATTCTGTTCAAAATAATAGTGACAGCAGCCGAAGTTAAGTCATTCTGAATGCGATTTTATGTCCCGCGAAAAACGTTAGACTGTTCCAAGTGATTTTTTCAATAAATGTCGTATTTGGATATTAAAGAAACTAGGTCTTGAAAGTTTCCTCTATTTGCAGATGTAGTTGTTTCGTCATGACCCCGCAAGCCCAATTCATGCTGACCAAGCAAACACACAACATCAATCAGTCATTTTAATATGTTTCTGTTTTTATCAACCAGTTCATTGTGTTGGCGATGACTAATTTCTATCTGCTTGTCAACGGCGTATTCAATTCGCGTTTTTCCAAAGACACTTAATTTTAAAATGGTCTGTAAATGCGCTTTAGACATAACATGTCTTTTTACTACTTTACGTAGATTATTCAAGTCGGAAAACCCGCTTTAATTCACACCCCATTTTCAGTCACAAATAGACTACCAGGCCAATAAAACAGTTTTTTCCTGTTTTCACAACCCGTTAACCATTCATATTGTTTATAAGTTTTTTCCGCGTTGAAATGTCGAGTACATGTTTTAATTCTTGGTTTTAAGTTTTTTACAGCAGGTTTCGGTCTACCTTTATTAATAATAGCAAGTTTTTAAGCAAACGGTAAACCTGAAAATCCTTTGGTTATCAAAAACACACAATACAATCACAGTTATTATTACCACTTGTTTGTAAAGTTTGTAAATCCCCACCCCTACCGACGCCGCTGTTAAAAGCTGATCTACTTGCAGCCACATTTATAATCATAAAATGCCCATGTATTTAACTTAGTCAACTGCTTATATCTACGAAATAATCAGAGACATTCACTTTGTACGTGCACCGGGTCTTCCTAGTACAACACGTTCTAAAAATACGCGTACATCCGTTGAGCTAAGGTTTCTTATAAAGTTGCCTGCTGACTACGTGTATTTAACCGAAGTCATTGCAACTCGTGCTGTTCGCTAATTATGTGTGAGCTTGCGAAATAAAAATTGTAATAATTAAATTAGTTTCAGAGTTTAAAATTTAATATTTAAAATACAAAAGGGATTTTAAATAATGCGGTTTAGGTAGGTAGTCGTTATTTTAAGGGAAGCAATGCTTCCCTTGCTTCCATGGACCGCACGCCACTAATATATATATATATATATATATATATATATATATATATATATATATATATATATATATATATATATATATATATATATATATATATATATATATATATGTATGTATGTATGTATTGTATGTAGGTACGTATCCAAGCGATAACTCAATCAACTGATTTGAACGAAACTTGGCACATATCCTCATTGTATTAAGAGCGCGAACGAGTTCGTATATCAGCTATAACGGACATTTTCCCCCCAAAGATATACAAAAATATTTTTGGGAACGCTATATTTTTGTAAGTATCGGAGTAACTAGAATGAGACTTTTCATGTGATTAGAAATAGTCCAAATTAACCTATGTTGTGAATTTGTGATTTGCCAAGTGATTGTTATTTAACTGCGGGGTTTAATCAATTATTAAAATACACTATATTTGTAGCTTGATGAACGACCTCTCAATACAGTTTTAGCGCAGCATAGATATATTATGCTGTCGTAGAATATACTAGAAATGCAAACTAAATCAAGCAAAGTCTCTATAAAAATGATTCTAAAATACTTTCTTTCATCTTTAAACTTAAACATAAGACGTCATATAAGACCGAAACAGTCGTGGGATGTGTTTCAATGGTAATTCTACTGATTCTGTAATTAATTGTTACGTATACTTTGAATATAATATCCCGGGCATGAAACCGATCTGGAGTATCATCTAAACAAAACGTTAGCTAACGTGTGCTTACTTTGCGCAGAGACAGCGTCGTTGTCATCTAAGCAGACGGTTGCGCGATCGAATCCAGATCGATAAATGTATGTTTTTTATGTCTTATTTTGACATTTGGAGAAACAATAGTGCACAGAGTTCATACATTTTGAACAAGATCTCAATTTTGTTTAAAACTCCTGAATAAGTTTTCGCCTTTGAGCCTGAAATTATAATTTTGTTATTGTTGACATTCAAAAACCCGTTTGATTGATTTGACTAAAACTAAATGATACTGGCGCTTAATAAGAAAAAATAACTGCTACGTTTATAATTTGGCAGATACTTTACTTTTCTAAATATTAATTAAGTTTCCTTCTGGAAATCTTTTGTATAACTTTAATGAAATTTGTAATACAAGTTTCTTTTAAAGAGACTAACACTATGTACAGATAGAGCCAAAATTTTGTTCTTTAGCTTCATAGAAAAATGAGTTTTGGACATTTTTCTCAAAAGGAGTTGAAACGCAATATTTTTTTTTGATAATAGAGAGATGTCGATGGTAACACTTTTGCAAGAATTCTTCAAATGTGCGCGTACCAGGACCTCTAAAATCGATCTTCAAGGTCTGTGTAAGTTTAAAGTATTAACTTTACTAATATGCCGTATAATAATAGTGTACAATTCTTATGAAAATTCGCTACTATAATGCACTTGCTGCGTCCAGAATGTTTTTTATTTCAGAAAACTTGCAAATGTCGGCTTGTTTCAACTGTGACATATTCCTTAAAGAATGTATTGTTAGCAATATACAAAAACATGGAAAAAATATTCCACAAATAAAAAAAAACTCTGGACGCAGCAAGTGCGTTATGATAGTGAATTTTCATAAAAATGTTTTTAATAACAAATATGTGTGTTTTTTTAAGAAAGCAGGCATCAAATTTGGTTATCAGTATAACCTATATAGTAAAAACAATGTGCCATGTTTCATAAAAATAACTTTATTGTGTGAAAATGTACAAAAATTTCCAAAAGTAAACTTAAAGTGTTCCCGAAAAAACACGTTTCTTGGTCAACCTTATAGGTTAATAGCAAATTGAGCTATTCAAATATTAAGCATTTGATCAAAATTAGCTACCATAACGCACTTGCTGCGTCCAGAATTTCTTTTCTTACAAACATGCATTATATTTCGATGGAAAATGCAAAAATGCAATAGCATAAGGCGTGTTTGATTAAAAAAAAAGGAAATTTGTATCACCAACGACTTATGACTAATGTGATTGTAGAAATATTATTTTAAGATGTAGCTCAAGACACCCTATAATTAATATATACAAAAAAATTTCATAACTTATATAATAACGGATATATTGAGCTTTATTGATTTTTTACGAAAATTCGACAAAAATTATATACCATTAAACGATAAACTCTATAGCTAAGACTACTGCCAAGCATCAGAGAAAGGGTCTATTTGAAATGTATTTTCTGCAAATATTTTAGTAAAATGAAGGACAATGACGGTTGAAACTAAGACTTCAGGGTTTGTAAAACATTCTTCTCGAGACATTTAATTTCTATAGCCCGTATTAGATTCAAGTTATTTGCCTAAATGTTGCCAATTTTGACATTTTAAATCGCCACTTTGACGTTTTGAGGAAAACCCCAATTTATTTTTCTTTAAATGCCTATAACTTTTTTGTCTTTTGAGCTACATAGCTAAATTTTGGTAGGTAACTTACCTATAAGGACGTAGACCTGCGTTCCAAATTCGGTTG
The DNA here is from genome assembly GCA_964006375.1 of Tillus elongatus. Taxonomy (NCBI): domain Eukaryota; kingdom Metazoa; phylum Arthropoda; class Insecta; order Coleoptera; family Cleridae; genus Tillus; species Tillus elongatus. The sequence goes on along the minus strand of OZ023262.1, from coordinate 1,427,836 downwards.
CCCTTACTTTGTTAATTCCCGAGATATAAATTTTTTTCGAAAGAAAACACAAAATTTTCCGGGAAAACCTAGGCAGATTTTTCTGGCTAACGAACTTATACAAGCCATTTGCAAAAGGAATTTTTTCACCAAATTTAATCAAAATCGGCCCATTATTTTTTGAGTTATCGGTGTGATACATATATATATATATATATATATATATATATATATATATATATATATATATATATATATATATATATATATATATATATATATATATATATATATATATATATATATATATATATATATATATAAACATATAAAAATTGAAACTGACCCCGGATATGTTTTCCGGGGGGCCTAATTAGCGCTCATTTGAAGAAATTTTTTCAAAATTCAAAAGTCGGGATCTCCTCATTAGTGAATTTTTTTTAAGACAATTCACTAATAATAACTAGAAAAGAAAATTTTAATGGAAAAATTTAACAAGTATAAATTAAAGACTACTCGATTTAGTGATATTGAAATAAAACTCAAATCAAGGGAAATTGTGATAACGATAATATAACAACTACACAAAAACAGTGAAAACTGGTTAACTAAGTGTTCGAAATGACCACCATTTTGCCACCATGCCGTATTGTATAGTGTACAATTCTTATGAAAATGCGCTACTATAGCGCACTTGCTGCGTCCCGAAATTTATTTATTTATTTTATTTTTAAACTAGTTTACCGACAATAGGCATGGATGCAAAATGATAATGTTTTGTATCCTCCTACTATGTCAAAAAGCATAACTATTGGACAATTGATAGTCCCTTTATTAATCTTATTTTTAAAGGGGTAGACATTGATCCAATCCAATCCATAGCAGGTGGTAGTGGAATTTTCCTTTACGTAATAGTAAATGATTTTTTTACGCCCGAGGAGGTACCACCCCATACATCAAGGGGCCGGTGAAGTCCCAACGGACGTTTCCGGTTCTGGTGTATGAGTCGGCTTCCCTTATAAGCAAAAATGATGATGGCTCCTCCTTGTACAAAATATTCCGGAGGCAAAATACCCCTCCATTCGCATCTCCGGGAGTGGGGTATACAGGAGGCGCCAACATCAAGATTTAACATTTCCTTTTCGAATATATGTGGCCTAAATTCTAACCTGAACTCCGTCCACCATTTCCTCCAGGCTAACAGGCCCCAACTCCTCTTCCTCACCGAAACCCAAATCAGTGCCAAAACAGCCACTAATCACCTTAATTTCCCGGGATATGAGCTCCTTACTTCCTTTAGATTGCATGGAGGCGTGTGCACATACGTCCGTAGCAATATACCCTGCACCAGACTCCCCAATTTAGAAGCTGGAAGAAAAGACATACTTTGGATAAAACTCTCTCTCAGGGCTGCAACTAAATTCATCTGTTGCATTTACCGGTCACCTTCTGATAACAACTTTGTCCAGCTCTTTGACTACCTTTCTGAAAAAAGCGACTATGTGATTTCTGAATATCCTTCCTCCAAGGTCACTATTCTTAGTGACTTCAATGTCCATAATAAGGAATGGCTAGGATCTTCAAAAACCGATCCACAAGGGAGAGTAGCGGAGGCCTTTGCAGTCAGCAATTCTTTAGCCAATATGGTTCAGCAACCTACTTACTTTCCTCGTATCCCAACACACAGCACAAATCCCTTGGATCTCCTTCTTACTACATAACCTGAATGCTATAAGATATGAGTCACCGCCCCCCTTGGTCGCTCAGACCACAGCATGGTCACTGCTTCCTGCGCAATGCAACCCGAGGTCACACAGTCATCACACCCACGTATCGTTTGGCACTACAACTCCGCAAACTGGGACGAAATGCGGGAATACTTTTCCTCATTTCCATGGGCGTCTGTCTGCTTTTCTCATCCTGACCCCTTTGATATCTCACAAAACGTCACCGAAATTATCAAAGCTGGCATGGAATTCTTTATCCCACGTACACAGAAAACCTCTTCAGCCACTCAAAAGCCCTGGTTCTCGAAATCCTGTGACAAGACCAGAGTTGAAAAGGTCAAAGCTCACAAAACGCTTCTACACAATCCCAGTCAAGAAAATCGTCAAGCATTTAACGACGCAAGAAACCGCTATGTCCCCATTCTTTCTGAGGCAAAAAACTCATTTAATAACGACATCAAAAACAAAGTTCTCTTAAGCTTCAACGGCGGTAAACCCTTCTGGACTCTTGCTAAATCTATCGGGAATAATTTCTGCAAAAGCACGTTCCCACCTCTTGTCTCAGGGGATGAAATTGTTTCTACCGCCCTGGGCAACGCTGAACTTTTTGCTTTGTTGTTCGCCGCCAATTCTACTCTCAACCCACCTACAAATGTTCAACCACCAACAGTCCCCAATATCGCGCATAAAATGACGGAGATCATTTTCAAAACTAAAAAGGTACGAAAGATGCTCTGTTCTCTTAATACCAGGAAAGCCTCCGGCCTTGACGAGATATCAGCAATTGTTCTCAAAAAATGCGCACCAGAGCTTGCTCCTGTCCTGACTCCTCTGTTTCAGATATCTTATAATAAATGCATATTCCCTAGTAACTGGAAAACTGCTCGAGTACAACCCATCCCCAAGAAAGGATCCAAAGCGCTTCCTAGCAACTATAGGCCTATTTCTCTCCTTTCAGTCGTCTCTAAAGTGATGGAAAAGTATATAAACACCGAATTACTAAAATTTCTCGAAAAACACAGTCTAATCCACGACAGGCAGTATGGATTCCGTCAGCGCAGATCGACTGCCGACCTCCTTTCCTTTGTCACCCATTCTTGGAACAAGTCTATGGAACAACACGGTGAATCCCAGATTGTTGCTCTAGACATATCCAAAGCATTCGACCAGATCTGGCACGCAGCGCTGCTTAATAAACTTCCGGCCTATGGCCTACCACCAAAACTTTCTACCTGGACAGCAAATTGCCTCTCCAACAGGATCATATCTGTTGTTGTGGATGGCCATTCCTCTAAACTGTATCCAATTAATACAGGAGTTCCTTGAGGTTCAGCTTTAGCCCCTACTTTGTTTCTTCTCCACATCAATGACCTCCTCTCTAGCACATCCAACCCAGTTCACAGCTATGCGGACAAAAGCACCCTCATTTCAAATATACAATATTCTAAGCCTGTCTCTTTATCCCAATTAGATGAGGATCGCAGGCTCATGGAGCGTTCTGTCTCCGTAGATCTCCAAAACATATTAGACTGGGGAAGTAGAAATCTTGTACAATTCAACCCCACCAAAACTAAATCTTGCTTTCTTTCTCACAAGAGATACACCAGCCCTAGACCCATCACAATGAACAACCAAGTTATTCAAAGTAATGAGTCCTTTTCTCTTGTTGGCATTTCTGTGGATCGAAATCTTAATTGCCACCAACATGTCACATCAATTGCAGAAGCGGCTGCTAAGAAATTAGGTTTCTTCTTCCGGGCTCGCAAATACGTTTTACCAGCTAATCTCTATACCTTATATACTTCACAAATAAGGCCAAACCTCGAATACTGCTTCCACATCTGGGGTGCCGCTGCCGCTTCTACACTCGCTATCCTGGACTCCATTCAGAAGAGAGCTATACGTCTCATCGGTGACCCTACCCTCACCCAAAGGCTGCCATCCCTTGCCCACCGACGTGCCGTTGGTGACCTCTCTCTCTCTCTCCCTTTTATAGATATCTGCACGGGCACTGCTCTGAGGAGCTTTCCTCCATAGTTCCTCCACCTGCTGCCCCCAACAGATCTACCAGGGGAACAGAGCGAATGCACCCTTTTACTGTCCAGGTCACCAGACTTAGAACATCTTGTTATGCCCGCTCTTTTGTCCCGAGGACTTCCAAGTTGTGGAATTCCTTGCCAGCACATGTTTTTCCTTCTCCTTCGAACCTCCAAACCTTCAAGTCCAGAATTAACAAGTTGCCTCTTTCCTCCTTGTCAACACCCACGGTACGATAGTATTTAGGCTGTAGGCCCTCGTGGTGTGTTGTTGAAATAAACAAAATAAAAAAAGTGTAATTATTTTATTTCAGGGAAGCCAAACAGAAGCAAGCTGTATCACGATGAGCTAAGGCAACTGATCGAGATGGACCTAACCCTGCATCTGCTCGAGCTTCAGGACGTGACGATACCGAAGGCACCTCCCCCGGTGCCCGTATCACCTTACGATTCGAGAAACAAGCCCGCGATACCACCTAGGCCACTACAACTCATGGCTCGTCTCGCTCAAATCAATTCGTCATCTGTCTGTTGATATACCCGCCATCCTTGGAATTATTCAGGTGGCTTTCAGTATTAGTAACATCAGTATTCATGATGTCCTGGAGATCACTTGTATTAATATGAATCAGTAAATATATATTACATAGAAAATGTATTATGGCACATGCTACAAAAGATGGGACTGTGCGTAACACTAGATAACTCTATATACAAAGTCGATTTCTGAAAAATACCACTCGAAGTTTTATTTTCCTTGTATCTTCCTTGTAAGGAGTTTAACATAAAATTTACTAACTAAACAAGATTAGTAAATAACTAAGTCATTATAAATATAGAACCTGAATCTAACGCTAGATGCATTCTCACAACAATTAGAACCGTATACCGGTTTCGCTCTCATTAGAGCTCATCAGTACGGCATACTAACTGCAACAAAAATACACCTATAAAGTAAGACGGCTATGGTTGTCAGCCTTTCAACACTAAGTTGCGGAACCAAGTAGTATGTTGTCACGCCCTTTGACTATCTACCTACGGATAGACCAGGCATCGCCCAATGCGATGTGTTGTAATGTTTGAAACCAACATTGAATAAAATGTTTGTTTACACGGTTCTCGACACCATGGGCGTCTCGAGAATTAGGATTGAAATTTTCATAAATACGATTAAAATAATAAAATAAAATTTAAAAGATGTTTAACTACCTATACATTATTTAAGTATACTATTAACTAAAAAAGTCTGGACGCAGCAAGTGCGTTATGGTAGTGGATTTTTATAGAAATTATTTCTCGAATAAAATGTTCGAAAATCTCAATGTTGTAATGTTGTGGTCTCGTCACAAGCGATTTTTTTCTATGCAGATTCAGTAAAAAGTGTTTTCAACAAAAATTTAGGAAAAAAATTAAGAAAAAACCTTGCAGCTCTACCAGTTTTTCTAGAAATGACCACCTGATTTGTCTGCTGCCATGTTTTATAGATCTACAACTTGCCGAATAATTTCTTATTAATTTCATCATGTGGCCAGCATTTAAGAAAATATATACATTTTCATGGGTTACAGGATGCGGCAAATAAGCCTTTAAACCTTCTTGAATTAATGTATCTAAATTTGCTGCCAAACATTTAACCATGCTTATATTTGCAGCTGCTCCATCAAAACTTACGGAAGTAACGAATATTCTTGCTTGATGGATAAAACTTGAAGCCCGATTTAATAGCCTTGTTTTTTCTTCACGAGAAATACCAGTTAGGAAGAAATAACCCACTGTAAATTCCAGTGGACATTTAAAGCAACTAATAAGAAAAGCAAAACTTCTTTAGCCACTGGAAGTTCGTTTGAATTATTCATATCCACGCCAATATCTACGTTACCACAAAACTGTTTTCCTGTGCACTCAACTTGACGTCTTATGAACATCTCGTCGATGACTAGGTATTTAACAAAGTATTTTGCGACCTTTTTCAGCTGCTGCTCGTCTTTTTGAATCCAAAACCGCTAATGCTTCTTTGCAGAATCCATGAACAATTTAGAAATTGTTCGAGGATGTGGCAAAGATTTCATAAATTTTTCTCGAACGTAATTATAAGCTTTGTTTGAATAAAAATTTAGGGTAATAGCAAACGACCTTACGTCTGGTGAATAGTTCCGTTGTGTACATTTTAAAATCTGTTTAATCAGATCTATTTGTGTGGGTAAAGAGGCCTAAAATATTACAAGCAATGATATAAATTCAATAACACTCTAAAGTGAGACGTTCAGGGATGTTTCTGTATTTTCCGTGAAAGCAATACGACTTTTAAAATGCTCAATCAGCGATTGACAAACTCTTAAGACGTCTTTTCTGTTGGCGCAATTTATTTATTTTCCTCTTTTGTTTTTGTATTACTCGTTTAGCAATAAGCCAATTTTTAAAGATGTTTTTGGAGTTCCTGATAAACTGGAAATATCTGCAAAATAACGACGTTTTTTTCCTAAAAAATTGACGATATTTGATATGTTTTCAGTGAACGGAATATATTTTTTAATGGTTTCTAGTATTTTTCCCTCAATTCTAAGTCCAGGCATATGAACTTACTTTTGACCTGGAGTAATGTTAGCTTTTGGTGTTAATTCAGGAGGACTGCCAAGTGTCGCGCGTGTTGAGCATGATAGTTCCAAGGCAGTGAGAGTTGATGATAACGATGATTTATCTCCATTTATTTCAAAACTATGACTGCAATTTTTATCGGGTAATTTATTATTTTTTAACAATAATAAAGGTTTACAAAATAGGAAGCTAAGAAGATTTCTTCACCTTCTTTCCGCGTGAGCAAGGGTTTTCTGGTAAAGTTCCTGGGGGAAAGTGGAATCCCCACAGTGACTAATGTGCAAGTAATGGACCACCCTAAGGGAGTATGGTGCTCATGAAGAATCAAGAGGAGATATTTGGTTTACAGGGGTCAAACTTTATAGAGACTTGACAGTGAATAAGAGTTATTTAAAACAAATAATGATTTTATTGTTGGACATGTAAAAAGGCCCACAGCGCCACCTCCCAGTTCTCCAGCGTATTCTCCAGTTTCAGCACCAGTTGGTGCAGTGCTGTTTCTGTTGAGAATCCTGCTCTGTATGCATATTGCCCGCAGTGTAGGGGATATGCTTCCAGTACACCGCCCCTAATGCGCCGGTCGAACAGTTTTTCTTCTGTTTTTAGCAAGAAGGACATGAGACTTATTGGCCGCAGGGACTTTGCCTGGTCTATTGGACGCTCAGGTTTAGGAATGAATACAACCCTGGCCAGTCTCCATGCCCTCGGAATGTACCCCAGAGCCAGGCTGGCCCTCATGATGAGGGGAAGCACCGGCGCCAGTATATCTATCCCCTGTTGGAGCATGATGGGCATTATTCCATCAAATCCCGGGGATTTGTATGGCTTAAAGTTGTTAATGGCCCATCTGATTCTGCTCCAAGTACCCACCTCTTTAGCGACTGTCCAGTCTACTCTAGATGCCCGCCTATAAGGCGCCTCTATTTCTGAGTGTTCCCAGTCCGGGGGTGATTGGTTTATTATGTTACAGCCAGAGAAGTGCGCCTGGAGTAAAATTTCCATAGTTTCCTCCCCCGAGCTTATAAAGCCTCCCGTGGATGTTCTAAGGGAGTCTATGCTGGTCTGGGTGCCCTTGGACAGGATCTTGTGTAGTTGAGCACTCTCGGACGTGTTCTCCTCTTCCTCACAGTGCCTCCTCCACGACTCCTTCTTGGCATCAATCAGTCCTTTGTTATAGGTCGTTAGGGCCTGTCTATATTCATCCCATGCTTCTGACCTTTTGGCTGCGTTAAACAGCTTACGAACCTGCGTCCTCCCCTGTCTGAGGTTCTCGTTCCACCACGGGACGATCCTGGTGGACGCCCCCATTTTCAGGGGGCAGTCGGCGCTACAGGCCGAGGCGATTGCGTCTCTCAATTGGGCTGCCGCAATCGCGAGGTCTATTGAACTGTCCATGGCACTCTCAACCCCCCGCAGCTCCATTGCCAGGTCCGCCCTGCAGGCTTCCCAGTCCGCCTTGCGGGGGTCCCGGCACCATACCGTCTGTCTTTCGACTCTGGCGATTTCAAACCAGATGCATCCGCGGTCCGAGCCACTCACCTCCCCAGAGACAGCCCAGCTCTCAACAAAGTCACCCAGAAACTGGGTGGAAACTGTTAGATCCAAAACTTCCTCACGCCATGCTGTGGCGAAGGTCAGGTCGCCACCTCCATTCAATGTGTCCAAATTAAATTTCACAAAGAACTGTAAAAGTGCCTCACTCCTAGAGTTTGCGTCCGAGCCTCCCCACAACTCACGGTGCGCGCCCGCATCCATGCCGATGACGGTCCGCCATCCACCCGCTCTGCCACCCATCATCAGCCTCTTCAATTCCCCGGGTGGAGGAGGGTCCGCGCTGTCCCTCGGCAGATAGGCTGACCCGACAGTAATGTCCCTCGGCCCATCTGCTCCTCCACATCAGATCTTGATCGCTGCCAGGTCCCCGGAACAGATATCCATTAAAGGCAGAAACTCCATCCCCTCCCTGTAAAAAATGCAGGCCCTCGGGCTCTCGCTGGATCTGCTGCAGATGAGCCCTCCAGCAGCTCCGCCAAAAGTCCCCTGATCTGTCCCTTATATGAGTATGGCTCCTGGATGAGGGCCACATTTGTGCTCCTCAGAGCCATCAGCAGTCCGGCTGTGGCCGCTCCACTGTTTTGGAGGTTCACCTGAAGGAACCCAAGTCCCATCAACCCCTGGTTGCTTCCCCAGTGTGCGGCACGAGTCTGTAGCTGGAGCCACTCCTCGAGCCTCATTGGTTTTGGTTTAATATCTATTTATGATATTCATGTTGCTCCCACGAGAAGGGGAGAAACACGATCAGAACCCCCTGTGTGGTGCGAGGCGAGCTACTCCGGAGGGCCGCCCGGCACTCCAGAGGTTCCGTTCACAACACCATCACCCAGGCGCCATCCAGCCCCCGCAGCAAAAACACAATGGAAACATTCATACCCAAAAAGTCATCGTGTGAAATCTTTCCGACGGAGGTATGGACTAAGGTCCGGTACTCCCAGGGAGGGGGTTTTAGTGAGTACAGTCTCACAGTACCTCGATATCCCACGGAACCTACGGCGCCGTGAATGGGTCTCCATGAGCATTTCCCCCTCGTATATTACAAAAAATTCGGTTTTTGTGTAGGGGAGGGTGGGCCACAGTGAGACAAAAAATACATATTTCAAAATAAAAAGTTTTATTTTATTTATATCATCAAAACAAATGAACAGATATATATGTTTATATTTTAAGAACAAATTGTAGACTATACAGTTGTTGAAATGCGACAATAAAAATGGCAGCAATTTTTTATAAAAATAATATTTCTGTCTCACTGTGGCCCGAGGTAAGGTCTACAATGAGACTACCTAAAAATATTACTGTTTTGACAGTTTTAATATAGAACAAATATAAAATCATTTGAAATACAACAGTAAATTAAACGTAAGAGGTATCAAACTAAAAAAATACACAATAACACTTTCAGCGGATTTCCAAAGTGTCCAGATTGACAGAAAATTTAATTAAACGACCTTGTCGCTTGGTGCGTACAGTAGGCTGCGGAGGTGGCAAAATCGCTTTAATGTCAGATAAGTGAACAAAAGCGTCATCAGGAATAATTGGAAAAATGAAACTATCTAAACATTTTGTACTTCTTCTCAGATAGCTCACCTCAATCTCACTTTTGTTGTCAATAACCTTGGCTATGTAGTAAATTTTCTTTTTAGTAGAAAACTCCACTAGAATAAAATCTCCTACATCTGGGTTTTTGGACAACGGCTCCAAATTAATTTCATTTTCTGTTTCTGACATGTCAAAATCATCATCATTATCCGTCTCTACCTGCAAACTACCTTCACTCTCTGATTCGGATGACTGTAGTTCTTTCAATCTATTTTTCTTCTGTTTGAGACCAGACTTCTTCAGTGAATTTCTTCTAAGTTTTTCTCTTTCTTTTACTTTTATAACTAACAATTCAGGTGTGTCAGTCATTATGGCACTTTTTCCTTTAGTTCGCCTCTTCCTTTCTAGTTTCAGTTCCTTGGCTTTTGGAAAACCAACTAATTCTTCTGGAGTAATGAATCTTTTAGAAGGTGGTGTAGTAGGAGTAGGCGTGACAGATCGATTGGGCTCATCGTCTGAAGCATGACTTGGTCCGGTAACAGGTTGATTATTGGGCTCTGGAGGCCGTCTTAAGTTTCTATTCGTCACTTCACTACAGAGAAAGTCATCATCTGTAAAAATGTTTCGATCATATGGATAGATGCCTGTTTTTCTAAATCCGGCTATAATATTTTTTGGTGTCATGGGCCGTTGGAAAGCTTGGCCCACACATCCCGCTATCCCATAGATATTCAAAGGCACTCCGGGATGATTTAAAAGCCAACTATCTACAGCGGCATTATAAAAAGCTTTAAATGAATAAAAAACTGTGACATCTAATGGTTGAAGCTTATTAGAGCAGTGAGGTGGCAAAGTCACAATTGTAACTCCATTCTCTTTGGCTAGAGTTATACTTTGGACAGACAAATGACTTTCGTGATTATCCATCACTAATATACAAGGATTCTCTAGAGAACTTGCACTCTTTTTGATAAAGTGCTTGAATGTTTCAACGAATAATTCTGTGTTCATCCATCCAGAAGGATTTGCTAAGCCCAGAGTGCCTGGTGGAGCCCCAATTAACATATGTTCTTTAAATTTTTTTCTTGGAAAAATCATTACTGGAGCAAGGCTATTCCCAGCTGCATTTATGAAACAGCACGTAGTAACTAGGGTTCCTCGTTCACCACTAGTAGCTTTATTGACTTGCTTCGTCCCTTTTTTTGCGATGATCTTTTTTGGTTTATGGACAGTTGTTGTTGCCGTCTCGTCCAAGTTATAAATCCTTGAAGGGTCTCGAAGTTTTTCAGACCTCTCCATAATTGCATAAAGGTTATCAAAGAACTTTGAAATATTATGTCGGTTGAAAGAAGTTGCTCTGGATAAGCTGCAACCCTCGGGCTGCCTGATGCTGAGTATGGGGTGTCTTTTCATGAATGAACTAAGCCAGTCGACTCCGGCTAATTTGTTTCTCCTCCAACTCTCTGGAATAGGTTTGGAATTGGCTGTAGCTAGCTCATAAGCCAAAGCGCGAACATTTTTGGTGGATTTTCCATAACACATTTTCGAACATTCCAGAATGTAATAACACAAACTTTGTTCTTCTGCCTTAGAGAATATTTGACGGGAATTGTATTTAGGGGTCATTCTAATTTTGCTTTCAGGTTGATCTTTCTGTCTCTTAACATATCGTGCTAAAGTTTGAAATTTAACACCATTCCGTCCAGCTGCTTCACGTAGTGACAATCTTTCTACAATCACCTGCCTAACAGCACTTTTCATTTGTTCCTCTGTGAAATTTCCTTTTTCAGTCTTTCTTTTTCTTCCTCTGGACTGGATATTTCAGGGAAAAAACAAGCTTTGTTAAAAAATCTTTAAATTTCTAAGTACCTACCTACATTTAACACGGATTCATGGGCCACAATAAGACAAGTCTCATTGTGGCCCACTAAATTGTGTCTCATTGTGGCCCTAACGCAAGTCGGAATAAAATGGTTCACATTTTACTTAAAAGCGAAATTAACTCAACATAACCTAGCGCGTGATGATAAAAAAAACTTGCAGTAATTACTAAATAAAACGGCGAAAACTTAAGGCAATAGATACCACAGTTATTACATGCTAAATTGAGTATATGGAAAAAGATTACATACCCAAAATTAACGAAAAGCAAATAACAATGTCGTATGTGCTGTGAACTGCCGGTAAGTTGGATAGAAAATGAATCATGGCAAACTTGAACTTCTGTTAAAAAGGCAGAGAAAAAAGCGCGCGCATTTGAAATTTATACAATTTGTCTCATTGTACCCCGCGTCTTATTGTGGCCCACCCTCCCCTACCTCTTTTCCAGATCCAAGTTTAAAATGCCAGCACAACATAAAACCAACAATATAGTTTAAAAATACAATTGTCAGATAAAACAGGCGCTGACCTTTATTTTTACCATACTTAAGGCAATGGTGGCTACCAACCAAAAATGCATTGTATATATTTTTGTTCAATAAAGAGTTTTTATTGTTATTTTTATTATAGAATAGAATAGAATAGAACTCGCGAATTGTTTATGTTTACTCTATGAACTATAAACCTACGATGTTCTGTGTATGGACCTGATAATAATAATGATAATAATAATAATAATAATAATAAATAAAAATTTACAAAAAAAAAGAATAAAGACAATTTTGCTTGCGGGGTTGCGAAGCTTATAGCACCTTATAGCAAAAGGTAATCCTGTATTGTAGACACCTCTTTAGTAAACAAACAACTCGGGTGAAATCGGAACGTGAAGTGGACGCTGTACGATGTGGACTGTTGCCAGATGAGTATTAGCAAGGGTCATTTTAAATATAGAAGGAAATCAAGGGGTGCACAAATGTTTTTATAATGTAAATACATTATAATACGGCGTCATCTACATAAATCGATATTTGCCATATTTTGCGGAAAGCAGTAGGAAAACGGAAATGTAAACGGTTAATTTTCATCCATGGTGGTCCAGGGGGGAAAACGTGGGCCTCTCCTCTCTCTTTAGGTACATCAGTAACATCAACAGAGGTTGTGCCATTGTGATTGAGCAAGCTAATATGCACGTTCCACCTTTCCCAGGGGGCGTAAAGCCGTCGGTCCCTTGCCCATGCGATGTTGGGCACGTTAAAGACCCAAATTTCCCGGACAGTGAGATGAATGAATCACTTTAGTAAAGTCAATGAAGCAATTTCCGTTGCGAATTGCTGATGATAAATACAACTGTATATGCTAATAGCAAACGGTATCCAATATATTATTTTGAAAAGTTGAAATGTTTCGTGCTAATGAAGCAATTTCTACTGACAACTGTCGATGAAAAACATAACCGAGAAAATGGCTCAAAATGGGCTTCCCTTCGAAGTGTTTGTTTATATTTTACTTTCTAACCTTAAATGAGTGTGAAAAGTGAATGAAGCAATTTCCGTTGCGAATTGCCGATGATAAATACAACTGTATATTTGTTTATATAAGGTTAGAAACCAACATATAAACAAACACTTCGGTAAGTGGTAGTGGAATTTTCCTTTACGTGATAGTAAAGGATTTTTTTCACGCCCGAGGAGGTACCACCCCATACATCAAGGGGCCGGTGAAGTCCCAACAGACGTTTCCGGTTCTCGTGTATAAGTCGATCTCTCTTATAAGCGAAAATGATGATGGCTCCTCCTTGTACAAAAGATTCCATAGGTAAAATACCCCTCCATTTGAATCTCCGGGAGAGGGGTGTGCAGGGGGCGCCAACATCAATATTTAACATATCCTTTTCGAGTATATGTGGCCTAAATTCTAACCTGAACTCCGTCCACCATTTCCTTCAGGCTAACAGGCCCCAACTCCTCTTCCTCACCGAAACCCAAATCAGTGCCAAAACCGCCACTAATCACCTTAATTTTCCGGGGTATGAGCTCCTTACTTCCTTTAGATTGCATGGAGGCGTGTGCGTATACGTCCGTAGCAATCTACCCTGCACCAGACTCCCCAATTTAGAAGCTGGAAGAAAAGACATACTATGGATAAAACTCTCACTCAGGGCTGCAACTAAATTCATCTGTTGCATTTCTGACAACAATTTTGTCCAGCTCTTTGACTACCTTTCTGAAAAAACCGACCATCTGATTTCTGAATTTTCTTCCTCCAAGGTCACTATTCTTGGTGACTTCAATGTCCATAATAAGGAATGGCTAGGATCTTCACAAACCGACCCACAAGGGAGAGCAGCGGAGGCCTTTGCAGTCAGCAATTCTTTAGCCAATATGGTTCAGCAACCTACTTTCTTTCCTCGTATCCCAACACACAGCTCAAATCCCTTGGATCTCCTTCTTACTACAAAACCTGAATGCTATAACATATCAGTCACCGCCCCCCTTGGTCGCTCAGACCACGGCATAGTCGCTGCTTCCTGCGCAATGCAACCCGAGGTCACACAGTGATCACACCCACGTATCCTTTGGCACTACAACTCCGCAAACTGGGACGAAATGCGGGATTACTTTTTCTCATTTCCATGGGCGTCTGTCTGCTAATCTCATCCTGACCCCTCTGATATCTCACAAAACGTCACCGAAATTATCCAAGCTGGCATGGAATTATTTGTTCCACGTACACAGAAAATCTCTTCAGCCACTCAAAAGCCCTGGTTCTTTAAATCATGTGACAAGGCCAGACTTGAAAAGATCAAAGCTCACAAAACGCTTCTACACAATCCCAGTCAAGAAAATCGCCAAGCATTTAACGACGCAAAAAACCGCTATGTCCGCCTTCTTTCTGAGGCAAAAAAACTCGTTTAATAATCACATCAAAAACAAAGCCCTCCTCTCAAGCTCCAACGGCAGCAAACCCTTCTGAACTCTTGTTAAATCTATTGAGAATAATTTCTGTAAAAGCACGTTCCCACCTCTTTTCTCAGGGGATGAAATTGTTTCTACCGCCCTGGACAAGGCTGAACCTTTCGCTTCGTTGTTCGCCGGCAATTTTACTCTCAACCCACCTCCAAATGTTCAACCACCAACAGTCCCCAATGTCGCGCATAAAATGACGGATATCATTTTCAAAACTAAAAAGGTACGAAAGATGCTCTCTTCTCTTAATACCAGGAAAGCCTCTGGCCTTGATGAGATACCAGCAATTGTTCTCAAAAATTGCTCACCAGAGCTTGCTCCTGTCCTGACTCGTCTGTTTCAGATATCTTACAATAAAGGCATATTCCCTTGTAACTGGAAAACTGCTCGAGTACAACCCGTCTCCAAGAAAGGATCCAAAGCGCTTCCTAGCAACTACAGGCCTATTTCTCTCCTTTCAGTCGTCTCTAAAGTGATGGAAAAGTATATAAACACCGAATTACTAAAATTTCTTGAAAAACACAATCTAATCCACGACAGGCAGTATAGATTCCATCAGCGCAGATCAACTGCCGACCTCCTTTCCTTTGTTACCCATTCTTGGAACAAGTCTATGGAACTACACGGTGAATCTCAGATTGTTGCTCTAGACATATCCAAAGCATTCGACCAGGTCTGGCACGCAGCGCTGCTTAATAAACTTGTGGCCTATGGCCTACCACCAAAACTCTGTACCTGGACAGCTAATTTCCTCTCCAACAGGAGCATTTCTGTTGTTGTGGATGGCTATTCCTCTAAACTGTATCCAATTAACGCAGGAGTTCCTCAAGGTTCAGCTTTAGCCCCTACACATCAATGACCTCCTCTGTAGCACATCCAACCCAGTTCACAGTTACGCGGACGACAGCACCCTCCACTTAAATATACAATATTCTAAGCCTGTCTCTTTAGCCCAATTAGATGAGGATCGCAGACTCATGGAGGGTTCTGTCTCCGTGATTCTCCAAAAAATATTAGACTGGGGAAGTAGAAATCTTGTACAATTCAACCCCACCAAATCACAGTCTTGCTTTCTTTCTCACAAGAGATACACCAGCCCTAGACCCATCACAATGAACAACCAAGTTATTCAAAGTAATGAGTCCTTTTCTCTTGTTGGCATTTCTGTGGATCGAAATCTTAATTGGCACCAACATGTCACATCAATTGCAGAGGCGGCTGCTAAGAAATTAGGTTTCCACTTACGGGCTCGCAAATATTTTTCACCAGCTAATCTCTATACATTATATACTTCACAAATAAGACCAAACCTCGAATACTGCTCCCACATCTGGGGTTCAGCTGCCGCTTCTACACTCGCTATCCTGGACTCCATTCAAAAGGGAGCTATACGTCTCATCGGTGACCCTCACCCAAAGGCTGCCATCCCTTGCCCACCGACGTGCCGTTGGTGACCTCTCTCTCTTTTATAGATATCTGCACGGGCACTGCTCAGAGGAGCTTTCCTCCATAGTTCCCCCACCTGCTGCCCCCAACAGATCTACCAGGGGAACAAAGCGAATGCACCCTTTTACTGTCCAAGTCACCAGACATAGAACATCTTGTTATGCCCGCACATGTTTTTCCTTCTCCTGCGAAGCTCCAAACCTTCAAGTCCAGAACTAACAAGTTGCCTCTTTCCTCCTTGTCAACACCCACGGTACGATAGTATTTAGGCTCTAAGCCCTCGTGGTGTGTTGTTAAAATAAATAAAAAAATACAACACATTCACCTTCCTTCAAGGAACGATTGAGAAATAAACGAATGAAAATAAAAAATCTCGGGACGCAGCAAGTGCGTTATGGTAGTGAATTTTCATAAAAATGTTTTTATTGCAAATATGTGTGTTTTCTTTTTAAGAAAGCAGACATCAATTTTGGTTACCAGTATAACCTATATAGAAAAAGCAGGCATCAAATTTGATTACCAGTATAACATATATAGTAAAAACAATGTGCCATGTTTCATCAAAATAACTTGAAAGGTACAGAAATTTCCAAAAGTAAACCAAAAGTGTTACTGAAAAAATCCGTTTCTTGGTCAACCTTATAGGTTAATAGCAAATTGAGCTTTTCAAATATGAAGCATTTAATCAAAATTCGCAACCACAACGCACTTGCTGCCTCCAGAATTTCTTAACTTACAAACATGCATTATATTTCGATGGAAAATGCAAAAAAATTAGGCGTTTTCGACAAAAAAAAATTATTTGTATCACCAACGACTTATGGGCCATCCTGTGATTGTCGCAATAATTTTTTAAGATGTAGCTCAAAACACCGTATAATTAATGTATACAATATTTTTTCATATCTTGTATAATAACGAATATATTGAGCTTTATTGATTTTTTACGAAAATTCGACAAAAATTATATACCATTAAACAATAAACTCTATAGCTAAGGCTACTGCCAAGCATCAGAGAAAGGGTCTATTAGAAATGAATTTTCTGGAAACATTTTAGTAAAATGAAGGACAATGACGGTTGAAACTAAGAGTTCGGTGTATGTAAAACATTCTTCTTGAGACATTTTCTTTCCATAGCCCGTATTAGATTCAAGTTATTTGCCTAAATGTTGCGAATTTTGACGTTTTCAATTGTCACTTTGACGTTTTGAGGAAACCCCCAATTTATTTTTCTTTAAATGCCCATAACTTTTTTGTCTTTTGACCTACAGAGCTAAATTTTGGTAGGTGGCACACCTATAACGATATAAACCAGCTTACCAAATTTGGTTGCCCTTACTTTGTTAATTTTGGAGATATAAATATTTTGCGAAAGAAAACACAAATTTTTCCGGGAAAACCTCGGAGGATTTTCCTGGCTAACAAAATTATCCAAGCGACTTGCGAAAGGAATGTACTCACCAATTTTGACGTTTAAAATCGCAATTTTGACGTTTTGAAGAAAATCTAAATTTATTTTTCTTTGAATGCCTGTAACTTTTTTATCCTTTAACCTACGGAGCTAAATTTTGGTAGGTAACTTGCCTATAATGATATAAATCCGCATATGGTTGCCCTTACTTTGTTAATTCCGGAGATATATATTTTTTTCGAAAGAAAACACAAAATTTTCCGGGAAAACCTGGACCGATTTTCCTGGCTAACGAACTTATCCAAGCCATTTGCAAAAGGAATTTATTCACCAAATTTAATCAAAATCGGCCTATTATTTTTTGAGTTATCGGTGTGATACATATATATATATATATATATATATATATATATATATATATATATATATATATATATATATATATATATATATATATATATATATATATATAAACATATAAAAATTTAAACCGACCCTGGATATGTGTTCTGGGGGGCCTAATTAGCGCTCATTTGAAGAAATTTTTTCAAAATTTAAAAGTCGGGATCTCCTCATTAGTGAATTTTTTTAAAGAAAATTCACTAAAAAGTAAACTATACACAAAAATTTAGATTTCTATGTTGCAAGAAAAAAAAGTTATAATAAAATATTTGGTGCCAGATCATTTCTATGAAAATTCACTACCATAACGCACTTGCTGCGTCTTTTGAGTTTTTAAGTAGTCGCTTTTGCTTTTTCACTATAGTTTTTTATTTTTTAACAAAATTTGTTTGTGTAGCTTATATAGATTCAGGATAGAGCCCATTGATACTGTCTCGAGGAATAGCTAGCGGTATCAAAAATATTTTAAATCATAAGATTTTTTTTTTAAATGCATGTTATTCTGCTTTTCGGTTTTCTTCTACGTTTTTTTGTCAGTCCAGGGTTAGGTATGGGTTAGGTAAAAGGATCCGGGTCAGGTCCGGATCAGGTCAGGTCAGGTTAGGTCAGGTTAGGTCGTTCAGGTCTGCTTCGTAGAGTGTTTAGTGCATAAACATGAAAAATGGTTTCCCTTCAACCCCCAAAAAGCTGCAGGGGACTAGGAGCAAATATACGTGGTGCAGGGGAAAAACATGTTTAGGAGAAAGTGTTGATACAAAAAGTGAAAAGGCTGCTTATAGAGGTCGAACTAAGTTGTTTTTACTGATTTTTCCTTTATATTTCCTTCTCCGCCGAGCATCCCTATTCACTCCGGGTCTCGTAACTTTTGGAGGGGTTGATTCCACAACATATATCTTGTTGCTTATGCACACATTGAGTCTTTTAAGCATGTTTACTGAAATATTTTTCAAAACTCACGTATGCTGATCATCTGCATAATTACCGTTAAATATCTTTTACTTGCACAAAAGAAAGAAATTAGTTTTTATGAATTATATTCATTACTGCATCCATACGCACCAGCAAGATTAACCATTTTTTAAATATAAAAAAAGCAAAGGTCAAACCGCTTAAGTCGCGGAAGCAAAAAAAGTCTGAACGCAGCAAGTGCGTTATGGTAATCAATTTTCATTAAATGCTTCAAATTTGAATAACTCAATTTTCTATAAACCTAGAAGGTTGAATTTTGGCACGTGGTAAGGCCTTTACCAAGACAACATATTCACATAAATTTCATCAAAATAGCTTTGTAATTTTCGGAGATAAACATTTTTGTCGAAAGAAAACTTAAAATTTTTATTTATATTATATTTATATAAACATATAAAAATTGAAACTGACCCAGGATATTTGTCCTATGGGTCCTATTTCGCAGACATTTGAAAAACATGTTTGTCAAATCTCACCATAGATACCTCTCCATTTGAATTTAGTTAATTTTTCCCAATAAAAATTCACTAAAATGAGAAACGGACCGGGCCGGACTCGAACCAGCATCGTCCGCTTGACATACAAAGTACTCTTTCAATGAGCTACCGACGCTTCGTAATAAACGAATTCTTTACATTGTATTTACACATACAGCACCTTACCGTCAGGAATTTGGTATCGGAAATTAAATGTAAGTGTCTAGCTAAATAGCAAATTGCAGAATTGATTGATTTATTTCGCCGATCGCTGAAACATATTCGAGTGTAGACTGTTTCGGTCTTAAATAACATTCAAATGTTACTAATGGCATGTAACCTTAAAGATGATTTGACATATTATGAATGAAAATGAAATGCGTTCGTGGAATCACAATTTTAGTGCGCCATCTTTTAGAAAATAGCTGGTCTACGGATGGTGCCGAAACGCGCTAGTTTGACAACACATATTGACTAAATAATTAAGGTATGTCATATTTTACATTTCACTTTGCATTACGTTTTTATTTGGAATCCAAAAGACCTGAAATTTAGGAAACTTATTCTTGGATACCTAATCTAGGCAAAGAGTGATTTTGAGCTAATTCTGTGACAAAAAATTGTCAAATCATGGTTTGGCAAAAACGTTGTATTTTCGTTATAAACGGGATATTTGCTTACAAAAATCTTTATTGCCTTCCTCAAACCTCAATCTACCTATTGTATACTATATTTTCAGTCTAAGGCTTTAATTGTGACAGTTCAACAAGCTACAAATATAGTGTATTTTAAGCATTTTATTGAACCCCCCTCTTAACGATAAACTCTATAGCTAAGACTACTGCCAAGTGTCAGAGAAAGGGTCTATTTGAAATAAATTTTCTGGAAACATTTTATTAAAATGAAGGACAATGACGGTTGAAGCTAAGACTTCAGGGTTTGTAAAACATTCTTCTTGAGACATTTTATTTCCATAGCCGGTATTAGATTCAAGTTCTTTTCCTAAATGTTGCCAATTTTGACGTTTAAATCGCAACTTTGACGTTTTGTGAAAAACCCCAATTTATTTTTGTTTAAATGCCTATAAGTTTTTTGTCTTTTGACCTACAAAGCTAAATTTTGGTAGGTAACTTCCCTATAATGATGTAAAACCCTTGCTTTGTTAATTCCGGAGATATAATTTTTTTTTAATGAAAACACAAAATTTTCCGGGAAAACCTCGGCGCATTTTCCTGGCTAACGAACTTATCCAAGCCACTGGCAAAAGAAAGGTACTCACCAAATTTGATCGTATAAAATTTGGTTGCCCTTACTTTGTTAATTTTGGAGATATAAATTTTTTTCGAAAGAAAACACAAAATTTTCCGGGAAAACCACGTCGGATTTTCCTAAATAACGAACATATCCAAGCCACTTGCAAAAGGAAGGTACTCACCAATTTTGACGTTTAAAATCGCGATTTTGACGTTTTGAGGAGAACCCAAATTTATTTTTCTTTGAATGCCTGTAACTTTTTTGTCATTTAACCTACGGAGCTAAATTTTGGTAGGTGACTTTCCTTTAATGATATAAACCCGCGTATGAAATTTGGTTGCCCTTAGTTTGTTAATTTTGGAAATAATAATTTTTTTCGATTTTTTTCGAAAGAAAACACAAAATTTTCCGGGAAAACCTCGGCGAATTTTCCTGGCTAACGAACTTATCCAAGCGACTTGCGAAAGGAAGGTATGTGCCAAATTTTATCAAAATCGGCCCATTATTTTTTAAGTTATAGGTGTGACACATAAATATATATATATATATATATATATATATATATATATATATATATATATATATATATATATATATATATATATATATATATATATATATATATATATATATATATATATATATATATATATATATATATATATATATATATATATATATATATATAAACATATAAAGTCTGAAACTGACCTCGGATTTGGGTTCCGGGGGTCCTATATAGCGCTCATTTGAAGAAATTTTTTCAAAATTCGAAAGTCGAGATCTCCTCATTAGTGAATTTTTTTTAAGAAAATTCACTAAAACTTTAGGACCTTTGGGTATTGGTATATTGATATTATTATTTATTTTCATCCAGGTTATACGTTAGACTTTAGACAATTGGTATAGAGAATTAAGTTTGTTCTCTATATAACTCAATTTGTCGACTGGTTGGTTCGGTACACAAATCCTGCACCAGGTTGATGCACCGGGTAGATACCGTATAATATTCGAACCATGGACAGAGTATCCCATTACATTTTCGATGTATCTACCCGGTTACTTTTCGTAAACGCCTAATAATAATAATAATAATAATAATAATAATAATAATAATAATAATAATAATAATAATAATAATAATGATAATAATGAAAATAAAGAAATATTTACAATAGTGATGGGAAAAACAGTTATTTTTTGTTAACAGTTGAAGCCGTTAACGTTATTTAATAATAACCGCTGAAAATAACGGCTTCAGTTATTTTAACTGAATAGTCGATCGATAGTAACCTACATTCCCAAAGCTGTGAGCGAGAGCGAGCACACTAGTATAAATGCATTGCATTTTTACCCCCTTATTTCACGTAGTGTATAAATCTCAAATTTTGTCGATATGAAAAGGAAACAAAGGGTTAAGAAATTATAATAAGCGTGTCGTAAATATTTTGCCACTCTGAAGTGAAACTTTTAGAAATCAGAAAGGAGTCTTCTATAAGAATTTACTTAGATGTTTTAGGAATTATAAACTAGTCATTTCTCACAAATTTATTTTATCAGGGTCTTTACGTAAATGTCAATGCCACAGCAAGAATCAATAAATATCATTATTTATCACGCCTTGGGACGTTAGACGTTAGAACTTTTATTGCTACACAGGGAGTGATTCTAAGAACTCCATAACATAACGCAGCTAATAAAATTTCGGTAAAGAAACAGTATAAAAAATTGAGTTTGAGTTTTAAAAAAAATTGGAAGATATATAGTATTAATTGTTTATTTACTTATTTTAATATTCGTTGTTTTAAAATTAGTTTCAAAAATTTCAAAGGGCTGTAACTTGGAGGAGAAGGGGTTTCAAGAAAAACTTAATAAAAAGAAACCCCTTATTTTTCGCGAAAGAATCACCCTGTAAAATTTTTCGCATCAATTTGAAAACATCCTGTATATATATATATATATATATATATATATATATATATATATATATATATATATATTGATATGGTTACTAAAGGGGGCCACATATACATATATACACATACATAAACACATTTTTACCACAAATTATACTAAACACAAACAAAAACTTACTTCTGGTGTATATATATATATATATATATATATATATATATATATATATATATATATATATATATATATATTCATTTAATTTTTTATATTGAAATGTATATAGATATTAAAAAATGTTGTATCATTATATTTTTTTAATCAATTTGATAACTCATATCAGACAAACGAAAATGACGTGTTAACTGTTTTCTTAGGTAATGTATATAAATTTAAATAAATAAGTACTTTAATTTCACGTGAAATAACCCTATTTTGCGTTGTCTATAGTGAAAGTAATAACACGTTTTTACAGAAATTCATCTTTTCACCCAACATTTTTGATTATTAGATATTTGGCTTTACATACTAGTAGGAAACTCTACTGTTTCAAAAATAACAGCCTCTCAGTTTAACAGAATAACTCTGTGTAGTAGTGTCCGTATGCCGTATCCCATCAACAACCGGTTAAAGTTAAAATTAAAACTAAACCGTTTTATTGTACCGAAGATCGTACGTCCCTAAAGCTGTGAGCGAGAGCGAGCATTTCCAATCTCAAGGCTATTTATCCCGTTAAATGGTTAAATAACAGTTGCCGATGAAAACGAAGTTTATTCATCGAACCTAGTTGCAGTAGAACTGAAACAGACACGACTCCCTATTCTAGGTTAGTGTAAAAAGCGTTACTTTTTAAGCCGTTATTTTTATAAATCAATAACTGGTGGTTACCGTTACGGCTCGGTAACCGCTTAAAAATAGCTGACAGTTAAATAACGACCCATCACTACTAGCCAATCATATAATGTTATTGCCTACCGATTCAATCCAACCATGATATATTGACTCGTATCGTGCAATCCACCGGTGCATTCTGAAAAGTGCCCATGTTGTATAAGATTAAGATTGACGCCCTGACGTAATTTTACATCATTCGCAAAATCACAATAATCACTCCATAATTTTACAGATGCAGAGTTACGTACCCATTAGGACAGATAATGATAACCAAAATAATAAACCAAACGATTAAATTGCCAGGAATTGCAAGTAATAGAATATTTCAATGTTGCCAGGAAATGCCAGTAATGCAATCAAATTTCGCCAGTAATTTTGTGTCGACCTAGTGGCAACACTGATAATAAATAAAAATTTACAAAAGAAATTAATAAATAAAGACAATTTTGCTTGCGGGGTTGCGAAGCTTATAGCACCTTATAGCAACAATTAAACTGAAGTACATGCTGATAGAGGTCAGGATAAGTGTCACACCCTGTACGTAGGAGTTAAAAATGAATACCAGTGCTAAGGAAGAGTTAGTGTGCAAGGAAGAAGTAAAAACGGAGGAAGATTACAAAATAGAAATAGGACAATATGACCTTAATACACTCGTCAATTTAAAGGGGGAATACTGTAGTGATAACAACACTTCTGGAAATAATGATTGCAAAACGAGTTTAAATACTGATGTCTGTGAACAGTTGGAGAGTAAGAGCGATTTAAGTGATCTGTGTAATTTACAGCAGGAGACAGACTTCTCAAGAAACATCAGCAGTAATGAAGAGAGACCTTTTAAGTGCGAATTGTGTGATTACACTAGTGTACAAAAACGACATCTGACAACACATATCATCTCCAAACACAGAAGTATTGAAGAGAGACCATTTAAATGTGAATTGTGCGAGTACACTAGTGTAGAGAAAAGGAATCTGTCAAGACACATCATCTCCAAACACAGAAGTATGGAAGAGAGACCTTTTAAATGTGAGTTGTGTGATTACACCAGTGTGTGGAAAAAGGCTCTGTCAAAACACATCATCTCCAAACATAGAAGTATTGAAGAGAGACCCTTCAAATGCGAATTGTGTGATTACACCAGTGTACAGAAAGGACA
This sequence comes from Tillus elongatus, assembly GCA_964006375.1. Classification (NCBI taxonomy): domain Eukaryota; kingdom Metazoa; phylum Arthropoda; class Insecta; order Coleoptera; family Cleridae; genus Tillus; species Tillus elongatus. The sequence goes on along the minus strand of OZ023262.1, from coordinate 1,403,635 downwards.
TCTGTCACGACACATAATCTCTAAACATAGACATATTGCTGACAGATCTTTCAAATGTGAGTTGTGTGATTACATTAGCGTATGGAAAAGGCAACTGTCAAGACACATCATCTATAAACACGGAAGTATTGAAGAAAGACCATTTAAATGTGAGTTGTGTGATTACACTAGCGTAGAGAATAGGAATCTGTCAAGACATATCGTCTCTAAACATAGACATACTGATGACGAATCTTTCAAATGTGAGTTGTGTGATTACAGTAGTGTGTATAAAGGACATCTGTCAAGACACATCATCTCTAAACATAGTATTGAAGAGGGACCATTTAAATGTGAGCTGTGTGATTACACTAGTGTAGATCAAGCCTTACTGCCAGGACATATCATCGCCAAACATAAAAATGTTGAAGAGGGACCTTTTAATTGTAAGGTGTGTGGTTATGATTGTTTAAAAAAAGGGTTAGTGCCAAGACACATTTGCAAACCTAGAAGTGTTGAAGAGAGACTTTTCAGATGTGAGTTGTGTGATTACACGAGTCTAGAGAAATGGCATTTGTCAACACACTACATCTACCAACACAATAAAATTAACCATTAAATTTTTTCTGTCGTAGCCCAAAGGTCATGAATGTGTCTCCAGCAGTTGGTGATGGTCGACTTTACCGAAACTGGAATCAAGCAAAACGACACACACCACAAGAAAGAATACGTAGCATAGATAAATAATCAGCAAAAAAAATTTACAGAAAAACCATAAATAGCAGAATAAATGATAATTAAAGTTATGAAAAATGCACTATTTTCTAGTTTCGAACTGTCACTTTTCAACAGCGTTGCCACATTTAATATTAAATTCCAAGAGTGTTTTGCTGCTTGAACGTAACAAAAGATCTTAAATGCTTTTTACACACACTCCTGCCGACCTGACCTGACCTGACAAGACACCACCTTGTCAAAATAAAAGCTGAAACCGTTTTAAGTTTTATAAGTCATTGTGCCATAGCTACCACATAAAATTTCGCTAAAGAAAAAAGCAGACAAATACTACCCTGTAATAAGGAAATAGATTCGAAACTGACAACAACGCCTATCTGCATGAAATATGTCGACAACACAACCTCTGGTACAAAAATATACGTTTTTCTTGTAAATCTAAACTTTTTAATTGCTTTTATCATTGAAAGGTTATTAAAAACGAAAGATACCACATTGTTTAACTTCATTAAGGTATGTACAACTGTTTTTAGGCCATATTCTATTATAATCACGTTGAAATGTAGTTGTGGTAAAGTCGACCGTCACCCAGCAGTTTGTTTCATTTGGTTTCATAGATTGTAGTCTGGCTCTTATTACCCTTTTTAAGTGTGTGTCCTTAAAATGTTGCCTATAACTCCTAAGACTTCATGCATATTGCCTCCTGCAGTTCCATTCAGTTTGAAATTTCACACAGCGTTGCCACTTCCTTTCCAGAGCCAAATTATAAGTTAAATGAGTTAAAAAATTAAGGCAAATAAATATTCCCCACTGAGCAAGGTAACATTGCATTAACATTGCAGAATCTTTTCCAAAGCAAGTGTAAGTTCGATAGATTACTTGCAGAAAGCTTCCTGCAAGTTTGTTGCCCCCCAGTGACTTTACATATGTAAGTGTTTCTTTTGTAACTTTACTGCAAGTTTACTGTAGTGAGCTGTTACAAACTTTCTTTATACTTACACATGTTACCTTACAGCAAGCTTCAATTTTAAAAGGGCCTAGGAAAGTTGTAAAATTTAAACTTACATTTGCAACTTATCTGCAATTGTATATATTATATATACAGTGCAAGTTTGTAACTTGGGATAATTTCAATTAATCTACTTCAGCTTTTTTTCAAAAATGCTCGGAGTCTGATAATATTCTCAGTTACAATCTTTTCAAAAATGTATTATACAATTTGTGTCAAATGTCATTGATAATTTTAGTAAATGACAACCTTAGCTTTTTATTGATTATTTTTAAAGTACACATCAAGCGATACAAAACCACCAAATGTCTAATTTTTATTATAAATCTTGAGTTGAAAGCATGACAAAAAAAAGTGTAGTTAATCAATGAATAAAAATTTTAAATTGCTGGTTTTCTACAATTTCACATGTTAGAAATTTAAAAATAGTCAACAAAAACGTAAGGGTTGATTTAAAGAAATTATCGATGAAGTCATTTATCAAATATGGTACATACTGTATAGATTTTTTAAAAGACTGAAACTTGAATTACTAACCAATGTGTGCAAGCAGTTTTGAAAAAAAGAAACTGTATTTGATTAAGTGAATTTATTTCAAGTTACAAACTGATACTGAATATAGGTATAGGTGTATTTATACATAATATATATTTCTTGTAAAACTGTAAAAAATTACTTAAGACAATGTTAATTAGAATAAAATCTTTATTACATAAAAAAATTAAAGACTTACAACATATTATTCATTTCTGCTGATAGATAGATATATAGATTTTATTGACCATCAAATGTACATGGTAAGTCACTGTCTTTATAAGTACTGACTATAGTCACTAGATAGAGATAATTAAGACATATAGCGAGCGTGTTCATGTTTAGGCTAAAATGCAGTTCTATGCAAAACTCGACCACAAAATAGATAACTTGAACTCGTAATATCGTTATTAATTGACCAATTTCAAAAATTCTTTTTTCTAAATGAATACCAATTAATTGTTTTTGATATTGTTTTACCAAATAACTCTTAGTCTTCTAGGAAAACGTGTGAAACACCAATAACAAAAATGAAGTCTTCTGCAGCATTACTTATTTTGAGCGGCAAGAATTTTTTTAGCTTCTAAAATATATGATAACATATGTGACATAAAATCAAGTCAACATAAATACTATTGTGAAAAAAGCAATATCTAAAGTGGTGCGTTCATTTCGATTTTAGATAAAGTTTCATTCAGCAAACGTAAGAATATGCAATGGATAAATCAAGCACAGGGAAATGAATACAACTTCAATGCGAAAATAGCCTAAATATGGTGACAGTCTCTGAAAGTGTTCACGCATGTCTTAACTATCCCTATCGAGTAAGTATAGTACCGCCAATGTCTGTGTACCTTCAGAAACATTGAGTTAAAGCAAAATTATGACTACAATGAATTACGTATATATAAAAAAAAAGTATGTTTAGAGGAATGGCCATTCACGACAACAGAAATGCTCCGGTTGGAGAGGAAATTTGCTGTCCACGTACAGAGTTTTGGTGGTAGGCCATAGGCCGGTAGTTTATTAAGCAGCGCTGCGTGCCAGACCTGGTCGAATGCTTTGGATATGTCTAGAGTGACAATCTGGGATTCGCCGTGTAGTTCCATAGACTTGTTCCAAGAATGGGTGACAAAGGAAAGGAGGTCGGCAGTTGATCTGCGCTGACGGAATCCATACTGCCTGTCGTGGATTAGACTGTGTTTTTCAAGAAATTTTAGTAATTCGGTGTTTATATACTTTTCCATCACTTTCGAGATGACTGAAAGGAGAGAAATAGGTCTGTAGTTGCTAGGAAGCGCTTTCAATCCTTTCTTGGGGACGGGTTGTACTCGATCAGTTTTCCAGTTACTAGGGAATATGCCTCTATTGTAAGATGTCTGAAACAGACAAATCAGGACAGGAGTAACTTCTGGTGCGCATTTTTTGAGAACAATTGCTGGCATCTCGTCAAGGCCAGAGGTTTTCCTGGTATTAAGAGAAGAGTGCATCTTTCGTACCTTTTTAGTTTTGAAAATGATATGCGTCATTTTATGCGCGACATTGGGGACTGTTGGTGGTTGAACATTTGGAGGTGGGTTGAAAGTAGAATTTCCAGCGAACAACGAGGCAAAAAGTTCAGCCTTGTCCAGGGCGGTAGAAACAATTTCATCCCCTGAGACAAGAGGTGGGAACGTGCACTTGCAGAAATTATTCCCAATAAATTTAGCAAGTGTCCAGAAGGGTTTGCTGCCGTTGGAGCTTGAGAGGACTTTGTTTTTGATGTGGTTATTACACGAGTTTTTTGCCTCAGAAAGAATGCGGACATAGCGCTTTCTTGCGTCGTTAAATGCTTGACGGTTTTCTTGACTGGGATTGTGTAGAAGCTTTTTGTGAGCTTTGATCTTTTCAAGTCTGGCCTTGTCGCAGGATTTAGAGAACCAGGGCTTTTGAGTGGCTGCAGAAGTTTTCTGTGTACGTGGAATAAATAATTCCATGCCAGCTTGGATAATTTCGGTGACGTTTTTGAGATATCAGAAGGGTCAGGATGAGAGAAGCAGACAGACGCCCATGGAAATGAAGAAAAGTAATCCTGCATTTCGTCCCAGTTTGCGGAGTTGTAGTGCCAAACGATACGTGGGTGTGATGACTGTGTGACCTCGGGTTGCATTGCGCAGGAAGCAGTGACCATGCCATGGTCTGAGCGACCAAGGGGGCGATGACTGATATCTTATAGCAGTCAGGATTTGTGGTAAGAAGGAGATCCAAGAGATTTGAGCTGCCTGTTGGGATACGAGGAAAGTAAGTAGGTTGCTGAACCATATTGGCTAAAGAATTACTGACTGCAAAGGCCTCCGCTGCTCTGCTATAGCAACTATAAGAATTTTACGCGAAATCTTTGCACGGTTTGGATTACCCTACACATTAGTGTCCGATAATGGAAGCAATTTTAAATCGGCTGAATTTGAAGATTTTGTACGAAACAATGGTATTCATCATAAAGTCTCTGTGCCGTACCATCCTGCCACCAGCGGCCAGGCAGAAAGATATGTCCAAACTATCAAGAGAAGTCTACGAAGCCAATTTACTGATGAACCTGATTTGAGTACCATTTCAATAGGTTTATCATTCAATTTAAGAGGTAACATTATTTTGTCTGTATTGATTGAATTACATACCATGAGTTCATTCATTGCAAATAATTATTCTTCGGTTTCTGAGTCTGCTTCTATTTGTTTTTGATGTGAGCCACAGTATTATTACAGAACGTTATACTGTGGCACGACCTACATACAACAGTTTGTTCGACTCACACCATTCTGCTATCTTATTTAAGTCTTTCTGAAGTTTTTTGCAATCCTTTTGTGATTGAATTGCTTGAAATATTTTAAGATCATCAGCATATACTTGGCAAAATGTTCGAATCAAGTCCCTCCACGATATCACTGACAAAGATAACCAACAGAAGGGGTCCGAGAACAGCACACCGCTTGTTGCACTGTACATTCCAGATCTAAAACCCATATATGTAAGACACATGATGTGTTCTGTCAGTAAAATAAGTCTTGAAACAGTTTTATTAACTTATCACGCACACCTATGTCTTTTAGTTTCTGTAGAATAATGCAATGATAATATGTGTAGATAACTTCCCTGTTGTCTATTATCAAATAATAATAATAATTTATTGTGTCCAACAGACCAATTACAGGACACTTACAAACTAATTATTTATTTATTTATTTATTATCATAAATCGTACATGTCTACACAATAAGCTTGAGGCTTGTGCTGTATATTAACATAATTGAATAAAATTCCACCAAAAACTGCTTTAAAACTTCATCCAAATGTAACATACTACTAATTTTGACATACCAACTTTGTTTGGCTTCTACTTGTTCCATCTAATGAACCATTCTTTGCCTTCATTCTTCTTTGATTTTAATCTTTTCCCAATACATTCAAAACTAAAATTCTTTGTTTATAGCCGATATTTTCATCAAAATTGTTAATTTTGAATTTAACTGAAAGTGAGATTACCATAAATTAACAATAACAAAATATTAATCCAAAAACAAACCTAAAACTACAACATTTCAATAACTTTATGCAACAATGTACACAAACTGTCTCTAAATATATCACTACGTGAACAAATGATATTGAAAGTTTCACACATTACATATATTGGAGATCTTAACATAACAACAGTCCTAGCCTGATTATTATAAAATGACATATTATGCCGTTCACTCATCCTGGGAACATGGAAATTTATCTGCGCCAATAATTCCGGACAATCAATGACATTGTGTATCAGTTTATATAAAAACTTGATCAAGTCAACTCTTCTTAGCTTACACAAACTGACGAATTCAAAGTGCCCAAGCAAAACAGAATGATCGAACCCCCTCTCCGGATAACACCCAGTTTCCTTAAACCACAGATATTTTAGGAACCTTCTCTGGACAGATTCGAGTGAGCTTATATACACACCATAATATGGGCCCCAGACAACAGATGCATATTGTAACTTGGAAAGAACAAAAGCACAATACAAAGCTTTGAGAACACCAAAACATGTAAACGACCCACAGTTCCGCTCTATAAATCCCAAAAACCTGTTACACTCGTTTACTATGGTATTGATGTGAATGTCAAATGACAGTTTCTTATCAAAGTGGACCCCCAAGTCCTTCACAGTCTCCACACGATCGACCACCAACCGAACCACAGTAGGGGAACATGTTGTACCTTGAACTTATTCCTGATTTAAAAAAAAATTCATGAAGAATAAACTCTAGTCAGAGGCTTCTTTTGGCGCGATGGATAGGGGGCGATATTTTATACATAAGTTTTTTTGCGAGGTTAGAACGATTCAAATTCGATGAGAAAAAAGCTTAATTTGAAAAAGTGTATTTGTGTCCAAGGTACAACAGGAGTGATGTACCTCAGACCTAAGACCGTTGTACCTTGAACATGTATCTAATAAATTAGATAGTTTTCGGTATAAAATTTTATTTATACCTCCTTATATGTAAAAAACAATTTATAATGCAAAATTAACTTCATATTCGAAAACATTATTCTGAAAAATATTTGAAAAATGAACATTAATGTTAGAAATCAGTTCGAGAACAAAACTATTTTTCACAAATTTGAGTTATTTCTCCAACCTCGTAGATGTCTCTTTTGGAAAATTTCTTCACTGGGGGATTAATTTTCTGAATAATGTCCACCCATGGATAGAACAATGAGTCCACTTTTTCCGGCCATTTCCAATTATTCATGGTTGGCTCCATTGCCGTTACAATGGCTCCTTCGTCGCTTGTTTCCACTATCCTACCTGGAAAATATTTGGCTTCATATATTAAAAATCTCCCACTTGATATCCTCCATCCTGTCCAGATGTCGCAGTAGCACTCGTGTTACAAACAGCTTCTTCTGATTCCGAAAAGTCCAAGGGTCCAACAGAATCTTCAGAATCATGCACTGAGAACTGATCTGACATAGAAGAATCGGAAGATACTAATACCTTGCGTTTAACTGCGGCAACTTTCTTTGAAATGGTTGTTGTTTTCTGAGACGGAACTCTTGTTTTATTTAGTTTAGCTTGTTTTAATAATTCTATTCTGAGTTTTTCGGGGGTGTCCGTCAATATGCGATAACGTCCTTTTTCATGACCTCGATGAGTGACTTTTCTTGGTGCGGCTTTTGGATGTGGCCTAATCATAACCGGAGAAATCAAGGCAGAAGTTGAGGCAACTGGTTCACTGAAATTAAGTTGAGTCAAAGATGAAACTAAAGTTGATGGAAAGCTAATATCTTGGGGATTATCTTGAATTATTGCTGTTGGGTCTGGACGATCAGTGACATCTGCTGGAGAGAATTCAAAATCCTTGAAAATATTCTCATTCAGAGGAACGAATCCAGTTACCTGAAATCCCTGAACAATATTTGTTGGTGTAAAAGCTAGTGGAAATGCTTTTCCCACCAGTGGAGCAAGATCATAGATTGTTGCCGGTTTTCCAGCATTTCCTGGAGTGATCATGAATTCATTCATTGCAGTGTTGAAATATCTTGGGAAAATAAGCATTGGTGGAATAAAACCACCTCCAGCATTGACTGCAGCTATCATAGTGATATTTGTGCCTCTTTCTGCACTCGTTATTGTACCAACTTGCTTGGATCCTTTGGTAGCAAGTATTTTCGGAGGAACATGAACTGTGGACAGCCCAGTTTCATCGCAGTTCCATATGTTCACTGCCGGCAAAGGGGGACATTTTTGCAAAGCCACTTTATAATTTTGGAATGTCAGTGCAACATTGGTACGGTTGAAAGCAGTTGATCATGCTAAGCTGGTAGCTTCTTGTTTCCGAAGGGTTATCTCATCTTTATATTTCTTTCTGAAAAGGCGCAGCCAAAATTCACCTGCCATTCTGTCATTCCCAGCTGGAAGGATAATTTTTCCGATTTTCTGCCGCAAATTTGTATGCTAATTCACGAACATCCCTCAATGTGAGTCCATACTGCAATATTGCTGCTTGTTTTATATAGTCCACGAGCATAACTTCTTCTGTTTTGTTGAAAACTTGCTGTGTAGCTTATTGTTACGCCAGGTGTAGTTTTCATCATCGTTTTTATAATGTTGAAAATGTCGACGTATTGTATTTCTGTTCAATCCTGTATGTTTTGCAGCACTGTATAATATCATTTTATTTTCATAAATTAATTTAATTGCATCTGTGAGTCTTTCAGGATCTGGCCCAGCCCTTTTTACACCTGTTCGACTGTGTGGCATATTTTCAAAAGAGGTACAAGAAGCCAGGCAACATTAACTGCAATAAAGCAGAGAACATGAATCATAATTTGTACTTAACCGTAATTTGATGATGAAACACCGTTATGGTGTTGTACCTTGAACATATTACAATCGATGTACCTAAGACGTATGATGTACCTTGAACATATCCAAGGTACATCGTATGTGGTATGTTCAAGGTACAACACCGTGCCGGTGTATCATAAACTACAGAAAATTTTAGGTTAAGAATAGATCATGTCTGACACAACTAGTTATTAGCCAAATGAGTATGCCATCGCCAAAAAAAAAGATCCAGTTCATTACATTAAAGACAAATGATATATGTGTATGAAACGCAGAGAAACTTACTTTTTCAAGTCAAAAATCCGAACTGCACTGCACACTCACACGATTATCGGTGAACAACTGAAACACATATGACGACATTGCAGGTTGCCTAATTCAAGATTCTGTCCCTCACAGCCATCCACAAACATCCGCGAAATTCAAAATAAAGAGATGTGTTCAAGGTACAACAGTGTTCAAGGTACAACATGTTGCCCTATACTCAAACTGAACAGGGAAAGCTTTACATGTGAAAGTCATAACCTTACATTTACTCACATTTAGTTCCAATCCATTCTGTAAGCACCACTCATAGAGCAGGTCTAGATCTTCCTGCAATATAACGCAATCATCCAGCGACGTCATTCTCATGAGCAGCTTCAAGTCATCTGCATAGAAAAGTCTCAGCACACTTAAACTACTGTCCAAATCATTAATAAATAATAGGAACAATAGCGGCCCCAGATTAGAGCCCTGAGGAACGCCCGAAGTAGCAATGAGCTCAGAGGACCTCAACCCGCCATAGCTAACAAATTGAACACGATCACTAAAATAATTCCCAAAAAGACGTAACATGCCATCGCTGAATCCATACAATGCAAGCCTCCTCAAAAGGACAGAGTGATCAACACGGTCAAAAGCTTTTACAAAATTTGTGTAGACATCAATCTGACCCCCAGCATCAAAGCCGTCTGAGACCCACTGAGTGAAAACCGCCAAGTTTGTGACAGTTGATACCCCTCACAAATCCATGTTGACATGGTGATATCAGTGTTTTCACAGAGTTGTAGATACCCTCATATAGAATCATCTCGAATATCTTAGCAAAAATGCAGAGTAGAGCTATCGGACGATAGTTGATGACCAAGGATACATCACCAGTCTTAAATATGGGGCATATATGTGCTAACTTCCAGATCGCAGGAAACCGACCAGTGTTCAAACATAAATTAAATATGTAGCAAAGTGGAACAACTAAAACACCAGTGCAGTCTTTTACAAGGAAAGACGGAATCTGATCTGGGCCAGACGTCATTTTACTGCTTAATTTTCTTATAGCTCTCCGTATCTCTTCCTCCGTAATTCTAGATAGGTGGACGTAATACTGATTAGGCTTTGAGTCAGACACATTATTCTGTAAGTCAATTCTGCCGGCTGGTGTATAAACACTACCAAAGAATGCAGCAAATGCATCAACTATTTGTTGTGAGCCAGTTAGTGCATCAACGTTATAATACATCTGACCAATTATTTACATATGACCAGAAATTCTTAGGACACTCAGTGATCGACTGCTGAGTGTCACACAGATACCTCTTACATGCATTGCTAATCTGACGCTTCACCAAAATTCTCAATTCCCTAAACCTTTGCAAATGATAGTCTGAACCACACCTTTTATACTTTAACCAATGCTCATGTTTCAGTATAATATTGGCTCTAATCTGATCGTTATACCACACAGGGTAGTTATATTTACGATTCCTATAGACATGCATCAAACACCCCATACAGTGTGTCATAAAACTTATCACATGCTTCATTACAGTCAAGACAGTCATACAGGAAAGACCAATCAACCCCGAGCAGTGCATCATACAATGCAACGTAATTAGCCTTTCTGAAATTATACATCTTCAGTGCTCTACAAACATCAAATGACCTAAATGAACTATTCAAAGAAATAGCAACAAACAAACAAGGATGCTGTAGGTCTTCCCTCACCAAAGGCGCCGCTTCATGTGAAACTTCACACTTCATATCCAAAAAAACTAAATCCAGAATTCTGCCATTAACATTTAGTATTTCATTATATTGAGTGTAGCCGAAAAAACTAGCAAAGTTTGTAACAATAAGTTTCTTACTATCTGTACTAGCATTAAAGTCAGCTAAAAACAATACATTATCCCCAAACAGTTCACTCACTTGCTGAAGAGTTTCGAAAAAAATATCATAGTCATCCAACGTGACCTGTGGAGGCACATAGATCACACAGACAACCATACTACACGATTTAAATTTACATCTGCAGGCAAGAAAGTCAATAGATGGTACAAGGTTGTTCACTATATCGACTTCAATTACTTTGCACACAACAGGTGTTCGCACGGCAACCAGAACACCACCCCCACGGGAAACACTCATAGCATCCACACGCCTATCCCGCCTAAGAACCGCATACCCATCAGGAAACCACTCATCACTTGACATATCATCTGTTAGCCATGTCTCGGTTAGAGAAATAATGTCAAACTCACAATCGCTCACAGAAGCATCGAATTCATCGACTTTAGTTCGTAAGCCACACACATTCTGATAACAACACTTAATGTTACATGATGATACATTATGTACGCTGGACACATCTGCATGTTTAAATCAGTCTTAACAATCTTTGAAACACCATGAATATATTTTATCTTGATGTTATTCTCCCCATCTTTTTCCGCTCTTCAAGTCTCACGTACACTCCAGTAATACTCCAGCTGCTCAAATGCTTATTATACTGCCTCAACAAAGTTACAGCCATCAATAAGCAGTACTAAAGTCACATTTATAAGTGTGAGTTGCTGTTACGTGTCGTGTTAAACCATGCCTCTGGAAAGTACTCAAGTCACATTGATCACATTTATAATGCTTTTCTTCAGTGTGTCTTGCTCTTGTGTCGTGTTAACTGAGACTTTCCAACAGTACTATAATCACACTGATCACATCTAACGGATTCTGTTTAAAGTTACAGCCATCGATAAGCAGTAGTAAAGTCACATTTATAAGTGTGAGTTGCTGTTACTTGTCGTGTTAAACTATGTCTCTGGAAAGTACTCAAGTCACATTGATCACATTTATAATGCTTTTCTTCAGTGTGTCTTGCTATGTGTCATGTTAACTGTGACTTTCTAACCGTACTATAATCACACTGATCACATTTAAAAGGTCTTGTTTCACTATGTTTTAACATTATGTGCTGTGATAAAGACGTCTTATGGACAGTACTATAGTCGCACTGATCACATCTAACAGATTGTGTTTAAAGTTACAGCCATCGATAAGCAGTACTAAAATCACATTTATAAGTGTGACTTGCTGTTATGTGTCGTGTTAAACCATGCCTCTGGAAAGTACTAAAGTCACACTGATCACATTTATAATGCTTTTCTTCAGTGTGTCTTGCTATGTGTCGTGTTAACTGTGACTTTCCAACAGTACTATAATCACACTGATCACATTGAAAAGGTCTTGTTTCACTATGTTTTAACATGATGTGCTGTGATAAAGACGTCTTATGGACAGTACTATAGTCACATTGATCACATCTAACGGATTGTGTTTAAAGTTACAGCCATCGATAAGCAGTAGTAAAGTCACATTTATAAGTGTGAGTTGCTGTTACGTGTCGTGTTAAACCATGCCTCTGCAAAGTACTAAAGTCACATTGATCACATTTATAATGCTTTTCTTCAGTGTGTCTTGCTATGTGTCGTGTTAACTGTGACTTTCCAACCGTACTATAATCACACTGATCACATTTAAAAGGTCTTGTTTCACTATGTTTTAACATTATGTGCTGTGATAAAGACGTCTTATGGACAGTACTATAGTCACATTGATCACATCTAACGGATTGTGTTTAAAGTTACAGCCATCGATAAGCAGTAGTAAAGTCACATTTATAAGTGTGAGTTGCTGTTACGTGTCGTGTTAAACCATGCCTCTGCAAAGTACTAAAGTCACACTGATCACATTTATAATGCTTTTCTTCAGTGTGTCTTGCTATGTGTCGTGTTAGCTGAGACTTTCCAACAGTACTATAATCACACTGATCACATTGAAAAGGTCTGGTTTCACTGTGTTTTAACATCATGTGCTGTGATAACGAGGTCTTATGGATAGTACAATAGTCACATTGATCACATGTAACAGATTATGTTTAAAGTTACAGCCATTGATAAGCAGTAGTAGTCACATTTATAAGTGTGAGTTGCCGTTACGTGTCGTGTTAGACTATGTCTCTGGAAAGTACTAAAGTCACATTGATCACATTTATAATGCTTTTCTTCAGTGTGTCTTGCTCTTGTGTCGTGTTAACTGAGACTTTCCAACAGTACTATAATCACACTGATCACATTGAAAAGGTCTTGTTTCACTATGTTTTAACATTATGTGATGTGATAAAGATGTCTTATGGACAGTACTATAGTCGCACTGATCATATTTAACGGATTGTGTTTAAAGTTACAGCCATCGATAAGCAGTAGTAAAGTCACATTTATAAGTGTGAGTTGCTGTTACGTGTCGTGTTAAACCATGCTGCTGGAAAGTACTAAAGTCACATTGATCACATTTATAATGCTTCTCTTCAGTGTGTCTTGCTGTGTGTCGTGTTAACTGAGACTTTCCAACAGTACTATAATCACACTGATCACATTGAAAAGGTCTTGTTTCACTGTGTTTTAACATTATGTGCTGTGATAAAGATGTCTTATGAACAGTACTATAGTCACACTGATCACATCTAATGGATTGTGTTTAAAGTTACAGCCATCGATAAGCAGTAGTAAAGTCACATTTATAAGTGTGAGTTGCTGTTACGTGTCGTGTTAAACCATGCTGCTGGAAAGTACTAAAGTCACATTGATCACATTTATAATGCTTCTCTTCAGTGTGTCTTGCTGTGTGTCGTGTTAACTGAGACTTTCCAACAGTACTATAATCACACTGATCACATTGAAAAGGTCTTGTTTCACTATGTTTTAACATTATGTGCTCTGATAAAGATGTCTTATGGGCAGTACTATAGTCACACTGATCACATCTAACGGATTGTGTTTAAAGTTACAGCCATCGATAAGCAGTACTAAAGTCACATTTATAAGTGTGAGTTGCTGTTACGTGTCGTGTTAAACCATGCCTCTGGAAAGTACTAAAGTTACATTGATCATATTCATAATGCTTTTCTTCAGTGTGTCTTGCTATGTGTCGTGTTAACTAAGACTTTCCAACAGTACTATAATCACACTGATCACATTGAAAAGGTCGTTTTTCACTATGTTTTAACATTATATGTTTTGAAACATAATACTTATTGGCAGTACTAAACTCACATTGATCACATCTATACGGTTTTTCTTCACTGTGTCTTGCTGTTGTGTGCTGTGTTAACTGTGATTTTCCAACGGTACTATAATCACACTGATCACATTGAAAATGTCTTGTTTCACTGTGTTTTAACATTATGTGCTGTGATAACGAGGTCTTATGGACAGTACTATAGTTACACTGATCACATCTAACGGATTGTGTTTAAAGTTACAGCCATCGATAAGCAGTAGTAAAGTCACATTTATAAGTGTGAGTTGCTGTTACGTGTCGTGTTAAACCATGCCTCTGCAAAGTACTAAAGTCACACTGATCACATTTATAATGCTTTTCTTCAGTATGTCTTGCTATGTGTCGTGTTAGCTGAGACTTTCCAACAGTACTATAATCACACTGATCACATTGAAAAGGTCTGGTTTCACTGTGTTTTAACATCATGTGCTGTGATAACGAGGTCTTATGGATAGTACAATAGTCACATTGATCACATGTAACAGATTGTGTTTAAAGTTACAGCCATTGATAAGCAGTAGTAGTCACATTTATAAGTGTGAGTTGCCGTTACGTGTCGTGTTAAACCATGCCTCTGGAAAGTACTAAAGTCACATTGATCACATTTATAATGCTTTTCTTCAGTGTGTCTTGCTATGTGTCGTGTTAACTGAGACTTTCCAACAGTACTATAATCACACTGATCACATTGAAAAGGTCTTGTTTCACTGAGTTTTAACATTATGTGCTGTGATAACGAGGTCTTATGGACAGTACTATAGTCACACTGATCACATCTAACGGATTGTGTTTAAAGTTACAGCCATCGATAAGCAGTAGTAAAGTCACATTTATAAGTGTGAGTTGCTGTTACGTGTCGTGTTAAACCATGCCTCTGCAAAGTACTAAAGTCACACTGATCACATTTATAATGCTTTTCTTCAGTGTGTCTTGCTATGTGTCGTGTTAGCTGAGACTTTCCAACAGTACTATAATCACACTGATCACATTGCAAAGGTCTTGTTTCACTATGTTTTAACATTATGTGATGTGATAAAGATGTCTTATGAACAGTACTATAGTCACACTGATCACATCTAATGGATTGTGTTTAAAGTTACAGCCATCGATAAGCAGTAGTAAAGTCACATTTATAAGTGTGAGTTGCTGTTACGTGTCGTGTTAAACCATGCTGCTGGAAAGTACTAAAGTCACATTGATCACATTTATAATGCTTCTCTTCAGTGTGTCTTGCTGTGTGTCGTGTTAACTGAGACTTTCCAACAGTACTATAATCACACTGATCACATTGAAAAGGTCTTGTTTCACTATGTTTTAACATTATGTGATGTGATAAAGATGTCTTATGGACAGTACTATAGTCGCACTGATCACATCTAACGGATTGTGTTTAAAGTTACAGCCATCGATAAGCAGTAGTAAAGTCACATTTATAAGTGTGAGTTTCCGTTACGTGTTATGTTAAACCATGCTGCTGCAAAGTACTAAAGTCACATTGATCACATTTATAATGCTTTTCTTCAGTGTGTCTTGCTCTTGTGTCGTGTTAACTGAGACTTTCCAACAGTACTATAATCACACTGATCACATTGCAAAGGTCTTGTTTCACTATGTTTTAACATTATGTGATGTGATAAAGATGTCTTATGGACAGTACTATAGTCGCACTGGTCATATTTAACGGATTGTGTTTAAAGTTACAGCCATCGATAAGCAGTAGTAAAGTCACATCTATAAGTGTGAGTTGCTGTTACGTGTCGTGTTAAACCATGCTGCTGGAAAGTACTAAAGTCACATTGATCACATTTATAATGCTTCTCTTCAGTGTGTCTTGCTGTGTGTCGTGTTAACTGAGACTTTCAAACAGTACTATAATCACACTGATCACATTGAAAAGGTCTTGTTTCACTGTGTTTTAACATTATGTGCTGTGATAAAGATGTCTTATGAACAGTACTATAGTCACACTGATCACATCTAATGGATTGTGTTTAAAGTTACAGCCATCGATAAGCAGTAGTAAAGTCACATTTATAAGTGTGAGTTGCTGTTACGTGTCGTGTTAAACCATGCTGCTGGAAAGTACTAAAGTCACATTGATCACATTTATAATGCTTCTCTTCAGTGTGTCTTGCTGTGTGTCGTGTTAACTGAGACTTTCCAACAGTACTATAATCACACTGATCACATTGAAAAGGTCTTGTTTCACTGTGTTTTAACATTATGTGCTGTGATAAAGATGTCTTATGAACAGTACTATAGTCACACTGATCACATCTAATGGATTGTGTTTAAAGTTACAGCCATCGATAAGCAGTACTAAAGTCACATTTATAAGTGTGTGTTGCTGTTACGGGTCGTGTTAAACCATGCCTCTGGAAAGTACTAAAGTCACATTGATCACATTTATAATGCTTTTCTTCAGTGTGTCTTGCTATGTGTCGTGTTAACTGAGACTTTCCAACAGTACTATAATCACACTGATCACATTGAAAAGGTCTTGTTTCACTATGTTTTAACATTATGTGCTGTGATAAAGATGTCTTATGGACAGTACTATAGTCACACTGATCACATCTAAGGGATTCTGTTTAAAGTTACAGCCATCGATAAGCTGTACTAAAGTCACATTTATAAGTGTGTGTTGCTGTTACGGGTCGTGTTAAACCGTGCCTCTGGAAAGTACTAGTCACATTGATCACATTTATAATGCTTTTCTTCAGTGTGTCTTGCTATGTGTCCAGTGGCGGATTTGCAGTCTTGGCCGCCCTAGGCCCCAGGCCATGTAGTAAGTACCAGCCGCCCCTTTCTCAGCACCCATCATATTGACTACATAATGAAATTACTTCATTGCCAAATTTTATCGAAATCAATTTAAAAATTTAGTTAACTATAATAGCTGCTAGTTTGTGATATTTTACGAGGTTTCAGGGATAATTGCACATTTAATTAAAACATTTTAAATGGTTTTGGGTTTTATTTATTTAACTACAGGTTTATTCTCATACAAGATAAAATATAATAAGTGTTTTACAATGTGTTACAAAACTCGTCTGCACTTAAGTGCAGCAAAATCATTAATTAAATCTTCTAATCCAATTTCCTTAAAAAATCAGCTTCTATGTTAAGTAAAGCAAGATTGTTTAACCTTTGCTCTGTCATTGTTGTGCGTAAATAATTTTTAACTCGTCGAAACAAGAAAACGATCGTTCTCCAGAACAGTTACTGGCGGCAGTACACACACATACAAAGAGCAATATCCATGTTTGGGTAAATGGTTTGAAGACCTTCAGTTCGTAACTATTTCAACAAACTAACAGCGCTGTTGCGATCCTCAGTTTTTATACTGCAGTGAGCACGAAAATGGAGACATTCTTCTGAAAAATTGTCTTCTAAGTGAGTAGAATAAACCATTTGCAATGCGTTGGCCTTTTCTTCGACTTTTGACGCGCTTAGTTTCGTCAGGTTAGTAATAAATTTAAACTTATTGTAAAGCAATTTATAAGCATCCCTCGTTTTTTGAATTCTTCTGACAATGTATCAATTATTACCAAAAAAGTAGTGCTTCTGACATTTTCGCGACCATTCTTTTGTTGCATCTATTCACCTGTATTAGTCTCACCAGGAAGTAGCTTACGCTTTCGATTGCGTCGAAAATCTTTCATATTCCTGTACAAAGGACTGTTTTTTTTTTGCTTTGTTTTCGAAATCATCGAAGCTATCTCGTGTTTCGTCAAAAAAATGTATTAGTACCTCATAGAGTTATATGACAATGGTAAGGTAAATTTTCATACTCTGAAGTTTTTTATTTGTGGTGTTAATGCGTTTCAGTAAACATCCCCAACAAACAGTCATGACGGCCGTTTCAAAACGTTCCAGTTTCAAACGAATACCTTTTGCTTTGCATATAATGGCTCTCTTCTGTTGTGTGCCATTTTCGATGGAGACTAACGCATTATGGATTTTATTCCACGATTCGCGTAAACTTTTGCATGCGTCTGGCCGAGCTGACCAACGAGTCGTTGATAGACTTTTGACGGTGAAATGGGCTTGAAGGAGTTCCCAACGCTGCAATGAAATTGTATAACTCTTGGAGTAGAGAAAAGAACGAACGATTCTCTTGGCTGCTTTCAACTGCACATTCGCCTACTAAATTGAACGAGTGTGCTGAACAGGGAACACACTTGGCAAGGGGAGACATTTCCTTTATTTTAGCTTGTAGCCAGTTGTACATGCCTGACGTGTTAGCTGCGTTGTTATAAGATTGCCCTCGGCAGTTTGAAATGTCAATTCCCAATTCAGTTAAAGTTGGGGTTACAGCATTTGTCATTTGTTGTGATTTGTGGCCTGTGTTTGGAACGAACTTGAGGAAACGTTCTACAGGTGATCCATTAGGTAGGACATATCTGATTACATAAGTGACGTGGTCTACGTGAGATATATCCGGCGACGAGTCAATGCTCAGAGAAAAATATTTCGCTGTTAATATTTCTATTACAATTGTCTTCAAAACTTTGTTTCCCATAAGCCGAATGAATTCTTCACATGTTGCTGAAGAGATAAAACTCGTTTATCCTGAGCCTGTATTCCCATAACGTGAAATGTGTTTGGCTAAGAACGGATCGAACTCAGCGATAAGCTGTAAGGATATCAAATAATTTCCGTCGTGAAATGAACCAAATTTCTCGTTGTGTCCTCTGAAAGGCGAACCACGTGATGCAAGCGTTTTTACACAAGCAACTACCCATTTCAGAATGTTTTTCCAGTATATTTCTTCATCTAATTGCGTCCATAAGTACAATTTGGAGAACCCAATTCATCACAATACAGTTTTTTTACCCGACGATAGTTTCGCCAACAAAGTTAGCGTCATCAAGGGGATGAGTAAGCTAGTCAGCGGGAGCGCGGCGACGTGATAGCGTTCATGAAACTCCCAAGCACGAACGTGAGACTCTTGCGGCGAGCAACGACGTTCGCGTACGTCCGTATAGCCAACCAACGCACGAGCGAGTGTTTTTAAGGCTCCTGCGTATAACAATATGCTTCCTAAATCACTTATATGTACGAAATAACTTATATGTACATTTTATATGTCCGAAATAATTACCTTTACATTGTATTTTATTTTTTATATACATATGTATCATATCTATATTTTAAACATAAAATGTACGAAAGTGATTTAGGAAGATTATTGTTATACAATGTGGTGCAGACTGTGTCGTGCAGTGCGGCTCGCTATATGCCATAATCTTTTTTTTTGTCACGATTTGCCGCCCCTATCTGGCCGCCCTAGGCCCAGGCCTACTGGGCCTTAGGGCAAATCCGCCAGTGTATGTTTCGTGTTAACTGTGACTTTCCAACAGTACTATAATCACACTGATCACATTTAAAAGGTCTTGTTTCACTGTGTTTTAACATTATGTGCTGTGATAAAGATGTCTTATAGTTAGTACTATGGTCACACTGATCACATCTAAGGGATTGTGTTTAAAGTTACAGCCATCGATAAGCAGTATTAAAGTCACATTTATAAGTGTGAGTTGCTGTTACGTGTCGTGTTAAACCATGCCTCTGGAAAGTACTAAAGTCACATTGATCACATTTATAATGCTTCTCTTCAGTGTGTCTTGCTGTGTGTCGTGTTAACTGAGACTTTCCAACACTACTATAATTACACTGATCACATTTAAAAGGTCTTGTTTCACTGTGTTTTAACATTATGTGCTGTGATAAAGATGTCTTATGGAGAGTACTATGGTCACACTGATCACATCAAAGGGATTCTGTTTAAAGTTACAGCCATCGATAAGCAGTATTAAAGTCACATTTATAAGTGTGAGTTGCTGTTACGTGTCGTGTTAAACCATGCCTCTGGAAAGTACTAAAGTCACATTGATCACATTTATAATGCTTTTCTTCAGTGTGTCGTGTTAACTGAGACTTTCCAACAGTACTATAATCGCACTGATCACATTGAAAAGGTCTTGTTTCACTATGTTTTAACATTATAAGCTGTGATAAAGATGTCCTATGGACAGTACTATAGTCACACTGATCACATCTAAGGGATTCTGTTTAAAGTTACAGCCAGCGATAAGCAGTACTAAAGTCACATTTATAAGTGTGAGTTGCTGTTACGTGTCGTGTTAAACCATGCCTCTGGAAAGTACTAAAGTCACATTGATCACATTTATATGGTCTTTCTTCAGTGTATCTTGCTGTGTGTCGTGTTAACTGTGACTTTCCTACGGTACTATAATCACACTGATCACATTTAAAAGGTCTTGTTTCACTATGTTTTAACATTAAAGCTGTGATAAAGATGTCCTATGGACAGTACTATAGTCACACTGATCACATCTAACAGATTGTGTTTAAAGTTACAGCCATCGATAAGCAGTAGTAAAATCACAGTTATAAGTGTGTGTTGCTGTTACGTGTCGTGTTAAACCATGCCTCTGGAAAGTACTTAAGTCACATTGATCACATTTATAATGCTTTTCTTCAGTGTGTCTTGCTGTGTGTCGTGTTAACTGAGACTTTCCAACACTACTATAATCACACTGATCACATTGAAAAGGTCTTGTTTCACTATGTTTTAACATTAAAGCTGTGATAAAGATGTCTTATGGACAGTACTATAGTCACACTGATCACATCTAACGGATTGTGTTTAAAGTTACAGCCATCGATAAGCAGTAGTAAAATCACAGTTATAAGTGTGTGTTGCTGTTACGTGTCGTGTTAAACCATGCCTCTGGAAAGTACTAAAGTCACATTGATCACATTTATAAGGTCTTTCTTCAGTGTGTCTTGCTATGTGTCGTGTTAACTGAGACTTTCCAACAGTACTATAATCACACTGATCACATTGAAAAGGTCTTGTTTCACTATGTTTTAACATTATGTCCTGTGATAAAGATGTCTTATGGACAGTACTATAGTCACACTGATCACATCTAACGGATTGTGTTTAAAGTTACAGCCATCGATAAGCAGTACTAAAGTTACATTTATAAGTGTGAGTTGCTGTTACGTGTTGTGTTAAACCATGCCTCTGGAAAGTACTAAAGTCACATTGATCACATTTATAAGGTCTCTCTTCAGTGTGTCTTGCTATGTGTCGTGTTAACTGAGACTTTCCAACAGTACTATAATCACACTGATCGCATTTAAAAGGTCTTGTTTCACTATGTTTTAACATTATATGTTTTGAAACATAATACTTATTGGCAGTACTAAATTCACATTGATCACATTTATAGGGTCTTTCTTCAGTGTGTCTTGCTGTTGTGTGCTGTGTTAACTGTGACTTTCCAACAGTACTATAATCACACTGATCACATTGAAAAGGTCTTGTTTCACTATGTTTTAACATTATATGTTTTGAAACATAATACTTATTGGCAGTACTAAATTCACATTGATCACATTTATAGGGTCTTTCTTCAGTGTGTCTTGCTGTTGTGTGCTGTGTTAACTGTGACTTTCCAACAGTACTATAATCACACTGATCACATTTAAAAGGTCTTGTTTCACTATGTTTTAACATTATGTGCTGTGATAAAGATGTCTCATAGTTAGTACTATAGTCACACTGATCACATCTAACGGATTGTGTTTAAAGTTACAGCCATCGATAAGCAGTAGTAAAGTCACATTTATAAGTGTGAGTTGCTGTTACGTGTTGTGTTAAACCATGCCTCTGGAAAGTACTAAAGTCACATTGATCACATTTATAAGGTCTCTCTTCAGTGTGTCTTGCTATGTGTCGTGTTAACTGAGACTTTCCAACAGTACTATAATCACAATGATCGCATTTAAAAGGTCTTGTTTCACTATGTTTTAACATTATATGTTTTGAAACATAATACTTATTGGCAGTACTAAATTCACATTGATCACATTTATAGGGTCTTTCTTCAGTGTGTCTTGCTGTTGTGTGCTGTGTTAACTGTGACTTTCCAACAGTACTATAATCACACTGATCACATTGAAAAGGTCTTGTTTCACTATGTTTTAACATTATATGTTTTGAAACATAATACTTATTGGCAGTACTAAATTCACATTGATCACATTTATAGGGTCTTTCTTCAGTGTGTCTTGCTGTTGTGTGCTGTGTTAACTGTGACTTTCCAACAGTACTATAATCACACTGATCACATTTAAAAGGTCTTGTTTCACTATGTTTTAACATTATGTGCTGTGATAAAGACGTCTTATGGACAGTACTATAGTCGCACTGATCACATCTAACAGATTGTGTTTAAAGTTACAACCATCGATAAGCAGTACTAAAGTCACATTTATAAGTGTGAGTTGCTGTTACGTGTCGTGTTAAACCATGCCTCTGGAAAGTACTAAAGTCACATTGATCACATTTATAATGCTTTTCTTCAGTGTGTCTTGCTATGTGTCGTGTTAACTGGGACTTTCCAACAGTACTATAATCACACTGATCACATTTAAAAGGTCTTGTTTCACTATGTTTTAACATTATGTGCTGTGATAAAGATGTCTTATGGACAGTACTATAGTCACACTGATCACATCTAACTGATTCTGTTTCAAGTTACAGCCATCGATAAGCAGTACTAAAATCACATTTATAAGTGTGAGTTGCTGTTACGTGTCGTGTTAAACCATGCCTCTGGAAAGTACTAAAGTCACATTGATCACATTTATAATGCTTTTCTTCAGTGTGTCTTGCTGTGTGTCGTGTTAACTGAGACTTTCCAACAGTACTATAATCACACTGATCACATTGAAAAGGTCTTGTTTCACTATGTTTTAACATTATATGTTTTGAAACATAATACTTATTGGCAGTACTAAATTCACATTGATCACATTTATAGGGTCTTTCTTCAGTGTGTCTTGCTATGTGTCGTGTTAACTGAGACTTTCTAACAGTACTATAATCACACTGATCACATTGAAAAGGTCGTTTTTTGCTATGTGTTAACATTATGTGCTCTGATAACGAGGTCTTATGGACAGTACTATAGTCACACTGATCACATCTAAAGGATTGTGTTTCCATATGTTTATACATTGTATGCTGTGATAAACATTTCTTCTGAGCAGTACTATAATCACAGTGATCACATTTATAACGCCCTTCTTCACTGTGTCTCGCTCTTATGTGTCTTGTTAGCTGAGACCTTGCAACATTACTATAATCACACTGATCACATTTATAAGGTCGTTTTTCACTATGTTTTGCCTTTAAGTGCTGTGATAAATTACTCTTGCAGACACCACTATAGTGACACTGATCACATTTAAAAGGTCGTGTTTCACTATGCTTATACATTATATGTTGTGAAATATAATACTTATAGACAGTACTAAAGTCACATTGATCACATTTATAATGCTTTTCTTCAGTATGTCTTGCTATGTGTCGTGTTAACTGAGACTTTCCAACAGTACTATAATCACACTGATCACATTTAAAAGGTCTTGTTTCACTATGTTTTGTCATTATGTGCTCGTACAAGCATGTCTTATGGACAGTACCATAATCACACTGATCACATTTATAAGGTTTTTCTTCACTGTGTCGTGCTCTTGTGTGTAGTGTTAACTGAGACTTTCTAACCGCACTATAATCACACTGATCACATTTATATGGTCTTTCTTTACTATGTTTCGCCATTACGTGTTGTGATAAATATCTCTTATATGCAGTACTAAAGTTACATTGATCGCATTTATAATGCCTTTCTTCAGTGTGTCTTGTTGTGTGTTGTGTTAACTGAGATTTTCTTACAGTACTATAATCACACTGATCACATTTAAAAGGTATTTTTTCCCTATGTCTTGCCACATTGTGTTCTGTCATAGAAAACTTTCTGACGGTAGGATAATTACACTGATAAGGTTTAAAACGTTTCGATGTCGTACCTACTTCATTTTTCACTAATACATCCTTCAGATCGTCAAAGTCATGATTACTGAGGCCTGTACAGCCATGATCCAATGTTTCAATTTTAAAATCTTCTATAATCATTTCACTTTTAATAAAAGGATTATCATTTTTTTCATTAACTATCTGTCCACCTGTAACAACTTTAGAACCCTCGGTTATCTCATGGTCCACCTCATCTATGTAGTAATGTTTTGAATCATCTGAATAATGTCCTTCAATCTTCTCCAATTTAACAGTAATAGGTGTATATTCTGTGTTGTGTTTCATTTCCATTCTCCCTCGCCACTGGTGCTCAGAGTTTTGTTCGTGTTTAATCACTAGAGCTTCCTCTGCCTCTACACTATCAAATCCATCTACTAAAATATTGCTATACCCACACTCACTTCTATGAACTGTTTTACAGTTGCAATCATAAAGCTGGCTCTGTTTGTTCACACTCATGGTTAACTTTGACTTTATTTTAATTAAAACCTCAATTCATTCTAAAATGAATGTTTGAAAATTTACAAGCATTGGGGAGGTTTTGTTTTAGACATCGTTTCTTATTAACGAACCGAAGATGGGCAATTTTGTTTTGCGTTTATCTGATAGTTTTATCTTCTAGGTTGAGTGGAGTATTCGTAATTGTTGTTAAATGTTATTAATAATGTTAAACCAACAATTTTAAAATTCTAAATATATTATTATAAAAATTAAAACATTTTTGACAGT
Organism: Tillus elongatus; assembly: GCA_964006375.1. Taxonomy (NCBI): domain Eukaryota; kingdom Metazoa; phylum Arthropoda; class Insecta; order Coleoptera; family Cleridae; genus Tillus; species Tillus elongatus. The sequence goes on along the minus strand of OZ023262.1, from coordinate 1,378,987 downwards.
AAAGGACAACTGACACTGACATACAACATACAACCAGTGTTGCCAACTGCCAACTAGGGATGTTCGATTCCAAATTGATTAGCGAAAAGATCGATTTGTGTTGCAAAATTTCGATTTTTGAATCGATTCGCCAACTCTCGATTTCCAAGAAAATCGATTCATTTTCCCAGAGATCGAATCGATAAAAATTAATACGTAAATGATATTAAATAATTTTCAACAAAAAAAAAACAGTTAATTTGCGCCACTATTTTAATACAGTATTCTTTGAACAAGATGTTTTGTATTATATGACAGTATTACTTAATAATACCACAGAACATGATGTATATAATGTGGCGTGTGGCAATACAATACATAGAGTCGTAGCTTGTCAGGTTTTTTTTAAATTTCAACAACACACCACGAGGGCTCACAGCCTAAATACTATCGTACCGTGGGTGTTGACAAGGAGGAAAGAGGCAGCTTATTAATTCTGGACTTGAAGGCTTGGAGGTTCGGAGGAGAAGGAAAAACATGTGCCGGCAAGGAATTCCACAACTTGGAAGTCCTAGGGACAACAGAGCGGGCATAACAAGATGTTCTATGTCTGGTGACCTGGACAGTAAAAAGGTGCAGTCACTCTGTTCCCCTGGTAGATCTGTTGGGGGCAGCAGGTGGGGAACTATGGAGGAAAGCTCCTCTGAGCAGTGCCCGTGCAGATATCTATAAAAGAGAGAGAGGTCACCAACGGCACGTCGGTGAGCAAGGGATGACAGCCTTTGGGTGAGGGTAGGGTCACCGATGAGACGAATAGCTCTCTTTTGAATGGATTCCAGGATAGCGAGTGTAGAAGCGGCAGCGGCACCCCAGATATGGGAGCAGTATTCGAGGTTTGGCCTTATTTGTTAAGTATATAAGGTATAGAGATTAGCTGGTGAAAAGTATTTGCGAGCCCGGAAAAGGAAACCTAATTTCTTAGCAGCCGCTTCTGCAATTGATGTGACATGTTGGTGCCAATTAAGATTTCGATCTAGAGAAATGCCAACAAGAGAAAAGGAGTCACTACTTTGAATAACTTGGTTGTTCATTGTGATGGGTCTAGGGCTGGTGTATCTCTTGTGAGAAAGAAAGCAAGACTTAGTTTTGGTGGGGTTGAATTGTACAAGACTTCTACTACCCCAGTCTAATATTTTTTGGAGATTCACGGAGACAGAACCCTCCATGAGTCTGCGATCCTCATCTAATTAGGCTAAAGAGACAGGCTTAGAATATTGTATATTTGAATGGAGGGTGCTGTCGTCCGCGTAGCTGAGGAGGTCATTATTGATGTGGAGAAGAAACAAAGTAGGGGCTAAAGCTGATCCTTGAGTAACTCCTGCATTAATTGGATACAGTTTTGAGGAATGGCCATCCACAACAACAGATATGCTCCTGTTGGAGAGGAAATTTGCTGTCCACATAGAGTTTTGGTGGTAGGCCATAGGCCGGAAGTTTATTAAGCAGCGCTGCGTGCCAGACCTGGTCGAATGCTTTGGATATGTCTGGAGCAACAATATGGGATTCACCGTGTTGTTCCATAGACTTGTTCTAAGAATGGGTCACAAAGGAAAGGAGGTCGGCAGTCGATCTGCGCTGACTGAATCCATACTGCCTGTCGTGGATTAGACTGTGTTTTTCAAGAAATTTTAGTAATTCGGTGTTTATATACTTTTCCATCACTTTAGAGACGACTGAAAGGAGAGAAATAGGCCTGTAGTTGCTGGGAAGCGCTTTGGATCCTTTCTTGGGGATGGGTTGTACTCGAGCAGTTTTCCAGTTACTAGGGAATATGCCTTTATTATAAGATATCTGAAACAGACGAGTCAGGACAGCAGCAAGTTCTGGTGCGCATTTTTTGAGAAAAATTGCTGGGATCTCGTCAAGGCCAGAGGCTTTCCTGGTATTAAGAGAAGAGAGCATCTTTCGTACCTTTTTAGTTTTGAAAATGATATCCGTCATTTTATGCGCGACATTGGGGACTGTTGATGGTTGAACATTTGGAGGTGGGTTGAGAGTAGAATTGCCGGCGAACAACGAAGCAAAAAGTTCAGCCTTGCCCATGGCGGTGGAAACAAATTCATCCCCTGAGACAAGAGGTGGGAACGTGCTTTTGCAGAAATTATTCCCAATAGATTTAGCAAGAGTCCAGAAGGGTTTGCTGCCGTTGGAGCTTAAGAGTACTTTGTTTTTGATGTGGTTATTAAACGGTAACTGCAACTATTATTATACTGGTAACCAAATTTGATGCCTGCTTTCTTAAAAAAACATATTTGCTATTAAAAACATTTTTATGAAAATTCACTACCATAACGCACTTGCTGCATCCAGAGTTTTTTGATTATGTGTTACAACCCCATTACTGGTACATTTACCTTAATATATTTTAAAAGTATTCTTTTTACACACTCTTATAGTTACATTATATAAACACTGACATGATTCACCAAATTTTGTTTAGGCATACTTTTTTTTCTCCCTCAGGGCTCGTCCGCGTCTTTGCCGCGCCGATACTACTGCAGCCTTTGGCTTATTGTGCATTAATGCATACTTGCAAAAACACCATCGATATGAAAGACTCAATTGGAGAGGCGACTTTTTCGGCTGAGCTGTGGTTCACTAATAACAGACTCAGACTTGTCGTCTAGCTATGTCTACCAGAAACTCGGTGGAAGTGGATCTATATAATCGTTTACCAGGGAAGATTAGGGCCGTTAACTTTCAAGTATATGATAAAGTTATTTATTCTGCAGCATTGTTTTTACTCCATCGACGAATATACTAATGTGGCTATGCCAGTGTTCTGATCTGGACTGATGTATTTTTTTCTTTTATTTTTTGTCTTTAATTTTGTTTTTTGTCTTTTTTATTTTTGTTACTGTGCTTTGACTGCTGGTTGGTTGTGTTTTGTTGTTAGATAATTTTAGCCGTTTTTGAATTTGTATTGACATGACTGCTTTTAACATGTATACTGACTTGCTGTAAACACAATCTTGAAGGGATTGGAAAAAAATACTGGACGGACACATTAGGGGGAGCATCTTAGTCAACAACCCCCTCAATACCCACCAGTATGCCTACCAAACTGACTAATCTATTGAGTTAATAACCTCGTCGAGAAGATCACACACTCTCTGGATAACGGGGAGGTGGCGGTGGCTGCATTTCTCGAGATTGAGGGAGCATTCAACAATGCATTACCTATCTACTTCTACGAGGCCACTATCGCTAGAGGGGTGGAACCTACCATTTGTGGTTGGATCGGAAGCATGCTCCACAATCGGACCGTTATTACCTCGCTGGAGGGGGAGGTGGTCGGCTTCAGGGCAGCGAGGGGTTGCCCTCAGGGGGGAGTTCTATCCCCCCTGCTGTGGTCTCTCTTTGTTGACGATTTGCTGGCTATCCTCGGACTGTGGGAGGATGAGGTCCAGGCGTATGCTGATGATCTAGTCATAATGGTTAGCGGCAAATATGAGGAGGAACTAGCAAGTACTCTTCAGGAGACACTAAATGTAGTGAATGATTGGTGCCGGAGGGAACAGATGTCTGTGAACCCCCGCAAAACGATCATTGTTCCATTTACCAGAAGAAGAAGGTTGGACAAATTAAAACCACCTACTCTTATGGGGGAAACGATTCCATTTTCGGAACAAGCATAATATCTGGGGGTTACCCTAGATAAGAACCTCAACTGGGACATACAGTTAGATAATGTAATCCGCAGGGCTAAACTGTCCCTGTGGACATGCCGGAGAATATGTGGAAACAACTGGGGAACAAACCTCCAACAGATGTACTGGCTCTATGTAGTGGTTATCAGACCAATGATAACATATGGAGCCATAGTTTGGTGGCCTAAGGTACTTCGTGGTATCGCGAGGGCCAAACTGGCTCATCTACGGAGACAAGCTTGTCTGATGATAACGGGAGCGATAAGCACCGCACAATCAGCCGCTCTGGAGGTCCTCCTTAATATTCCACCTCTTCACATATGGTTGGAGAGGGTGGCGAGGTGGACAACGTACAGACTAAAACAAACGGCTGACAGTATGCCGAAGGAAATCAGTTTGGGAGGGTCCGGACTCCTCCATGACATTGAGGGTCACGTGATTCTGGAAATGGTCTCAAACTTGATGCCTACAAAGATCAGTAGAGATCTGTCTTTCAAGACAATCCTCCCAGAAAGGGAGGACTGGGAGCGAAATCAAACGACCCTATTGAGAGCCGATCTCTGCTGGCTCCAAAACCAATATGGGAGTAGGAGCCGGCGCATATGGGGGCAGCACCGATGCTAGACTATCAGCTAGCCTCGGCAAGCACGCAACCATACACCAGGCAGAAGTGTATGCCATCGAGATGTGTGCAAGGGAAAGTATAAAAAACCAGTGCACGCACAAATCGATAAAGATATATGCAGATAGCCAAGCTGCAATAAAGGCTCTTGGTTCCTACCGGTGTAATTCAAAAACGGTATGGAGTTGTAAATCTGCCCTTAACAAATTGGGCAGCTGTAATGAGGTGTCACTGGTCTGGATACCGGATCACTCGGACCATGATGGCAATGTTGCTGCCGACGCGCTTGCCAGGAGTGGTGCCCAGAGAGACTGTCGGACCAGAACCGGTGCTGGGGATAACATCATGCACAGCAAAACGCACCTTAAAGACCTGGACAGAAAGAATGACAATCCAGTATTGGCAAAATCTTCCAGGATTAGCTCACTCTAAGGCCTTCATAAATAGCCTGTCTGAGTCAAGGGCTAAAAAACTTCTAGAGTTAAACAGACAACAACTGAGTACTCTAGTCGGCCTGTATACAGGACACTGCCGCTTGCGGCACTACATGCACCGTATTGGGATCGGTCAGGAGACCGAGTGTCAGCTGTGTATGGAGAGCGACGAGACAGCAGAGCACGTGCTGTGTTCCTGTCCGGCGGCGGACAGGACTAGATACCTGCTCTTTGGCGAGATAAAGCTTGCTCCGGAGGATCTGGATCAACTTTCGCCCACAAAGATTATCGACCTCTGCAGGAGGCTAGCTTTGTTGGGCGAAATATGGACTATTAGGCGTGAGCCACAATAGACCTCATGGTCGCGGTGGAGAGACCGGTATGGCCCACTCACAATCAAACCTAACCTAACCTAACCTAGAGACAAAAAATGTTAATCATCTTTCATTTACTTTGAATCCCATGAAGTCATATTCTAACCGCATAGAAAAATAATATGTGATAAAATATATCTCCGCCGTTTCCTGTGGCTTATGTAGATCTTCTAGGGAGAATCTAGTCTAGTCATATACATTTCTGCACACTTGCATAATCACATAATGAACATTGATAAGGCTTTTCTCCTGTGTTTTGATTTAATATGCTTCAACAAATCATGTCTGTTCACACTAGTATAATCACATATTATAATGAACATTCATGAGATTTCCTTGTTGTGTGTTTAAATTTAATATGACTCAACAAATTGCATTTCTGCACACTTGCATAATCACATAATGAACATTGATCAGGTTTTTCTCCTCTGTTTTGATTTAATATGATATAACAAATCATGTCTGTTCACACTAGTATAATCACATAATGAACATTGATGATATTTTACTATGGTGTGTTTAAATTTATTATGACTCAACAAATTGCATTTCTGCACACTTGCATAATCACATAATGAACATTGATGAGATTTCCTTGTTGTGTGTTTAAATTTAATATGACTCAACAAATTGCATTTCTTCACACTTGCATAATCACATAATGAACATTGATAAGGTTTTTCTCCTGTGTTTTGATTTAATATTCTTCAACAAATCATGTCTGTTCACACTAGTATAATCACATAATGAACATTGATAAGGTTTTTCTCCTGTGTTTTGATTTAATATTCTTCAACAAATCATGTCTGTTCACACTAGTATAATCACATAATGAACATTGATGAGATTTTACTATAGTGTGTTTAAATTTAATATGACTCAACAAATTGCATTTCTGCACATTGCATAATCACATAATGAACATTGATAAGGTTTTTCTCCTGTGTTTTGATTTAATATGATCTAACAAAGAACGTTTATGCACACTCGCATAATCACATGATGAACATTGATAAGGTTTTTCTCCTGTGTTTTGATTTAATATGATCTAACAAAGAACGTTTATGCACACTCGCATAATCACATGATGAACATTGATAAGGTTTTTCTCCTGTGTTTTGATTTAATATGACTTAACAAATCATGTCTGTTCACACTAGTATAATCGCATAATGAACATTGATGAGATTTTACTATAGTGTGTTTAAATTTAATATGACTCAACAAATTGCATTTCTGCACACTTGCATAATCACATAATGAACATTGATAAGGTTTTTCGCCTGTGTTTTGATTTAATATGATCTAACAAAGAACGTTTATGCACACTCGCATAATCACATAATGAACATTGATAAGGTTTTTCTCCTGTGTTTTGATTTAATATGATCTAACAAAGAACGTTTATGCACACTCGCATAATCACATGATGAACATTGATAAGGTTTTTCTCCTGTGTTTTGATTTAATATGATATAACAAATCATGTCTGTTCACACTAGTATAATCACATAATGAACATTGATGAGATTTTACTATAGTGTGTTTAAATTTAATATGACTCAACAAATTGCATTTCTGCACACTTGCATAATCACATAATGAACATTGATAAGGTTTTTCGCCTGTGTTTTGATTTAATATGATCTAACAAAGAACGTTTATGCACACTCGCATAATCACATAATGAACATTGATAAGGTTTTTCTCCTGTGTTTTGATTTAATATGATCTAACAAAGAACGTTTATGCACACTCGCATAATCACATGATGAACATTGATAAGGTTTTTCTCCTGTGTTTTGATTTAATATGATATAACAAATCATGTCTGTTCACACTAGTATAATCACATAATGAACATTGATGAGATTTTACTATAGTGTGTTTAAATTTAATATGACTCAACAAATTGCATTTCTGCACACTTGCATAATCACATAATGAACATTGATAAGGTTTTTCGCCTGTGTTTTGATTTAATATGATCTAACAAAGAACGTTTATGCACACTCGCATAATCACATAATGAACATTGATAAGGTTTTTCTCCTGTGTTTTGATTTAATATGATCTAACAAAGAACGTTTATGCACACTCGCATAATCACATGATGAACATTGATAAGGTTTTTCTCCTGTGTTTTGATTTAATATGATATAACAAATCATGTCTGTTCACACTAGTATAATCACATAATGAACATTGATGAGATTTTACTATAGTGTGTTTAAATTTAATATGACTCAACAAATTGCATTTCTGCACATTGCATAATCACATAATGAACATTGATAAGGTTTTTCTCCTGTGTTTTGATTTAATATGATCTAACAAAGAACGTTTATGCACACTCGCATAATCACATGATGAACATTGATAAGGTTTTTCTCCTGTGTTTTGATTTAATATGATCTAACAAAGAACGTTTATGCACACTCGCATAATCACATAATGAACATTGATAAGGTTTTTCTCCTGTGTTTTGATTTAATATGATCTAACAAAGAACGTTTATGCACACTCGCATAATCACATGATGAACATTGATAAGGTTTTTCTCCTGTGTTTTGATTTAATATGATATAACAAATCATGTCTGTTCACACTAGTATAATCGCATAATGAACATTGATGAGATTTTACTATAGTGTGTTTAAATTTAATATGACTCAACAAATTGCATTTCTGCACACTTGCATAATCACATAATGAACATTGATCAGGTTTTTCTCCTGTGTTTTGATTTAATATGATCTAACAAAGAACGTTTATGCACACTCGCATAATCACATGATGAACATTGATAAGGTTTTTCTCCTGTGTTTTGATTTAATATGATATAACAAATCATGTCTGTTCACACTAGTATAATCACATAATGAACATTGATGAGATTTTACTATAGTGTGTTTAAATTTAATATGACTCAACAAATTGCATTTCTGCACACTTGCATAATCACATAATGAACATTGATCAGGTTTTTCTCCTGTGTTTTGATTTAATATGATCTAACAAAGAACGTTTATGCACACTCGCATAATCACATAATGAACATTGATAAGGTTTTTCTCCTGTGTTTTGATTTAATATGATCTAACAAATCATGTCTGTTCACACTAGCATAATCACATAATGAACATTGATGAGATTTTACTATGGTGTGTTTAAATTTAATATGACTCAACAAATTGCATTTCTGCACACTTGCATAATCACATAATGAACATTGATCAGGTTTTTCTCCTGTGTTTTGATTTAATATGATCTAACAAAGAACGTTTATGCACACTCGCATAATCACATGATGCACATTGATAAGGTTTTTCTCCTGTGTTTTGATTTAATATGATCTAACAAATCATGTCTGTTCACACTAGCATAATCACATAATGAACATTGATGAGATTTTACTATGGTGTGTTTAAATTTAATATGACTCAACAAATTGCATTTCTGCACACTTGCATAATCACATAATGAACATTGATCAGGTTTTTCTCCTGTGTTTTGATTTAATATGATCTAACAAAGAACGTTTATGCACACTCGCATAATCACATGATGAACATTGATAAGGTTTTTCTCCTGTGTTTTGATTTAATATGATATAACAAATCATGTCTGTTCACACTAGTATAATCACATAATGAACATTGATGAGATTTTACTATAGTGTGTTTAAATTTAATATGACTCAACAAATTGCATTTCTGCACACTTGCATAATCACATAATGAACATTGATCAGGTTTTTCTCCTGTGTTTTGATTTAATATGATCTAACAAAGAACGTTTATGCACACTCGCATAATCACATAATGAACATTGATAAGGTTTTTCTCCTGTGTTTTGATTTAATATGATATATCAAATCATGTCTGTTCACACTAGTATAATCACATAATGAACATTGATGAGATTTTACTATGGTGTGTTTAAATTTAATATGACTCAACAAATTGCATTTCTGCACACTCGCATAATCACATAATGAACATTGATCAGGTTTTTCTCCTGTGTTTTGATTTAATATGATCTAACAAAGAACGTTTATGCACACTCGCATAATCACATGATGAACATTGATAAGGTTTTTCTCCTGTGTTTTGATTTAATATGATCTAACAAATCATGTCTGTTCACACTAGCATAATCACATAATGAACATTGATGAGATTTTACTATGGTGTGTTTAAATTTAATATGACTCAACAAATTGCATTTCTGCACACTTGCATAATCACATAATGAACATTGATCAGGTTTTTCTCCTGTGTTTTGATTTAATATGATCTAACAAAGAACGTTTATGCACACTCGCATAATCACATGATGCACATTGATAAGGTTTTTCTCCTGTGTTTTGATTTAATATGATCTAACAAATCATGTCTGTTCACACTAGCATAATCACATAATGAACATTGATGAGATTTTACTATGGTGTGTTTAAATTTAATATGACTCAACAAATTGCATTTCTGCACACTTGCATAATCACATAATGAACATTGATCAGGTTTTTCTCCTGTGTTTTGATTTAATATGATCTAACAAAGAACGTTTATGCACACTCGCATAATCACATGATGAACATTGATAAGGTTTTTCTCCTGTGTTTTGATTTAATATGATCTAACAAAGAACGTTTATGCACACTCGCATAATCACATAATGAACATTGATAAGGTTTTTCTCCTGTGTTTTGATTTAATATGATCTAACAAAGAACGTTTATGCACACTCGCATAATCACATGATGAACATTGATAAGGTTTTTCTCCTGTGTTTTGATTTAATATGATATAACAAATCATGTCTGTTCACACTAGTATAATCGCATAATGAACATTGATGAGATTTTACTATAGTGTGTTTAAATTTAATATGACTCAACAAATTGCATTTCTGCACACTTGCATAATCACATAATGAACATTGATCAGGTTTTTCTCCTGTGTTTTGATTTAATATGATCTAACAAAGAACGTTTATGCACACTCGCATAATCACATAATGAACATTGATAAGGTTTTTCTCCTGTGTTTTGATTTAATATGATATAACAAATCATGTCTGTTCACACTAGTATAATCACATAATGAACATTGATGAGATTTTACTATGGTGTGTTTAAATTTAATATGACTCAACAAATTGCATTTCTGCACACTTGCATAATCACATAATGAACATTGATAAGGTTTTTCGCCTGTGTTTTGATTTAATATGATCTAACAAAGAACGTTTATGCACACTCGCATAATCACATAATGAACATTGATAAGGTTTTTCTCCTGTGTTTTGATTTAATATGATCTAACAAAGAACGTTTATGCACACTCGCATAATCACATGATGAACATTGATAAGGTTTTTCTCCTGTGTTTTGATTTAATATGATCTAACAAATCATGTCTGTTCACACTAGTATAATCACATAATGAACATTGATGAGATTTTACTATGGTGTGTTTAAATTTAATATGACTCAACAAATTGCATTTCTGCACACTCGCATAATCACATAATGAACATTGATCAGGTTTTTCTCCTGTGTTTTGATTTAATATGATCTAACAAAGAACGTTTATGCACACTCGCATAATCACATGATGAACATTGATAAGGTTTTTCTCCTGTGTTTTGATTTAATATGATATAACAAATCATGTCTGTTCACACTAGCATAATCACATAATGAACATTGATGAGATTTTACTATGGTGTGTTTAAATTTAATATGACTCAACAAATTGCATTTCTGCACACTTGCATAATCACATGATGAACATTGATAAGGTTTTTCTCCTGTGTTTTGATTTAATATGATATAACAAATCATGTCTGTTCACACTAGTATAATCACATAATGAACATTGATGAGATTTTACTATGGTGTGTTTTGATTTAATATGATCTAACAAAGAACGTTTATGCACACTCGCATAATCACATAATGAACATTGATAAGGTTTTTCTCCTGTGTTTTGATTTAATATGATCTAACAAAGAACGTTTATGCAGACTCGCATAATCACATGATGAACATTGATAAGGTTTTTCTCCTGTGTTTTGATTTAATATGATCTAACAAATCATGTCTGTTCACACTAGCATAATCACATAATGAACATTGATGAGATTTTACTATGGTGTGTTTAAATTTAATATGACTCAACAAATTGCATTTCTGCACACTTGCATAATCACATAATGAACATTGATAAGGTTTTTCTCCTGTGTTTTGATTTAATATGATCTAACAAAGAACGTTTATGCACACTCGCATAATCACATGATGAACATTGATAAGGTTTTTCTCCTGTGTTTTGATTTAATATGATCTAACAAATCATGTCTGTTCACACTAGCATAATCACATAATGAACATTGATGAGATTTTACTATGGTGTGTTTAAATTTAATATGACTCAACAAATTGCATTTCTGCACACTTGCATAATCACATAATGAACATTGATCAGGTTTTTCTCCTGTGTTTTGATTTAATATGATCTAACAAAGAACGTTTATGCACACTCGCATAATCACATGATGAACATTGATAAGGTTTTTCTCCTGTGTTTTGATTTAATATGATATAACAAATCATGTCTGTTCACACTAGTATAATCACATAATGAACATTGATGAGATTTTACTATGGTGTGTTTAAATTTAATATGACTCAACAAATTGCATTTCTGCACACTTGCATAATCACATAATGAACATTGATCAGGTTTTTCTCCTGTGTTTTGATTTAATATGATCTAACAAAGAACGTTTATGCACACTCGCATAATCACATGATGAACATTGATAAGGTTTTTCTCCTGTGTTTTGATTTAATATGATCTAACAGATCATGTCTGTTCACACTAGCATAATCACATAATGAACATTGATGAGATTTTACTATGGTGTGTTTAAATTTAATATGACTCAACAAATTGCATTTCTTCACACTTGCATAATCACATGATGAACATTGATGAGGCTTTTCTCCTGTGTGTTTTGATTTAATATGAATGAATAAAGAATGTTTGTGCACACTTGTATAATTGCATAATGCACATTGATGAGACCTTTCTCTTGTGTGTTCAGATTTAACATTATTTATCGAACGCTTTTCTTCTGCATGTTTCGATCGAATGTGCCATATCAATTGTTTTTTCGTCATACTTGCATATTCACACAATAAACACTAATAAGAGCTCATTTTAGGATTTTGCGATTTAATATAATCAAAACAATTTTTCTTAGCCTCATCATTCGGTGGCTTTTCTATCTCAAACTGGTCAACATCCTGAAATAATTTCTGTAACTCACATTTCACATCGACATGCACATCATCCTTAAAGCCCAAAATAGGCCAGGAGTTTTGATTATTTGTAGAATGTTCCTTTTTATTCCAGTATTCTTCTTTTAAATCTGAGCATAATACAACACTGTCCAAAGAATGCTTTTCTATATACAGTTTTATTGATATATATTATAAGACTCATTTTGTTGCAGATCCAATGTCGTATCCCGATCAAATTCGCAGGAAAGCGTAAACTTTGGATCGGTGGATACATCATCGTAATTTTCTTTTTCTGCTTTACAGTTTGGTTCAGTGATCTGGTCTCCTTGTTTTATATGTTCCATGTTCCACAAACGTGTTTTGTAAGCTGCTACTTTAATCGGATTCTCTTCTATACACTCTAATAAACTGTTTCTACTATTTCTTTTTCATGTTTCATTATTTCTGTTCTTAAGAATTATGCGTCCTTAAATCGACCCACTGCGATATGCGATAGCACTAGACTCAATCTCTAAATCTCTAGACTAGACAACTTGAACTTGACCTTTAACAGTTGACAGAGGCGTGAGGAGCCGCTAAATCTATGAGCGTCTCACGACAGTAAAAACTCACACAGATCATGGGCATTAGTTAGTAATGTGTTTCTTCTCGACATACCATGCCATATAAAATAAATATAAAAAATTCGGGATGCAGCAAGTGCCCTACATGCCAACACCCATAATTTCGCGTAATGTCGGGCAATTTTGAAACTGGGAATGAGTGATTTCTATTTTCTGCATTGGCCACACTGAATCTACTGTTTTGCCGACATTGCCTTATTTCGTCACTACTGTCTCGTGCGGACAATGACCTATTGACATATATCAATATATCATATATGTCATATACTGCGGAATCCGCAGCCGATTGCCATTATGAGAGCTGCTTAAAAAATCTTAAGCAAATAGCAAATAAAGTAACTTTACTATTACTCTTACTATTTTACTATAACTAAATAAATAAATAATAAAACATGAAGAAGAGACAGCAGAAATAATTTAGAGTGTATCAAAGAGAGTTCCATCAAAATAGTAGCTGTCAAGACATGTCTATAGAACATATAAAACAAGAAGGCCAAGAGATCTGTGAAGCCTACTGTAACACTGCAACAGAAAATTATGAAAAAAACACTGATCAAAAGTTTACGCTTTCCTGCAAATTTGAGCCGGATACGAAATTGGATCTGCAAATAAATGAGTCTTTAATAAAACTGGAAATAGAAGAGCATGTCTTGGACAGTGCTGTATTATGTGGAGATTTAAAGAAAGAGTACTGGAATAAAAATGAAAATTCTAATGAACAAAACCCCTGGCCTACTTTGACTATCAAGGATGATGTAAATGCGAAATGTGAGTTACGGAAATTATTTCAGGATGTTGACCAGTTTGGTAAAGAGAAGCCTCCAAGTAATGAAGATAAGAAAAATTCCTTTGGCTGCATTAAATTGCAAGATGCAAAAAAGAGCTCATATCAGTGTTTCTTTTGTGAATATGCAAGCATAAGAAAAAAACAATTGATATTGCACATTGGGTCAAAGCACACAGAAGAAAAGCTGTATCAATGTTCATGTTGTGATTATTCAAGTGTGTGGAAACAAAATTTGTTGGGGCACTTAAAATCAAAACACACAGGAGAAAAGCTTTATCAATGTTCATCATGTGATTATGCAAGTGTGTGGAAAAATTCTTTGTTAAATCATATTAAATCAAAACACACAGGAGAAAAGCCTTATCAATGTCCATCCTGTGATTATGCAAGTGTGAACAAACATTCTTTGTTAAGACATATTAAATCAAAACACACAGGAGAAAAGCCTTATCAATGTTCATCTTGTGATTATTCAAGTGTGCAGAAACATAATTTGTTGGGGCATATTAAATCAAAACACACAGGAGAAAAGCCTTATCAATGTCCATCCTGTGATTATGCAAATGTGTACAAACGAAGATTGTTAGATCATATTCAATCAAAACACACAGAAGAAAAGCCTTATCAATGTTCATCATGTGAGTATGCAAGTGTAAGGAAAGATCATTTGTTAAATCATATTAAATCAAAACACACAGAAGAAAAACCATATCAATGTTCATCGTGTGACTATTCAAGTGTGCATAAACATGATTTGTTGAGGCACATTAAATCAAAACACACAGGAGAAAAGCCTTATCAATGTTTATCATGTAATTATGCAAGTGTGCAGAAACATGATTTGTTGAAGCATATTAAATCAAAACACACAGGAGAAAAGCCTCATCAATGTTCATCCTGTGATTATTCAAGTGCGAGGAAACAATATTTGTTGGAGCACATTAAATCAAAACACACAGAAGAAAGGCCTTATCAATGTTCATCATGTGATTATGCAAGTGTAAGGAAATATCAGTTGTTAAATCATATTAAATCAAAACACACAGAAGAAAAACTGTATCAATGTTCATGTTGTGATTATTCAAGTGCGAGGAAACAAAATTTGTTGGAGCACATTAAATCAAAACACACAGAAGAAAAGCCGTATCAATGTTCATGTTGTGATTATTCAAGTACGAGGAAACAAAATTTGTTGCAGCACATTAAATCAAAACACACAGAAGAAAAGCAGTATCAATGTTCATCATGTGATTATTCAAGTGCGAGGAAACAACATTTGTTAAATCACATTCAATCAAAACACACAGGAGAAAAGCCTTATCAATGTTCATTGTGTAATTATGCAAGTGTGACCAAACATGATTTGTTGAGGCACATTAAATCAAAACACACAGGAGAAAGGCCTCATCAATGTTCATTATGTGATTATGCTGGCGTGAGGAAATTTTATTTGCTGAATCATATTAAATCTAAACACACAGGAGAAAAGCCTCATCAGTGTTCATCCTGTGATTATTCAAGTGCGATGAAACAAAATTTGTTGAAGCATATTAAATCAAAACACACAGAAGAAAAACTGTATCAATGTTCATGTTGTGATTATTCAAGTGCGAGGAAACAAAATTTGTTGGGGCACATTAAATCAAAACACACAAGAAAAAGGTCTCATCACTGTGCATTCTGCGGTTTTACAAGTATGTATAAATACAATTTGTTAAATCACATTAAATCAAAACACACAGGAGAAAAGCCTCATCAATGTTCATCTTGTGATTATGCAAGTGTGCATAAACGTTATTTGTTAGATCATATTAAATCAAAACACACAGGAGGAAAGCCCTATCAATGTTCATCATGTAATTATGCAAGTGTGCAGAAAGAAAGTTTGTTAAATCATATTAAATCAAAACACAGAGGAGAAATGCCTTATCAGTGTTCATCATGTAATTATGCAAGTATGTATAAATACAGTTTGTTAAATCATATTAAATCAAAACACACCAGAGAAAAGCCTCATCAATGTTCATCATGTAATTATGCAAGCCTGCAGAAACGTTATTTGTTAGATCATATTAAATCAAAACACACAGGAGAAAAGCCTTATCAATGTTCATCATGTAATTATGCAAGTACACAGAAACATGTTTTGTTGAAGCATATTAAATCAAAACACAGGAGAAATGCTTTATCAATGTTTGTCATGTGATTATGCAAGTGTGAACAAAAAAAGTTTGTTAAAGCATATTAAATTAAAGCACAGGAGAATGGCCTCATAAATGTTCATCAGGTGATTAGATTAATGCAACCAAACATGATTTAAAGTCTCATCAATATTTATCATGTGATTATACAAGTATGTACAAGCTAAAAATATTTTCCTTCGTCTCTGAAAATGGCTAGAGTAATTCTTGCATATAAAGGAGGTGAAACAGATTCTCCAAATAGTTTTCGTGCTCTGTCTCTACTTCCTACCATCTCTAAAATAGTTGAGAAATTAATTAAAAATAGAATGCAGGTATTTCTTGGTAAACACAAGATCCTAACACCTTCCCAGTTTGGATTTCAACTTTAAAAAGGTACAAATGATGCAATATTTTCTTTTCTTGAAAATCTGTACCTTTCATTGAATAACAATCAGGTGGCTGCGGCAGTGTTCTGTGATCTCACTAAAGCATTTGATTGTGTTGACCATGAGATATTGTTACGCAAGCTTCCTACTTATGGCTTTAGGGGGACTTTGCTTGAATGGTTGAGGTCCTATTTATCTGATCGTCAGCAGAGTGTTCAACTTGGTCATATTAGCTCTGGGTACCAACATATTCACCATGGTGTTCCGCAGGGGTCTGTACTTGGCCCACTGCTGTTTTTACTCTATATTAATGACCTGTCTATGTTGAAAATTAAGGGTTATATGACTATCTATGCTGATGATATAACCATCTTGTGGAGTAGTGATAGTGTTGGAGCACTGGAGCGCACTGTGGCAGAGGATATGAAGATGATAGAAAACTGGTTTATTTCAAATCTGTTAACTTTGAATGTCTCTAAAACTAATATCATGCATTTTAAATGTAGTCTGCCTGCTGTGACTCTAGCAGCTGAGGAACTTAGAAACGAAAGCTGTGTTAGGTTTTTGGGACTATACATTGATCAATCGTTAAAATTTGAAACACATAAATCATCTATGTAAGAAGCTTTCATCAGGTTGTCACGCACTAAGAGTTGTTTCAAAAAGCTTGGACAAGAGTACATCTAGAAGTGTTTACTTCTCACTTGTGGAGTCACATCTAAGACATGGCATTTGTTACTGGGGCTCTTTTGCAGGTTATCTTTTCAATTCTGTATTTATTCTGCAGAAAAGAGCCATCAGATATTTGTGTGGGGTTAGTGTCCGTGACTCTTGTAGACCTTTATTTGTTTCTGAGCGGATATTGACCCTACCATCTCTATTTGTTTTGGAGACTGCATGCCTCATGCATGAAAAATATAAAGATGAAATCAGGTCAGTGTCTTCTCGTGATACAAGACAAAAGAACTGCATTCCTCTTCCTATACCGTCCACATCATTGTTAAAGAGGTCATTGATATATAATAGTAAGAAGATATTTAACCAGATACCACTAAACTTGAGGAGGATTGGTGACATTGAAATTTTTAGGAAAGAGCTTAGGGAATTTTTAATTGCAAAATGTTATTATTCAATAGATGAATTTTGTAATGATGCACTACTGTGACAGATTCGATTGGTTGTTTTCATATAGGCTGCTTTCTATATATTGTGTGTTTTTATCATATTGTTAGTTAGCTGTGTATTTATGTTTATATTGTTTTTTATATTGTTATTTATATATATATAGTTATACTAGTTACATATGCATTTATACTACTATTTGTTGTGAACTTATATTTTTGTGTTTTTATCTTTTGACAACTTTTACTTTTATATGTTAACACTTTGCTTGTCAATAAGATTGGTATCTTTGGACAATAAAGCACCTATCTATCTAAATTTGTTGATACATAATAAATATAAACACATAAAACAGCTTATTATACAAAAGGATCTTCTAATAAATGGTCAACGTTCATTAATTGAATCATTAAAGACACAATTGACACTAATTAATGGAAAACAGAAAGTAAATATAAATTCTAACCTAGCTATTAGTGATGAGTGATATTTCAAGGGCGTGTCTAGAGTCCCGCCAAACAGGAGCTATTTGCGTTCCCGTTAATAACTATGACGTCATTACTCGATTGAATACGGCAGGAAATTTAAGTTGAAATTGTGAAAAAAATACTTTGTGCTGTACGAAATCATCTTGCTGCCATATGTCTTTTTCGTAATTACAAAAACATTAGTTAATGACTGGATGCTTTTGTAATAATGTTATACTATTTATTATTAACCAACTTCAAAAAAAGGAGGAGGTTCTCAATTCGCCTGTATGTTTTTTTTTAAGTGTTACCTCAGAACTTTTTTCTAGGTGAACCGATTTTGATGATTATTTTTTTATTTGAAAGCTGGTCCTTCTCGTGTGGTCCCATATAAATGTGATCAGGATCTGACCAGTAATTTTTGAGTTATCCTTAATAATGCGTATTTAATTGGCTTCGACTACCTACATTGATGATGATTGTGGATCACAACCAACCATTCAGTCATTCTGTTGAGAAAGAAACAGTGTTTCCGCGGAAACAAAACTTATCCGAGATTTCAGTATTTGATTTAATAACTAGATACTAATTTATAATCTTTATATAAATAAATGATTAAACATTAATTATGACTAAAATGATTACAACGCCCGCTGGAATACGACATTAAAACAAAGCTCCAACAACTGACTCGTTGGTCTAGAGGTATGATTTCCGCTTAGGGTGCGGGAGCTCCCAGGTTCAAATCCCGGACAAGCCCAAATACCTTTTATTTGCTTTTTTTTAACCGACTTCAAACAAGGAGGAGGTTCTCAAATCGCCTGTATGTTTTTTATGTGTGTTACCTCAGAACTTTTTTCTAGGTGAAC
Source organism: Tillus elongatus (assembly GCA_964006375.1). NCBI lineage: Eukaryota > Metazoa > Arthropoda > Insecta > Coleoptera > Cleridae > Tillus > Tillus elongatus. The sequence continues at coordinate 1,360,116 of OZ023262.1, read as the reverse complement.
CCATTTTGATGATTCTTTTAGTGAATTTTCTTTAAAAAAAATGCACTAATGAAGAGATCTCGACTTTTGAATTTTGAAAAAATTTCTTCAAATGAGCGCTATTTAGGACCCCTGGAACCCAAATCCGAGGTCGGCTTCAGACTTTATATATATATATATATATATATATATATATATATATATATATATATATATATATATATATATATATATATATATATATATATATATATATATATATATCTGTGTGTGTGTGTGTGTGTGTGTGTGTGTGTGTGTGTGCGCGTGCGCGTGCGTGCGTGCGTGTGTGCGTGCGTGCGTGCGTGGGTGTGTGTGTGTGTGTGTGTGTGTGTGTGTGTGTGTGTGTGTGTGTGTGTTTATATATTTATGTGTCACACCTATAACTAAAAAAATAATGGACCGATTTTGATAAAATTAGGTGACTACCTTCCTTTTGCGAGTGGCTTGGATAAGTTTGTTAGTCAGAAAAATGCGCCGAGGTTTTACCGGAAAATTTTGTGTTTTCTTTGGAAAAAATGTTATATCTCCGGAATTAACAAAGTAAGGGCAACCAAATTTAATACGCGCGTTTACATCATTATAGGTAAGTTACCTACCAAAATTTAGCTTTGTAACACTTTCTCAGCAGAATATCCTTTAGTTCTTTTTTCATTGTTTTTACGCCCATATTTTTCCAACAGAGAGGTAGGTGATTGAATATTTTTATCATCTGATATTCTGCATTTCTCTGCACCTTTGTTAATTGTGTTTTTGGAAGTAGGAGTTTCTGATTCAATCTGAACCTTGTATGATGCTCATGCTCAGGCAGGTATTTTGAGAAAACCGACATATTTTGCTTGACAAACAGGACACATTCCAATATGTGTACACAATGTAGGGTCAGTATCTTCTTCTCTATGAGATACCGCCTGCAAGATTCGCGATGTTTCAGCCCATACATGGACCTGACACAAGACTTCTGCAGTATGAATATGCGGTCCACATCCACAGAGTTTCCCCAGAACACTATGCCATACTTAAGTATTGCATACACATAGGCATAATAGACCATAAGACATGTGCCCTCATCCACACTTATCTACAACATTCTTAAGGCATATGAAGAACTAGAGATCTTGGGAGCAATATACTCTATGTGTTTCCTCCAGTTCACATTATTGTCTATAATTAGGCCAAGAAGCCTGCAGCTTTGTGAAGTCTGCAACTGAGTGTTACCACAATTTATCGTCATTGCTTCTCCTCCAACAGCAGAAAATTTAATTAGCTGTGTTTTTTCAGCATTCATCTTCATTTGGTTTGCACTAAACCAAGCGTCAAGGCCTCTCATGACATAAATCATCTTATATTCTAGTTTATCTATCTGTCGTATGCGTAGGATGATCGAAGTGTCATCTGCATATAAAATTGTTTTGTGGTTGAGAAGTGTAGGCAAGTCATAAATGTAAATTATAAACAGCAGTGGTCCCAGCACTGACCCCTGTGGTACCCCTCTCTTAACTGTCTCTACTGAAGAATATATGTTTTTACCTGTAGCTGTGTGTTTACTACAGATACACTGTTTTCTGTGGGTCAGATATGATTTCAACTCCAGCATCGTTCCCTTACACCAATCATCTCTAACTTTTCTTAAAGTATCTGCCAGTCTATGCTGTCAAAAGCCTTGGACAGATCCGCGAAAACACCAACAACCTCCTCTCCAAGAGTCATAGCCTGAAGAATCTCTGAAGTGAATTGGTAAATTGCTCTTGTCGTGCTTCTTTCTCTTATGTAAGCATTCTGCAAATCACTAATTATATTGTATCTTTCAAGATGTTCCACAATTCTGGTGACAATAACTCTCTCGTATACCTTTGCTATAACTGGGGTTAGCATAATAAGCCTGTAATTTGAGGCGTCAGAGGTATCACCCTTTTTGTAGATTGGCACACCAGCCGACATCTTTTGATCATCTGGGAAGAGATGCATTATCCTTCAATATCTTAATAGGCAGCTCATCAATTCCCACTGACATGGTATTCTTGAGGCCCCTAATTATTTTAAACACTTCCAAGTTACAAGTTGGAGTCAGCGTCATGATCGAATCTATATTCATCGGGTTCTCAGTCTGAATTTTGGGCCCCCTAACTGGATTACTCATATTGTCGCAGATATTAATAAAAAACTTATTCAGACTATTTAGTTTCTCCTCTACACTTGAAGAATCAGGATATATACTGTCGAGGTTCATCCCAAGTTTATGCTTTGTCCTTCTGCCGGTCGATGCATTCACAATCCGCCAAGTTGCAACAACTTTATTTTGAGCCTCCTGAAGAATTTTTGAACTGTTATTTATTTTCGAATTTTGTATTGCATGCTTAAGTAACCTACAATATCCCTTATAGCATGCATTACTAACTTTTTTTTTCTGAATCTCGGTGTATAAAAATCTTTTTGTTTGGCACATTTGTCTGATATCATCGTTCAGCCACAGTTTCTCATGAGTAATTTTATTTCTAATTCTGGTGTGAACACAGTGTTTATTATATGTGCCGAGGATTTTGTCAGATACAAACTTATATTTTGTATTGGAGCCATTCAGGTTCTCCATGTTCCAATCCATGCTTGACAATTCATCCCTAATCAGAGATTTGGTCACCTCATTATATTTACTCACACATCTGAAGGATGCTTCCTCTTTGAAATTGGCTCCCTCTATGGTGGCCAGGATGGCATAATGATCTGACAGAGCCGATACAACAACGTCACCTCTACATGTGCTATCATTGGTGATAACATTGTCAATTGTAGTGGCTGAATCATTGCCAACTCTTGTGTAATCTTTTATAATAGATGCAGTGGCGATTTCTCCTAGTGAGCTAGGTGTGCGCCGCACACCCTAAAATATAATTAAAATGTGCACAGTTAAATATGTTTTATTTCTTTTTCCCTTAGTCTTAATACACTACATATTTTATGACAATCGATTTAATTTACTTATTTGATTTCATAAATAGTCGGTTAATAGTGACTTGGAATGAAGTCGGCACCACGTCTTCATTCAGAAACTATGAGTAGGTCAATAGCAACTGGGAATGAATTCGGGTTAGGTGTGCGTTGTTATTTCCGAACAACTTCACTCGACAGAGCTGTATTGGTATACAATACAGTCCCCCATCCATGTGTTTAAAATAGTAAGGAAATACCATTGCTTTTAACACTGCAGTGAGCGGTAAAAATACCGCTCAAGACAAATGAATGGAACGCCGGTTTAACAAACGTTGTGATAGCATTATTTACAAACATTACAACTGCGCTTGCCTGGACCACAGTATTTTAGAATTAAAGACTATAATACATTTTAGTAAATTTTCGTAGAAAAAATTCACTAATGGGGAGATCTCGACTTTTGAATTTTGAAAAATTGTTTGCAAATGAGCGCGAACTAGGACCCCTAGAACCCATATCCGGGGTCAGTTTCAATTTTTATATATAAGAATTTAATTTGAGTCAAGTTTTAAAATATAGAAATTTTTGATTAAAATGAAGAAACTGATTTCAAGTACCATCCATATTTCTAGAAATTGTAATGGTACATAATGAGGTGAGGTAATTTTGGAGATTAGAAATCAGATGACAGAACTTTAGAACAATTGACATTTAGATTAAAATTTAGTCAAAATTGCATCATTTGCAGTCACAAGTTTAGACTTATTTGTAAGATGCTTTGTACTATTTATATAACAATAAACTATAAACTATATATATATATATATATATATATATATATATATATATATATATATATATATATATATATATATATATATATATATATATATATATATATAGGTATCACACCGATAACTCAAAATATAATAGGCCGATTTTGATAAAATTTGGCATGTACCTTCCTTCTGTAAATGTATTGGATAATTTCGTTAGTCAGGAAAATCGGACGAGGTTTTCCGGGAAAATTTTGAGTTTTTATTAGAAAAAAATTTGTATCTCAAAAAATAAACTATACACCAAAATTTAGATTTCTATGTTGCAAGATAAAAAAGTTATAATAAAATATTTTGTGCCAGATCATTTCTATGAAAATTCACTACCATAACGCACTTGCTGCATCCAGGATTTTTATTATTTAGTACCATATTAACATTGAACTACTTTTAATGTTTACAGTTTTCACCCCGTTCCGGACAGTGCTAACGCTAACACAAATTTGTGTGAAGAGAAGAGCTTGATAATAATTCCCTGTTCTTTTCGTGTTTTAACGTTTTAAGTGACTTTTTAATTTGTTAGTGTTGCAGTGGGAAATTAATTTATTTATCTACGTATCATTCCCATATAGGTCGAATATATATATATATACAGGGTGTTTACGGAAATCGGGAACAATAGCTATCTTCGTTATTATTTGAGCTACAAAGTCGGTTAAATGGGCAAAGTTGACCAACTGAACATCACGCTTCTGAATATGTCACGGATATCTGGATTGCACAACAACTGTCAAATCTGTTGACATAACCTCAATTCTTTTAAATGGAACGATACGAATATTTTGCGTTCAATCGACTCAGGGCAAGCGATTCTGTACGCACACATAATAGTCTTTTCATCCCAGTACAATATTCCGAAGATAACTTGATCCCAAACGTTGCCAATTGTAGGTGTTTACGGAAATCGGGAACAATAGCTATCTTCGTTATTATTTGAGCTACGATGTCGCTTAAATGGGCAAGGTTGATCAACTGAACATCCCGCTTCTAAATGTGTCACAGATATCTAGATTGCACAACACCTGTCAAATCTGTTGACATAACCTCATTTTTTTTTAAATAGAACGATACGAATATTTTGCGTTCAATCGACTCATGGAAAGCCGTTCTATACGCACACATAATAGTCTTTCCATCCTAGTACAATATTCCGAAGATAACTTGATCCCAAACGTTGCCAATTGTAGGTGTTTACGGAAATCGGGAACAATAGCTATCTTCGTTATTATTTGAGCTACGAAGTCGCTTAAATGGGCAAAGTTGACTAATTGAACATCCCGCTTCTGAATGTGTCACAGATATCTAGATTGCACAACACCTGTCAAATATGTTGACATAACCTCAGTTTTTTTAAATGGAACGATAGGAACATTTTGCGTTCAATCGACTCAGGGCAATCCGTTCTATACGCATACATATTAGTATTTCCATCCCAGTACAATATTCCGAAGATAACTTGATCCCAAACGTTGCCAATTGTAGGTGTTTACGGAAATCGGGAACAATAGCTATCTTCGTTATTATTTGAGCTACGATGTCGCTTAAATGGGCAAGGTTGACCAACTGAACAGCCCGCTTCTGAATGTGTCACAGATATCTAGATTATGATACGTAATACAGAATCGTATATAGGAAACAGAGTGTATGTGTACGATACAAACTCTATGAGCTGAATGACGTATAATAAAACAAAAATATATTTAGCACGTGTACGTTATTATTATTACTTCTTCAAGGCCGCGGACGAGCCCTGAGGGAAAAAACAAACTATAGGGCATCTACGATTCCATCACATACCACGCTAAATATAAATATAATATACCGTTCTTAATTTGAAAACGTAATCGGATGATCATTCCGAATATTATTTTATATGAATCCGTATCATCCGAATACTTACAACGCTAGCACAATTAATTAAGACCAGCGGAGTCAACTTCCAGGTTATACGATGGGCAGAGCGCGAGCGTAAACGCTTCTCTGTAACAAACAGATACGTGTGGTCAGATTAAACTATGAGAGAGAGAGAGAGAGAGAAAGAGAGATGGCTTTTAATTTTAAATACAGTGAACGTGAAGAATGGGAAGCTTAATGTTTATACATAATGAAACGTCGGTCTAGATTGTTTTTAAACAAATTGAATAACTGTTATTAATTTTTTTTATTTATTAGTATAAATTCGCATGCTGATATTTAGCGCTTCGGACGCAAACTTTGTCTTGGTATTAATAAAGAAATGGTCCAAGGCTGCCATTTTACAAAATTGTTAGTTACACAACGCTATCTATCAAATTTTGTGCAAATTAGAGTCGTCGTGACACCATATTACCTGGTCCTGCGCCGAGATGGCGTCCCTGTCGTATCTCTTACAATCTGTGACCCTTTTCAATAACTTCCATTGCTTAGATTTTTATCTACGATTTATTTAAATATCATAGCGGTACAGATAACGTCATTTGTTTTTGTCCAACATTGTAGATATTGGATTACAGAATCTGAAGTGATGTCGAGGATTGTTTTATTATTAATTTCGTATAACTTTATTTTCCTTTGATCAAACGACTTGAAAATTGGTACACAAGTTTGTGTCATTTTCAGTTGTAAATTTTTGTTTCAATCACTTAGAAAATTTGAGAGATATTGCGTTTTAAAAAATATTTTTTAATTTTTTATTAAGAAAAATTGGCCGTTAGAATTTGATGAACAAACTCATCCAAGCCAATAGCATAATAAGGGTAATTCCCAAATTTGTTCCAAATCATTGAACTATTTTTTAGTTACTGGGATGGAAAGACTATTATGTGTGCGTATAGAACGGCTTGCCCTGAGTCGATTGAACGTAAAATATTCGTATCGTTCTATTTAAAAAAAAATTGAGGTTATGTCAACAGATTTGACAGTTGTAGTAAAATCCAGATATACGGGACATATTCAGAAGCGGGGTGTCCAGTTGGTCAACTTTTCCCATTTAAGCGACTTCGTAGCTCAAATAATAACGAAGATAGCTATTGTTCCCGATTTCCGTAAACACCTACAATTGGCAACGTTTGGGATCAAGTTATCTTCGGAATATTGTACTGGGATGGAAAGACTATTATGTGTGCGTATAGAACGGCTTGCCCTGAGTCTATTGAACGTAAAATATTCGTATCGTTCTATTTAAAAAAATTGAGGTTATGTCAACAGATTTGACAGGTGTTGTGCAATCCAGATATCCGTGACATATTCAGAAGCGCGATGTTCAGTTGGTCAACTTTGCCCATTTAACCGACTTTGTAGCTCAAATAATAACGAAGATAACTATTGTTCCCGATTTTCGTAAACACCTACAATTGGCAACGTTTGGGATTAAGTTATCTTCGGAATATTGTACTGGGATGGAAATACTATTATGTATGCGTATATAAGGGCTTTCCCTGAGTCGATTGAACGCAAAATATTCATATCGTTCTATTTAAAATAATTGAGGTTATGTCAACAGATTTGACAGGTGTTGTGCAATATAGATATCCGTGACATATTCAGAAGCGGGATGTTCAGTTGGTCAGCTTTGCTTATTTAACCGACTTTGTAGCTCAAATAATAACGAAGATAGCTATTGTTCCCGATTTTCGTAAACACCTGCAATTGGCAACGTTTCGGATCAAGTTATCTTCGGAATATTGTACTGGGATGGAAATACTATTATGTATGCGTATAGAACGGCTTGCCCTGAGTCGATTGAACGCAAAATATTCATATCGTTCTATTTAAAAGAATTGAGGTTATGTCAACAGATTTGACAGGTGTTGTGCAATCTAGATATCCGTGACATATTCAGAAGCGGGATGTTCAGTTGATCAACTTTGTCTATTAACCGACTTTGTAGCTCAAATAATAACGAAGATAGCTATTGTTCCTGATTTCCGTAAACACCTACAATTGGCAACGTTTGGGATCAAGTTATCTTCGGAATATTGTACTGGGATGGAAATACTATTATGTGTGCGTATAGAACTGCTTGCCCCAAGTCGATTGAACGCAAAATATTCGTATCATTCCATTTAAAAAAATTGAGGTTATGTCAACAGATTTGACAGTTGTAGTAAAATCCAGATATCCGTGACATATTCAGAAGCGGGATGTTCAGTTGATCAACTTTGTCCATTTAACCGACTTTGTAGCTCAAATAATAACGAAGATAGCTATTGTTCCCGATTTCCGTAAACACCCTGTATATATATATATATATATATATATATATATATATATATATATATATATATATATATATATATGTGTGTGTGTACATTTAGTGTTAATAATTTTTAAAACCACCACTAACAGCAACTCGTTACCGCACACCCGAACATTTTGGTCAGGAGACGCCACTGCCTATACCTATTATACAAGTGGTTACTAGAATATTTTGTTGTCTTTTATATAAATATTTTTTATGTAATTTAACCTTATGACTGAGTTGGTTTGAATAAATGAGATTTTTGTTTTCAGCATATTATGGTATAAAAATTTTATTCGCCAAATTTACCAGAATTTCAATTTTTTTTTAGTAAGCGCTGCCAACACTCATGATTTCGGGTAATTTTGAAATTCCGAATGGGTAATTTCCATTTTCAGCATTGGCAACACTGATCTTATATTAACGTATCGATTCTCGAAAATATCGATTCAGAATCGGCATTTCGGCATCCCTACTTTAAGGTAGTGATGGGAAAAACTGTTATATTGCTGTAACAGGTCGCAACTGTTACTGTTTTTTTAGAAATAACAGTTAAATATAACAGGTGGAAAATAACTGTATGAATTATGAATTATTAAGAATTCCACGTAGACGTAGTAACAGTAATTGAACCCGTCCGGTGGTGTAGTTGGGTAATGTTTAAAATAAAAAATATTCTTGTATTATGTTTAAAACAATTAGTTCATTTTTTATTAAAAAAATGATGGAGGTTTTTTTTTGGGTATTCATCACTAATAATAATTTGGTAAAAAATTCAACAATGCAGAATTTCTTTCGAATTTTCTTAACTAATTAAGTATTAGTTAATCACTGACCTTGAAAACCTCTTTAGCCATCTTTTCCTTGAAAATGAGACTTATGAAATACATGAATTATTGTAAGCAAAAAATAAAATAAATAATAAAAAAAAAATTAAAACTAATTTTTTTCTCTCTACCGATAGGGCGAAGTGTGTCTGGTTTCAACTATACCGGGTACAGGGAATATTTTTATAATTTCATTAAAATTGGTACTGTTTCTGAGATTTTTTAAGTTTCAGCGATTTTTTATTTTGCAGTAGTAATAAAAAAAAAGATGTTTAAAATCGGACCTATTTCTTGGATTTCCAAAGTGAAAAGTAAAAAGGAATATTGATTTATTAGTTACATAAGGCAAAGAAGAATGAGCAAAGAAACTACCTAATATAATATAATACCTAAGGAATCATGTTAAAGCATAACTGTACGTTTGTATACAAATCAGTAACGTAACAGACTTTCGTCGACCAAAGTCAGTCAAATAATGTTCATCAACAAAAACTCAGAACTTTGAAAGTGTTTTGTTAGAAAAGTATTATTTTTTTTAGTGTAAGACAATTTTTCTCAAAAAAAAAAAAGAAACGCCGTTGATTTTATTTACATTTTTCATATTTTGTGTTTGTTTATAAATTGTAAATATATGTGTGTGTCTTGTGTGAATCAACAACCTGTCAAAATTTAACAGTTTCATTGTACCGACGACCCTACGTTCCCAAAGCTGTGAGCACACTAGTATAAAGTAGTATGTTATGAAGTAAAGTCCGCTCTATACCCCATTCCCAGTCTCATGTCCTTTCATCCTGTTATAACAGTTGCGGATGAAAACAGTATTATGTTATGAAGTAAAGTCCGCTCTATACCCCATTCCCAGTCTCATGTCCATTCATCCTGTTATAACAGTTGCGGATGAAAACAGTATTATGTTATGAAGTAAAGTCCGCTCTATACCCCATTCCCAGTCTCATGTCCATTCATCCTGTTATAACAGTTGCGGATGAAAACATTATTATGTTATGAAGTAAAGTCCGCTCTATACCCCATTCCCAGTCTCATGTCCATTCATCCTGTTATAACAGTTTCGGATGAAAACATTATTATGTTATGAAGTAAAGTCCGCTCTATACTCTATACCCCATTCCCAGTCTCATGTCCATTCATCCTGTTATAACAGTTGCGGATGAAAACAGAATTTGATTCATCGTAGCTAGTTGCAGTGCAACAGAAACAGATACGACAACAGAAACAGATACGACTCAGAGTTCTAGTGTAAGGCGCAACAGCATCCCCTCCACTGTACCTGTTATTTGTATATATCCATAACAGGTTGTTACTGTTGCGCCTCGACAACAGTTAAAATATAACAGACTGTTAAATAACAACCCATCACTACTTTAAGGTTAGTGGTAAAGGAAAAACCTGTCCAATATTCGTACAATTTTCAAATATTCGTTTTAAAATTAATTAGATTATATTAATTCACTAAAATAATATCAAAGTTGACCATGAGTGTGAACAAACTTTCTGTTTTTTGCAACTGTCAAACAGTTCACAGAAGTGAGTGTGAGTATAGGGATGATGATGATACTTTCGTGGATGGTTTTGATACTAAAGAGGAAGATTTAGTGGCTAAACACAAACCGGACTTTAAGCACCAATGGAGAGGGATAGTGGAAATTAAAGACAACACAGAATATACACCTGTTACTGTTAAAGTGGAGCAGATCGAAGGACAGTGTTTAGAAGAACTAAAACAAGACTTAATAGGTGAAGTGAGCCAAGAGAGAACTGGAGGTTTTGAAGATGTTACAAGTGGACAGTTAATTGATGAAAAAAATGATAATGTTTTTATAAAAAGTGAAATGATTATAGAGGAATTGAAAATTGAAACATTGGATCATGGCAGCACAAGTCTCAGTAATCACGAGTTTGTTGATCTGAAGGATATATTAGATGTGAAAGATGATGTAGCTACAAGAGCAAAACACAATGCAAGAATATTTTTTACTTCCAACACATGCGATTACACAACTTTCCAGAAAGGCATCTTATCACAACAGGTAAAATCAAAACACAGTGTAGAAAAGCGTTATAAATGCGACCAGTGTGACTATACTACTACTCTTAAACAATACTTATCACGACACATAGCAGTGAAACATACTGGCGAAATACCTTTTAAGTGTAGTCAATGTGATTATAGTAGTGCTATTAAGCATAATTTATCACAACATTTAGTGGTGAAACATACAGGAAAAAGACCTTTTAAATGTAGCCAATGTGATTATAGTAGTGCTGTTAAGAATAATTTATCACGACATGTAATAGTGAAACATACAGGAAAAAAACCTTTTAAATGTAGTCAATGTGATTATAGTGCTGTTTTTAAGTATAATTTATCAAAACATGTAATGATGAAACATACTGGAGAAAAACCTTTTAAATGTAGCCAATGTGATTACAGTACTGTTCGAAGCTCTGACCTAACACAACACATAACAACAAAACATACTGGAGAAAAACCTTTTAAATGTAGCCAATGTGATTATAGTAGTGCTTTTAAGAAAAGTTTATCACGACATGTAATGTTGATACATACTGGAGAAAGACCTTTTAAATGTAGTCAATGTGATTATAGTACTGTTTTTAAGCATAGTTTATCACAACACGTAATGATGAAACATACTGGAGAAAAACCTTTTAAATGTAGTCAATGTGATTATGGTACTGTTCGAAGCTCTCAACTAACACAACACATAACAGCAAAACATACCGAAGAAAAACCTTTTAAATGTAGTCAATGTGATTATAGTGCTGTTGTTAAGAAAGATTTATCACGGCATGTAATGAAACATACAGGCGAAAGACCTTTTAAATGTAGTCAATGTGATTATAGTACTGTTTTTAAGGATAGTTTATCACGACACGTAATGGTGAAACATACTGGGGAAAAACCTTTTAAATGTAGTCAATGTGATTATAGTAGTGCCATCAAGAATAATTTATCACAACACGTTATTGTGAAACATACTGGAGAAAAACCTTTTAAATGTAATCAATGTGATTATAGTACTGTTCGAAGCTCTCAACTAACACAACACATAACAGCAAAACATACCGAAGAAAAACCTTTTAAATGTAGTCAATGTGATTATAGTGCTGTTGTTAAGAAAGATTTATCACGGCATGTAATGGTGAAACATACTGGAGAAAGACCTTTTAAATGTAGTCAATGTGATTATAGTACTGCTGTTAAGTATAGTTTATCACAACATGTAATGGTGAAACATACTGAGGAAAAACCTTTTAAATGTAGTCAATGTGATTATAGTACTGTTCGAAGCTTTCAACTAACACAACACATAACAGCAAAACACACTGAAGAAAAACATTATAAATGTGAACAATGTGTGTTTAGTACAGTTTATAAATATAGTTTATCACAGCACATGATGGTGAAACATTCAAGAGAAAAACATTATAAATGTGACCAGTGTGATTATAGTAGTGTTGTAAAGTCTCAGTTAATACAACACATAAAGAAGCAAGGGGGAAACCACCCATTAAATTAGTGTAAGCAAGAAATATTTAATTTACACTCAAGTAAAGAGATACCAGAAGTAGAAGAAGCCACAAACAAGCAAGAAATATTTAATTTAAATTTAAGCAATGAGGTACCAGAGATAGAAGAAGCCAAAGACGAGCAGGAAAGAGTTAAGTTAAAAAATTATCCAGATAATCTCATATCTGGAGCCAAATCAGCAGCGAAGAAAACTAATGTGAGTAGAGAGAGCAAGTCATTAAATTTTGAGGCATCAATGATAAAGGGGAAGAAAGAGTTACAAGAAGTAAAACAAGCAGTAGTACAAATAGAAAAAGTCCCAATAGAAACGAAGATGGGAAATAAAGAAGGTTATATGGAGAATGTTCAATCTGGAATGGAACCAAAGCAACAAAGAAAAGTAGAACAAATAGAGCCCAACAAAATGTTCAAATGGGGTGGGTTCAAGTTAAGAAAATGGTCCAGCAACAAATCAAAAATGGTTGCCAAGCTGAAAATTCCCAAATTTTTGATAAGTCAACCAAGGGGGGAAGAAACATCGACCACATCAAAGGTTAATGGTTTGACCAATGCTTCCAAGAAAGAAACCACGAAACAGTTGAGGTATAAAGTAAGAGCAGTAAAAAGTACAACCACCCAGGTATTTACACACACTGGGGTGGAGTATGGAGGTCAGATGCAGGGACAAGCAAAAATGGGCAGAGGCCACAAAGGATACAAGAGGCATCCAGTAAAAATGGAGGGCTCACGAACAGAGCAAAAGTACAAGGTATATGGGTATACGGTGCATGTTCGCCAATGGAAGCACAGATTTAGATGGAAGTTCAAAAGGAAGAAAGTACACGCAGGGCACATAGTAACAACCAAACAATGGCCGCTGCGTGGTCAAGTTCAGTCAAGGTTCAATGGTAAAGCACTCCAAAACGACTCAGGGTCGGCGTGGCTGGATTTTGTGGAGTGGGAAGAGCTCTGCAAGCAAAGCAGAGACAGTTCGTCAACTCATTCTGCAGGGGAAGCAACCACAAGACAACATGGTGGAGAGACACCAGGTGGAAGACGAAATGATGTGTCCAACCCATCACCAGAAAGGGGAATAAATTATTAGATCATGTAAATCATTAGTAATTATATTACGCTCCTAGAATGGTATACATAATTATATTATTTTAATTATTGTTATATCGATTATCAAACGTAGGATTGTATTCAAAATATTATTTTATTTATTTTTATTTATATTACCATCCTAGAGCGGTATACATAATTCTATTATTTTAATCATTGTTATTTCGATGATGATACGTAGAGTGTATCAAAAAATATTAATTTTTTATAAGATTTATACTAGCATCCTAGAGTGGTATACATAATTCTATTGTAATTATTGTTATGTCGATTATCTAACGTAAGGTATTCATAAAGATTAATTTAATTATTATTCCGATTACCATCATAGAGTGGTATGCATAGTTATATTATGTTTATTATTGTGATTTCCATTATCATACGTAGGATTGAATCCAAAATTATTCATTTTATTATTAAGTCCAGTAACATACCTAAGGTTGTCTACATTAATTCAAGAATTAGTAGTTCAAATTCTCACCCTAGGGTACTATACAATTTAACATTCTTGCGATCATTATAATTTGTGCAAACCTTAGGTAAAAGATTAATTAAACATTCAGGTCAGAGCCATCCAGCGAGTCGTCATTTTTGTTGACTCGGCAGAATGTTCAGAGAACAGGATATGTCTTCAGAAGGGCCGTAATAAACGTACAAACAATTGTTATAAATTGTTATGCCTATTGCCGACAATAGGCATGGATGCAAAATGATAATGTTTTGTATCCTCCTACTATGTCGAAAATCATAACTATGGGACAATTCATAGTCCTTTTATTAATCTTATTTTTAAAGGGTAGACATTGATCCAATCCAATCCATAGCAGGTGGTAGTGGAATTTTCCTTTATGTAATAGTAAAGGATTTTTTTCACGCCCGAGGGGGTACCACCCCTTACACCAAGGGGCCGGTGAAGTCCCAACGGACGTTTCCGGTTCTGGTGTATGAGTCGGTTTCCCTTATAAGTAAAAATGATGATGGCTCCTTCTTGTATAAAATATTCCGGAGGCAAAATACCCCTCCATTCGGATCTCCGGGAGAGGGGTGTACAGGGGGCGCCAACATCAAGATTTAACATATCCTTTTCGAATATATGTGGCCTAAATTCTAACCTGAACTCCGTCCACCATTTCCCTCAACTCCTCTTCCTCATCAAAACCCAAATCAGTGCCAAAACAGCCACTAATCACCTTAATTTCCTGGGGTATGAGCTCCTTACTGCCTTTAGATTGCATGGAGGCGTGTGCGCATACGTCCATAGCAATCTACCCTGCACGAGACTCCCCAATTTAGAAGCTGGAAGAAAAGACATACTATGGATAAAACTCTCTCTCAGGGCTGCAACTAAATTCATATGTTGCATTTAGCGGTCACCTTCTGACAACAACTTTGTCCAGCACTTTGACTACCTTTCTGAAAAAACCGACTCTGATTTCTGAATATCCTTCCTCCGTGGTCACTATTCTTGGCGACTTCAATGTCCATAATAAGGAATGGCTAGGATCTTCAAAAACCGATCCACAAGGGAGAGCAGCGGAGGCTTTTGCAGTCAGCAATTCTTTGGCCAATATGGTTCAGCAACCTACTTACTTCCCTCGTATCCCAACACACAGCTCAAATCCATTGGATCTCCTTCTTACTACAAAACCTGAATGCTATAAGATATCAGTCACCGCCCCCCTTGGTCGCTCAGACCACGGCATGGTCACTGCTTCCTGTGCAATGCAACCCGAGGTCACACAGTCATCACACCCATGTATCGTTTGGCACTACAACTCCGCAAACTGGGACGAAATGCGGGATTACTTTTCCTCATTTCCATGGGCGTCTGTCTGCTTCTCTCATCCTGACCCCTCTGATATCTCACATAACGTCACCGAAATTATCCAAGCTGGCATGGAATTATTTAATCCACGTACACGGAAAACCTCTTCAGCCACTCAAAAGCCCTGGTTCTCTAAATCCTGTGACAAGGCCAGACTTGAAAAGGTCAAAGCTCACAAAACGCTTCTACACAATCCCAGTCAAGAAAATCGTCAAGCATTCAACGACGCAAGAAACCGCTATGTCCGCATTCTTTTTGAAGCAAAAAACTCGTTTAATAACCACATCAAAAACAAAGTCCTCTCAAGCTCCAACGGCGGCAAACCCTTCTGGACTCTTGCTAAGTCTATTGGGAATAATTTCTGCAAGAGCACGTTCCCACCTCTTGTCTCATGGGATGAAATTGTTTCTACCGCCCTGGGCAAGGGTGAACTTTTTGCTTCGTTGTTCGCCGGAAATTCTACTCTCAACCCACCTCCAAATGTTCAACCACCAACAGTCCCCAATGTCGCGCATAAAATGACTGATATCATTTTCAAAACTAAAAAGGTACGAAAGATGCTCTCTTCTCTTAATACCAGGAAAGCCTCTGGGACGAGATCCCAGCAATTGTTCTCAAAAAATGCGCACCAGAACTTGCTCCTGTCCTGACTCGCTTGTTTCAGATATCTTACAATAAAGGCATATTTCCTAGTAACTGGAAAACTGCTCGAGTACAACCCATCCCCAAGAAAGGATCCAAAGCGCTTCCTAGCAACTACAGGCCTATTTCTCTCCTTTCAGTCGTCTCTAAAGTGATGGAAAAGTATATAAACACCGAATTACTAAAATTTCTTGAAAAACACAGTTTAATCTACGACAGGCAGTATGGATTCCGTCAGCACAGATCGACTGCCGACCTCCTTTCCTTTGTCACCCATTCTTGGAACAAGTCTATGGAACTACAGGTGAATCCCAGATTGTTGCTCTAGACATATCAAAAGCATTCGACCAGGTCTGGCACGCAGCGCTGCTTAATAAACTTCCGGCCTATGGCCTACCACCAAAACTTTGTACCTGGACAGCAAATTTCCTCTCCAACAGGAGCATATCTGTTGTTGTGGATGGCCATTCCTCTAAACTGTATCCAATTAATGCAGGGGTTCCTCAGCTTTAGCCCCTACTTTGTTTCTTCTCCACATCAATGACCTCCTCTCTAGCACATCCAACCCAGTTCACAACTACGCGGACGACAGCACCCTCGATTCAAATATACAATATTCTAAGCCTGTCTCTTTAGCCCAATTAGATGAGGATCGCAGACTCATGGAGGGTTCTGTCTCCGTGGATCTCCAAAAAATATTAGACTGGGGAAGTAGAAATCGTGTACAATTCAACCCCACCAAAACTAAGTCTTGCTTTCTTTCTCACAAGAGATACACCAGCCCTAGACCCATCACAATGAACAACCAAGTTATTCAAAGTAATGAGTCCTTTTCTCTTGTTGGCATTTCTGTGGATCGAAATCTTAATTGGCACCAACATGTCACATCAATTGCAGAAGCGGCTGCTAAGAAATTTGGTTTCCTCTTCCGGGCTCGCAAATACTTTATACCAGCTAATCTCTATACCTTATATACTTCACAAATAAGGCCAAACCTCGAATACTGCTCCCACATCTGGGGTGCAGCTGCCGCTTCTACACTCGCTATCCTGGACTCCATTCAAAAGAGAGCTATACGCCTCATCGGTGACCATACCCTCACCCAAAGGCTGCCATCCCTTGCCCACCGACGTGCCGTTGGTGACCTCTCTCTCTCTCTCTCTTTTATAGATATCTGCACGGGCACTGCTCAGAGGAGCTTTCCTCCATAATTCCCCCACCTGCTGCCCCCAACAGATCTACCAGGGGAACAGAGCGAATGCACTCTTTTACTGTCCAGGTCACCAGACATAGAACATCTTGTTATGCCCGCTCTTTTGTCCCGAGGACTTCCAAGTTGTGGAATTCCTTGCCGGCACATGTTTTTCCTTCTCCTCCGAACCTAAAACACTAAAATAATAATTAAAAGTAGTTCAGTTTAATTCTTTAAGCAAGGAATGTAAATATTGCAATTAATTAGAGGTCAGCATTGTATCGATTGACATTGAAAATATCACATTCAGTAGGTAAACAATAAACAAGTAAATTTGCAAGATATACAGGAATATTGCAGTCAGCAATTCGGAAGGTGGTAAAACCAATTAAGAAGCAATACAATATAATTATTGTTTTGTAAATATAAATGAGATTAATTTTAGTAAGAGAATCAGTTAAATACGTTTTTACAATGTAGATGGTTAATATTAGATTGCTTCAGATGTAACGCCGTGATACTTGTAAATTAATCATGTAAACATAAACACTGTTGAATTAATAGTCAACATGTCACAATCAACGTAAGTTCATTTTTGTTAGTTAATAATATTACTGTTAAGTTTTGTGAGTTAATATAGTTTACATTATCCCGTTACATATGTCTACATATGTGCTTAGTTCGACGGTTTTATCCCTACAATTATCCTACGCTCCCTTAACAAGATATAAATAGTTGTAAGCCTGAATTACAATGTCAACACTCAGAGAAAGTATGGAGAATGACAGGCAATTCCCTTATTGTCGTAAAAAAAAAATCGAACTATATAAGCCTTATTCAATTTTTTCATTAAAACAATTTGATTTAAAGAAAAACCAGATTTTAATAAACTTTCTATTTTCTTCTTTTATTGTCAAATATTTTCAAAAAAAAACTGCGTTTACATTATGTTTTAATGTCTTTATTGGCGGCAAATTTATTTTTCACAATATATTGTCTTTTTTTTTAAACAATGAACAAAGTAAACAAGGAAAAAGCTGTCTTACACATTTTCTTAAAAAAATTCACTAATGAGGAGATCTCGACTTTTGAAAAAATTTCTTCAAATGAGCGCTAATTAGGTCCCTCAGAACACATATCTGGGGTCAGTTTCAATTTTTATATGTTTATACATACATATACCGGGTGGTCCTCCGGGAGGTCCCACGATCGATTGCGGGAACACTGTCAATAGGAAAAACCTGAAAATTGGACATTACACTAAAGTCGTTAGGGGACACAGGTTAAAAATATTTACAAGATGGAGGCACTTCCGGTTATACCGGAAGTAGATGTCAATTCGCTTATTTTAAATGGAACACCCTATATTTTATTGCAGTTTCAGATGCTACAATAAATTCTGAACACTTTTTATAAATAATATTCTATACCTATCATCAACCACCCAGAAGATATTTAGACTTTAAGATAAAATTTGACATTTACGGCCAGTCATATAGATACCGATATTTTTATAATAAGAACATATTTCGTTATGATTTTTAGAATTATTTTCAAAGATATTTCACTCCATCTATTTCCACATCGAGACTAATGATAGAGTATACAGAGTGTCCAAAAAAAATTCTTGAAGTTTGCAATGAGACATTGCGAAAATCTCGCGAATTTCAAATTGGAACCCCCTTTTTTTATAACACTATCGTGTTAAACTCAAAGAATCACTGACACTTTGTATGTAATTACCTATACCTAAATCAAACGGTTTTCATTTTATTTTGAAAAAACTCATTTCATAGCCAGATATTTTGATAAATTTCTTACCATAAGCGTTAGACATGGAAAATAAATTGTCGAATGTGTTTCTATCGAAACTCTGACAGTTTGTTGATTAATTAGCTAATATCGGCATGGTTAAATTACACACATGAAGATTATTTAAATTTTATTTACTATTTACTATTTTACTATTTAACCGTTTGATATGGGTATAGGTAATTACATACAAAGTGTCAGTGATTTTTTGAGTTTAACACGATAGTGTTATAAAAAAAAGGGGGTTCCAATTTGAAATTCGCGAGATTTTCGCAATGTCTCATTGCAAACTTCAAGAAATATTTTTTGGACACTCTGTATACTCTATCGTTAGTCTCGATGTGGAAATAGATGAAGTGAAATATCTTTGAAAATAATTCTAAAAATCATAACGAAATATGTTCTTATTATAAAAATATCGGTATCTATATGACTGGCCGTAAATGTCAAATTTTATCTTAAAGTCTAAATATCTTCTGGACAGTTGATGATAGGTATAGAATATTATTTAAAAAAATGTTCAGAATGTATTGTAGAATCCGAAACTGCAATAAAATACAGGGTGTTCCATTTAAAATAAGCGAATCGACATCTACTTCCGGTATAACCGGAAGTGCCGGCATCTTGAAAATATTTTTAACCTGTGGCGCCCAACGACTTCAGTGTAATGTCCAATTTTCAGGTTTTTCCTATTGATACTTTTTCCGTAATCGATCGTGGGACCTCCCGGGAACCACCCGGTATATATATATATATATATATATATATATATATATATATATATATATATATATATATATATATATATATATATATATATATATATATATATATATATATGTATGTATCACACCGATAACTCAAAAAATAATAGGCCGATTTTGACAAAATTTGGCACGTACCTTTCTTTTGTAAATGGCTTGGATAAGTTCGTTAGTCAGGAAAATCGGATGAGGTTTTCCGGGAAAATTTTGAGTTTTCATTCGAAAAAAATTCTTTTCTCAAAAAGTAATAAGCCGATTTTAATAAAATTTGGCATGTACCTTCCTTTTGTAAATGGCTTTGACAAGTTTGTTAGTCAGGAAAATCGGACGAGGTTTGCCAGGAAAATTTTGACTTTTCATTTGAAAAATTTTTTTATCTCAAAGAATAATGGGCAGATTTTGATATAATTTGGCATGTACCTTCCTTTTGTAAATGGCTTTGACAAGGTCGTTAATCAGAAAAATCGGACGAGGTTTTCCGAAAAAAATTTGAGTTTTCATTTGAAAAAAAATTTTATCTTAAAAAATAAAAAATCTATGATAACCAAATTTGGTAGGTAGGTTTACGATATAAAAAGTAAACTATACACCAAAATTTAGATTTCCATGTTACAAGAAAAAAAGTTATAATAAAATATTTTGTGCCAGATCATTTCTATGAAAATTCACTACCATAACGCACTTGCTGCGTCCCGAGTTTTTTTTAGTTCTAGTCCCCCGTGTGTCCGGGGACTAACTGAAAGAATAGGCCCAAGGTAACTCCTGCCTGTCGTAAAAGGCGACTAATTGGAATAAAACACTGGCGGGAGTCTTGTCCAGGTGGGCCTGGCGGGAGGTAGATATCTCTGGGGAGTGATGTACACCCGGATTTTGAGGCCTCCACTCTGGGCTTAGAAATGGATAATTAACCTTGCATGGTTGTTACTCGAGAGCGGGGTTCCGGATGGGTCCGCCTTGGGTTGAGTGCTGGCGGGTGTCGTGTGTCTAGACCACCCGGAGGGGGTTGACAACTCTGATGAGTGGTAAACACCCGGAGTTTGGGGCCCCCACTGTGTGCTTCGGGACGGACGGGCGGGCTCGCTTGTGCGATGCTCGGGAGCGGGGCTCGATGGGATGTCGCCTTGAGTCTAGCACTGGTGGGTGTCGGGTCTAGACGAACCCGGAGGAGAGCTGAGATGTTTAGAGGTGGAATTAAACTAAAGGTTGAGGCCTCTTCTGTGAGCTTCGAAACGGACAAACGACCTCACTTGGATGCTGCTCGGATGCGGGACTTCATGATACTGCCCCGAGTCAAACACTGACGGATGTCTAGTCCAGACGAACTCGGAGAAAGGTTATCTCTCTTTGAGCTTTGAGACGGGCAAGCGACTTCGCTCAGATGGTAGTACATCTGTCAAAGTTTCACCTCGCAGGTGTCGTCTCCTGTCGAAAGCTCGTTGCTTTGTTGGGTGAAATTTAGGCTAACGCTGGCAGGTGTTGGACCTGGACGAACCCGGAGGTGGCTGTGGTCTCTAGGGGTGGATTACACCTGGAGACTTGGGCCTACTCTGCGAGCATCGATACAGGCTAACGACCCTGCCTGGATGCTGCTCGAGGGCGGGACTTCATGATACCGCCTCAAGTCAATGAAACACTGGCAGGGGTCTGGTGCAGGTAAGGCTGGGGGGAGGCGTATATCTCTGGGGAGTGATATGCACCCTGAGTTTGACGCCTCCACTGAGGCCTCAGAGACTGACAGTTGGTTGGTTGTTACTCGGGAGCGGGGTTCCAGATGATATCGCCCTGGATTGAGCACTGGTGTGTGTCGTGTGTCCAGACGTCCCGGGGGGCTCTGATATCTGACGAGTGGCAGACACCCGGAGTTTGGAGCCCATACTGTGTGCTATGAACTGGACGGACGGCCTTGCTGTGGTGATGCTCGGGAGTGGGACTCGATGGGTTGTTGCCTTGAGTCTAACACTGTTAGGTGTCAGGTTTAGACGAGCCTGAGGGGAGGTAAGATCTCTAGGGGTGGATTACAACTGGAGATTGGTTGCTACTCGAGAGCTGGACTTCATGATACCGCCTCGAAAGAAACACTGAATGATGTTGGGTCCAGACGAACTCAGAGAGAGGTTATCTCTTTTTGAGCTTCGAAACGGGCAAGCGACTTCACGCAGATGGCAGTACACATGCCAAACAAACTTTTACCCTCAAAAAAGATCGACTCCCTCAGCGAGCTGGAATTGATGGGTGAAATCTAAATAATTAGACGTGAGCCACAATATACGAATTGCGAAACTAATTCCTATTGGTCCATTTTGAATAATGTGACTATAGAAAATTTCAAGCAAATACTATATAATGACAACACGGGACACTCCGGCTAATTTCGTGTTTCAAGAATATCAGCGCCCCTAGCGGATAGTACTGATGTTACGTTGTTCGAGAGAACTTGTTTATAAGTAAACATTAGCTATTGCTGGTGTTTAACTGTGTATAAATAAGTTTGAGCTGCGTTTTTTACAATAAATGTCAGTGGCAAGGTTTGTGCAATCTATAATTGTTCGAATTATAACGTGCTAAATCTATCAAAGACATTTCATAGGTTTCCAAAGGATGCCGAAACGTGAGTATGATTTTTTTTGCTTTCTTTTCTTAACAGAGAATTTTTTACAAATTCGCTTAATAATTAATAATAAACAGTGCATTTTATATTTCAATGTCACTTCCAAATAAATTAATTTGTTGAAGCAGAAGACAAATTCAGAATCACTTTTATGTCAATATGTACAGTTCGCAGAAGATAATTTAATTGTGAAGTATTTACCATCATGTACCTATTTATAGACACACTTCGTAAATGGATGGTTGAAAGGTTTCAATCATATACTGTATTCCAGTGCATCAAAGAAAAGAAATATGAAGGCAAAAAAGTTTTGCATTAATAATAAATGATATAAGGAAACTGTTTTTCTATCTTGTTCTGTGTCCTTTTTTCATTCCAGTATGGCATAAATTGTCACATTTTTTTACGATTAAAATTATTTTACTTGGTAACGCTTTTAATTACCTTCCTAAGACGAATTTTAAATATACAAGTAGAAATAACAGATTTAGCCCTATATAGATTTATTCACAGAAGAAAGAGTTAGTCTCACCTTTAATCTGCATAATTTCTTAATTATGTACTAAATATATTAGTTACATATTTCAAAATATTAGATTAATAAGATTGTGTGTAAACAGCATGTCAGGAAGGTCTTTTATTTAATTACTTAAAATATTTTGGGAAGTGCGCATGATCAGGGCAAATGGTGATTACTGTGGCGAGACATTCGTCATGCAAATGCACTAGGAACTGAAATGTTGCAAGATCCTTTGACTATCTACCTACGGATAGACCAGGCATCACCCAATGCGATGCGTTGTAATGTTTGAAACCAACAATGAATAAAATGTTTGTTTACACGGTCCTCGACACCATAGGCGTCTCGAGAATTAGGATTGAAATTTTCATAAATACGATTAAAATAATAAAATAAAATTTAAAAGATGTTTAACTACTTATACGTTATTTAGTATACTATTAACTAAAAAGTCTGGACGCAGCAGGTGCGTTATGGTAGTGAATTTTTATAGAAATGATTTCTCGAGTAAAATGTTCGAAAGTCTCAATGTTGTAATGTTGTGATCTCGTCACAAGCGATTTTGTTATATGCAAATTCAGTAAAAAGTGTTTTCAACAAAAATTTAAGAAAAAACCTTGCAGCTCTACCAGTTTTTCTAGAAATGACCACCCGATTTGTCTGCTGCCATGTTTTATAGATCTACAACTTGCCGGATAATTTCTTATTAATTACATCATGTGGCAAGCATCTAGGAAAATATATGCATTTTCATTGGTTACAGGATGCGGCAAATAAGGCTTTAAACCTTCTTGAATAAATGTAGCTAAATTTGCTCCCAAACATTTAATCATGCTTATATTTGCAGCTGCTCCATCAAAACTTACGGAAGTAACGACTATTCTTGCTTGATGAATAAAACTTAAAGCCCGATTAAATAATAGGCTTGCCCGCTAGGAAGAAATAACCCACTGGAACTTTCCAGTGGCCATTTAAAGCAACTAATAAGAAAAACAAAACTTCTTTCGCCACTGGAAGCTCGTTTGAATTATTCATATCCACGCCAATATCTACGTTACCACAAAACTTTTTTCCTGTGCACTCAACTTGACGTCTTATGAACATCTAGTCGATGACTAGGTATTTTGCGACCTTTTTCAGCTGCTTCTCGTCTTTTTGAATCCAAGACCGCTAATGCTTATTTGCGGAATCCAGGAACAATTTAGAAATTGTTCGAGGATGTGGCAAAGATTTCATAAATTTTTCTCGAACGTAATTATAAGCTTTGTTTGAATAAAAATTTAGGGTAATAGCAAACGACCTTACGTCTGGTGAATAGTTCCGTTGTGGACATTTTAAAAACTGTTTAATCAGATCTATTTGTGTGGGTAAAGAGACCTAAAATATTACAAGCAATGATATAAATTCAATAACACTCAAAAGTGAGGCGTTCAGGGATGTTTCTGTATTTTCCGTAAAAGCAATACGACTTTTAAAATGCTCAATAAGCGATTTTTGGTGACAAACTCTTAAGACGTCTTTTCTGTTGGCGCAATATATTTATTTTCCTCTTTTGTTTTTTATTACTCGTTTAGCATGGGACCATTTTTTAAAGATGTATTTGGAGTTCCTGATAAACTGGAAATATCTACAAAATAACGAAGTTTTTTCCTAAAAAATGGACGATATTTGGTAAGTTTTCAGTGAACGGAGTATACTTTTTTTAATGGTTTTTAGTATTTTTTCCTCAATTCTAAATCCAGGCATATTAACTTACTTTTGACCTGGAGTAATGTTATCTTTTGGTGTTAATTCAGGAGGACTGCCAAGTGCCGCACCTGTTGAACATGATAGTTTCAAGGCAGTGAGAGTTGATAATAATGATGATTTATCTCTATTTTCTTCAAAACTATGACTGCAATTTTTATCGGGTAATTTATTGATTTTAACAATAATAAAGGTTTACAAAATAGGAAGCTAATAAGAATTCTTCACCTTCTTTCCGCATGAGCAAGAGCTTATTCATGCCAGAAGTAGAATGCACTGGAGAACTTAAAACTGATGGAGACGTAATCTTCTACAAGCAATATACTTTTTCATCATTTTGCAAAAACAAAACTCAAAACCTTTATTGCACATCAAGGTAACACAAAAATAAATTCTCAGTATACTTGCATACTATTCACAGACAAATACAAGCCACAACTGTGGATTAATACAAATCTAGATATTTCACATGCAGCAAGATAAAGATTTTAAATTGAGTTTTCTGGTTATATTTACATAAAGAAGGGAGAAACCAAGTGATATAACGTTAGTAAATATTTACATTCATAAATAAGCCCTAATGTAAGTGTAATGTCTTAAGTAACAGAAAAGTAATAAATTTATCATTGTCAACTTGTCATCATATTCGGCGATTTATGAATGAATTATCACATAGCGGCAACGCTTGAGCCACCACCCAATCAGAGCAGAGGACCGATGTAAACATAGAGTCCCTTGAATGTTGGTTTCAAACAAAGAGGTTGTGTCACAGCATAAGTAAACAGTATTCTTTATGCTGTGGTTGTGTGCCCAGCCCAGTCTATTCTCTGATATATAGTCAAAGCTCTGTACCCTATATTCAACGTTTACCATTTTCTTGACTATTATAAAAGTTTAAACTGTTAAAAGCAAAAGCTATAAATAAAGCCGATCTGTGCAAACATGTACCCGCACGTTTAACAGTGTGTAGGCTTTAGAGGTAATTAAAATTAATACACACTAGAGAATTTTATTTACAAAAATTTCCTACAATTAAATTCAGAAATTGTGTACCAGGGGTCAGTGTCCCTGTGTAAAGAAGTTTAAACATGAATGTCAATAGCGATTTGAAATTGAAGTTAGAATCCAAAGTAGAAGTGAAAACAGAGGAAGATTACAAAATAGAAATAAGAGAACATGATTTGGCTGCACTCGTGAATTTTAAAAAGGAATACTGTAGTGATAGCGACAGTTCTGGAAATAATGATTGCAACACGAGTTTAAATACTGAGGGTTGCGAACAGTTGGACAGTAAGTGTGATTTAAATGAGGCGTGTAATTTACAGGAGCCAGATTTCTCTAGACAGACTGTTACCAAACACAGTAGTAGTCAAGAGAGACTTCTTAAATCTGAGGTATGTGATTACCTTAGTATACACAAAAGGAATCTGTCAAAACATACCATCTCCAAACACAAAAGTATTGAAGACAGGCCTTTCAGATGCGAGTTGTGTGATTACACTAGTGTATGGAAAAAATATATGTCAAGACACATCATTTCTAAACACAGAAGTATTGAAGAGAGACCTTTTAAATGTGAGTTGTGTGATTACACTAGTGTAAGCAAAGGTGATTTATCAAAACACATAATTTGGAAACACAGGAGTATTGAAGAGAGACCTTTTAAATGTGAGTTGTGTGATCACGCTACTGTTAACAAATGTGATTTATCAAAACACATAATTTCCAAACACAGAAGTATTGAAGAAAGACCTTTTAAATGTGAGTTGTGTGCTTACACTAGTGCACATAAAGGAAATCTGTTGAAACACATCATCTCCAAACACCGAAGTATTGAAGAGAGACCTTATCAATGTGAATTGTGTGCTTACACTAGTGTGCATAAAGGAAATCTCTTGACACACATCTTCTCCAAACACAGAAGTATTGAAGAAAAACCATTTAAATGTGACATCTGTGATTATGCTAGTGTAGTGAAAGGGGATCTGTCAAAACACATAATTTCCAAACACAGAAGTATTGAAGAGAGACCTTTTAAATGTGATTTGTGTAATTACACTAGTGTACATAAAGCAGCTCTGTCAAGACACATCATCTACAAACACAGAAATATTGCAGAAAGGCCTTTCAAATGTGAGTTGTGTGATTACACTAGTGTAGAGGAAGGGCCTCTGTCAAAACACATAATCTTCAAACATAGAAGTATTGAAGACATGCCTTTTAAATGTGGGCTATGTGATTATGCTAGTGTACGTAAAGGAGACCTGTTGAAACACATCTACAAACACAGAAGTATTGAAAAGAGACTCTTTAACTGTGAGTTGTGTAATTACACTAGTGTACAGAGAGGGTATCTGTCTAAACACATCTCCAAACATAGAAGTATTGAAGAAAGACCATTTAAATGTGCCTTGTGTGATTACGCTAGTGTACGTAAAGCAGATCTGTCTAAACACATACTCTCCAAACACAGAAGTGTTGAAGAAAGACCTTTTAAATGTGTGCTGTGTGATTACGCTACTATAAACAAGAGCGATGTATCAAGACATGTCACCTCCAAACACAGAAGTATTTGAAATTAATGTTTTAGGTTTTTCTTTGTCAATAATAAAAAAATAATAATAATAGTAATGTTGCGTTTCAAATTAAATTTGAATTTTGTGTATTACGCGCCCTATTAAATGCTGGCACCACTGAAGGCAGAACATGCGCAGAAGAAGTGTCATCATAACGGTGTGTATGACAGAACGTTAGAGATCATCAGAATGGACGCTAATGGTGTCAACTGTCAAAATTAATGTCCCAACCAATGTATAATTGCACACATTGCTTCTTCTTATACATAGTTAAAATATCTGTATTTAACAGAATAAATGTTTATAATAAATAACTGGCGACTTCATAATTAAACTACACAAGTAATAATAAGGTTCGGGACACAGCGAGTGCATTATGGTAGTGAATTTTCATAAGAATTGTACACTATTAGTAAGATATAATATTAAAAGTAATTCTTTAAATTTAAATGGACCTTGGCGATCAGTTTTAGAGTTCCAGTTTGCGATTATTTGAAAAAATTGTCTTTAAAAAAATGGTGTTACAAATTTCATTAAAGTTACAAAATTTTTCAGAAAAAAGTTAATTATTTACACAATGAATGTACCTGTCAGTCGGTAGGAATATAATATTTGTGAATTCAATGTTGGATACTTCACAACGAAATGTTTGAAATATTCTCCTGTTTTTAAAAATGGACTTTTTTTTTAATTTCAACAACACACCACGAGGGCTTACAGCCTAAATACTATCGTACCATGGGTGTCGACAAGGAGGAAAGAGGCAGCTTGTTAATTCTGGACTTGAAGGTTTGGGGCAGAAGGAAAAACATGTGCTGGTAAGGAATTCCACAACTTCGAAGTCCTCGGGACACAAGAGGGGGCATAACAAGGTGTTCTATGTCTGGTGACCTGGACAGTAAAAGGGTGCATTCGCTCTGTTCCCCTGGTAGATCTGTTGAGCGCAGCAGGTGGGGGAACAACGGAAGAAAGCTCCTCTGAGCAGTGCCTGTGCAGATATCTATAGAATAGAGAGAGGTCACCAATGGCACGTCGGTGGGCAAGGGATGGCAGCCTTGGGGTGAGGGTAGGGTCACCGATGAGACATATAGCTCTCTTTTGAATGGAGTCCAGGATAGCGAGTGTAGAAGCGGCAACGGCACCCCAGATGTGGGAGCAGTATTCGAGGTTTGGCCTTATTTGTGAAGTATATAAGGTATAGAGATTAGCTGGTGAAAAGTATTTGCGAGCCCGGAAAAGGAAACCTAATTTCTTAGCAGCCGCTTCTGCAATTGATGTGACATGTTGGTGCCAATTGAGATTTCGATCCACAGACATGCCAACAAGAGAAACGGACCCATTACTTTGAATAACTTAATTCACTACCATAACGCACTTGCTGCGTCCCGAACTTTTTTAAAATAATAAACAATATATATATATATATATATATATATATATATATATATATATATATATATATATATATATATATATATATATATAATATCCCCAAGGCTAATTAAATTTTTACAAACAAAAGGCAACAATGCAACTAATGTGGCAACATAGCATGATATTGCGCAATACATAATTTACACATTTAATTTTAAGGAAAATGCAGTTTAGTCTGTTTTGCAATGTTTACTAATACACAGCCAAATCAATGACTGCATTAAATCACCGCAAGAACCCTGAAATGTACTCACTTACCTTGCTTTAAAGGCTTCTACTTTCGCTTACTAAGGATGACCAATTTCCTGGGTTATCAGGATTAGTATATTGAGGCGTGAAAGCCTAGGATAGACACAGGTTATGTAGGTTCTGACTAGGCGTTAGGACATTGTAAACAAAAACGCAAAAATTTTCAAACACTTAGTCTATTTAACAATGTTTCCCATTTGACAAGTACAGTGGAACAGACATTCTGCACAGACACCCAGGCACCTTGCGCTACGAGGCTGGGGTTAATCCTAAACATAAGGAATGCACTGGCATAAAGAATTTGGATCACTTGGAGGGTTAATGGACTGGTGCGTATCGAGGACGCCGATGACACTCTCAGCCTCCACAGTGGCGTAGAACTAAGAATTGATATTTGCATTTTGATTTTCATTATTTAGATTTTATAATTTTAATCGTTCATCCTTTAATTTCATCTTATTACTTTGGGACTAATTGAGCAACACCGCAGAACAGGACACTACACCCAGGCATTCATTTGGCGTTAACCGGTTCCTCCTTCTACGTCCCTTATACGAACATTAATTACTGGGTAATGACGCATTGCGCATTTGGATTGCCTTTTCCACCTTCCATTATGCTAAATGTATGTAATTAACTGTGTCCTTCTTGGACTATGGCCTCTCTGGCGAGATCTCTGATTTTCGGATACTAGCAAGTTTTTTATTTTTATTTCAACAACACACCATGAGGGCTTACAGCCTAAATACTATCGTACCGTGGGTGTCGACAACGAGGAAAGAGGCAACTTGCTAATTCTGGACTTGAAGGTTTGGAGGAGAAGGTAAGACATGTGCCGGCAAGGAATTCCACAACTTGGAAGTACTCGGGACAAAAGAGCGGGCATAACAAGATGTTCTGTCTGGTGACCTGGACAGTAAAAGGGTGCATTCGTTCTGTTCCCTTGGTAGATCTGTTGGGGGCAGCAGGTGGAGGAACTATGGAAGAAAGCTCCTCTGAGCAGTGCCCGTGCAGATATCTATAAAAGAGAGAGAGAGGCCACCAACATCACGTCGGTGGGCAAGGGATGGCAGCCTTTGGGTGATGGTGGGGTCACCAATGAGACGTATAGCTCTCTTCTGAATGGAGTCCAGGATAGCGAGTGTAGAAGCGGCAGCAGCACCCAAGATGTGGGAGCAGTATTCGAGGTTTGGTCTTATTTGTGAAGTATATAAAGTATAGAGATTATCTGGTGAAAAGTATTTGCGAGCCCGGAAGAGGAAACCTAATTTCCTAGCAGCCGCTTCTGCAATTGATGTGACATGTTGGTGCCAATTGAGATTTCGATCCACAGAGATGGCAACAAGTGAAAAGGACTCATTATTTTGAATAACTTAGTTGTTTATTGTGATGGGTCTAGGGCTGGTGTATCTTTTATGAGAAAGAAAGCAAGACTGTGATTTGGTGGGGTTGCATTGTACAAGATTTCTACTTCCCTAGTCTAATATTTTTTGGAGATCCACGGAGATAGAACCCTCCATGAGTCTGCGATCCTCATCTAGTTGGGCTAAAGAGACAGGCTTAGAATATTGTATATTGGAGTGGAGGGTGCTGTCGTCCGCGTAACTGTAAACTGGGTTGGATGTGCTAGAGAGGAGGTCATTGATGTGGAGAAGAAACAAAGTAGGGGCTAAAGCTGAACCTTGAGGAACTCCTGCATTAATTGGATACAGTTTAGAGGAATGGCCATCCACGACAACAGAAATGCTCCGGTTGGAGCGGAAATTTGCTGTCCACGTACAGAGTTTTGGTGGTAGGCCATATGCCGGTAGTTTATTAAGCAGCGCTGCGTGCCAGACCTGGTCGAATGCTTTGGATAGACTGTGTTTTTCAAAAAAAATTTGTAATTCGGCGTTTATATACTTTTCCATCACTTTAGAGATGACTGAAAGAAGAGAAATAGGCCTGTAGTGGCTAGGAACCGCTTTCGATCCTTTCTTGGGGACGGGTTGTACTCGAGCAGTTTTCCAGTTACTTGGGAATATGCCTCTATTGTAAGATGTCTGAAACTGACAAGTCAGGACAGGAGCAAGTTCTGGTGCGCATTTTTTGAGAACAATTGCTGTGATCTCGTCAAGGCCAGAGGCTGTCCTGGTATTAAGAGAAAATAGCATCTTTCGTACCTTGCTAGTTTTGAAAATGATATCCGTCATTTTATGCGCGACATTGGGGACTGTTGGTGGTTGAACATTTGGAGGTGGGTTGAGAGTAGAATTGCCGGCGAACAACGAGGCAAAAAGTTGAGCCTTGCCCAGGGCGCTGGAAACAATTTCATCCCCTGAGACAAGAGGTAGGAACGTGCTCTTGCAGAAATTATTCACAATAGATTTAGCAAGAGTCCAGAAGGGTTTGCTGCCGCTGGAGCTTAAGAGGACTTTGTTTTTGATGTGGTTATTAAACGAGTTTTTTGCCTCAGAAAGAATGCGGACATAGCGGTTTCTTGCGTCGTTAAATGCTTGACGGTTTTCTTGACTGGGATTGTGTAGAAGCTTTTTGTGAGCTTTGACCTTTTCAAGTCTGGCCTTGTCACAGGATTTAGAGAACCAGGGTTTTTGAGTGGCTGCAGAGGTTTTCTGTGTACGTGGAATAAATAATTCCATGCCAGCTTGGATAATTTCGGTGACGTTTTGTGAGATATCAGAGGGGTCAGGATAAGAGAAGCAGACAGACGCTCATGGAAATGAGGAAAAGTAATCTCGCATTTCGTCCCAGTTCGCGGAGTTGTAGTGCCAAACGATACGTGGGTGTGATGACTGCGTGACCTCAGGTTGCATTGCGCAGGAAGCAGTGACCATGCCGTGGTCTGAGCGACCAAAGGGGGGGGGGGGGGGGTGACTGTAATCTTATAGCAGTCAGGATTTGTAGTAAGAAGGAGATCCAAGGGATTAGAGCTGTGTGTTGGGATGCGAGGAAAGTAAGTAGGTTGCTAAACCATATTGGCTAAAGAATTGCTGGCTGCAAAGGCCTCCGCTGCTCTTCCTTGTGCATCGGTTTTTGAAGATCCTAGCCATTCCTTATTATGGACATTGAAGTCACCAAGAATGGTGACCTCGGAGGAAGGATATTCAGAAATCAGATGGTCGGTTTTTTCAGAAAGGTAGTCAAAGAGCTGGACCAAGTTATTGTCAGAATGTGACCAGTAAATGAAACAGATGAATTTAGTTGCAGCCCTGAGAGAGAGTTTTATTGATAGTATGTCATTTCTTCCAGCTTCTAAATTGGGGAGTCTGGTGCAGGGTAGATTGCTACGGACTTACGCACACACCCCTCCATGCAATCTAAAAGAAGTAAGGAGCTCATACCCCGGGAAATTAAGGTGATTAGTGGCTGTTTTGGCACTGATTTGAATTTCTGTCAGGAAGAGGAGTTGGGGCCTATTAGCCTGGAGGAAATGGTGGACCGAGTTCAGGTTAGAATTTAGGCCACATATATTCGAAAAGGATATTGTAAATCTCGATGCTGGCGCCCCCTGCACAACCTTCTCCCGGAGATCCGAATGGAGGGGTATTTTGCCTTCGGAATCTTTTGTACAAGGAGGAGCCATCATCATTTTTGTTTATAATGGAAACCGACTCATACACCAGAACCGGAAACGTCGCTTGGGACTTCACCGGCCCCTTGATGCAAGGGGTGGTACCTCCTCGGGCGTGAAAAAATCCTTTACTATCACGTAAAGGAAAATTCCACTGCCACCTACTGTCAGTCAGGAAGTAGAAGGTTCACCCAAATACCGCTTGCAAGTTTTCTTGTTTTGGACGTGTGGGTTATGTGAGACGCAGGGGAAGGCACTGTTGTAATTTAGGCCAAGTCACTATTACCTCACCCAATATTATGACGTACATTACAAGGCTTTCAGCTAATTACTGACCTTCAGGTTGCCCTTTCGCCCTATTCATACCTAGGTTGTGAAATCGCGAAGTCTTTCATGGACTATAGCCTCTTTTATGAGGTCTTTGATATTCGGATTGTGGCACTTAGTAAAGCGAAGCCTCACCTTAAGGTCTTTCTAGATACAAAGAGAACAGTTACATAACTTGGTCAAAACACCGGGGAAAGTACTTCACTTAGTTTAAACCCCTTTCCTTTTTCCTTGTCCGTACCGTCACATACGTTCAATCTCAAGTTTAGATACACCAAGGGGAGCCTAGATGCCTGTTTCAAAGTAACTTCATCAGGAAATGTGCAAAACAATAAGGTAACTAACTTTAAGTTTCACTTTCAAAGTGCATTAAAATGCGCCACGTGGTTGACTTCAAGTTTCAGTTTCAATATTATACGGAAATGAAATGACACGCCGTTAGTTCAAGTTTCAGGCTTAAATTTACATAATCTAGAGCTAGATATTTCTGGTTTCCCGATTCAGATTTAAATCATATTATGAAGAGCTTTTTTTTAAATTTAAACAACACACCACGAGGGCTTACAGCCTAAATATTATCGTACCGTGGGTGTTGACAAGAAGGAAAGAGGCAACTTGTTAATTCTGGACTTTAAGGTTTGGAGGTTCGGAGGAGAAGGAAAAACATGTGCCGGCAAGGAATTCCACAACTTGGAAGTCCTCGGGACAAAAGAGTGGGCATAACAAGATGTTCTAAGTCTGGTGACCTGGACAGTAAAAGTGTGCATTCGCTCTGTTCCCCTGGTAGATCTGTTGGGGGCAGCAGGTGGGGGAACTATGGAGGAAAGCTCCTCTGAGCAGTATCCGTGCAGATATCTATAAAAGAGGGAGAGGTCACCAACGGCACGTCGGTGGGCAAGGGATGGCAGCCTTTGGGTAAGAGGATGGGTCACCGATGAGACGTATAGCTCTCTTTTGAATGGAGTCCAGGATAGCTAGTGTAGAAGCGGCAGCGGCACCCCAGATGTGGGAGCAGTATTCGAGGTTTGGCCTTATTTGTGAAGTATATATTAGCTGGTGAAAAGTATTTGCGAGCCCGGAAGAGGAAACCTAATTTCTTAGCAGTCGCTTCTGCAATTGATGTGACATGTTGGTGCTAATTAAGATTTCGATCCACAGAAATGCCAACAAGAGAAAAGGACTCATTACTTTGAATAACTTGGTTGTTCATTGTGATGGGTCTAGGGCTGGTGTATCTCTTGTGAGAAAGAAAGCAAGACTTAGTTTTGGTGGGGTTGAATTGTACAAGATTTCTACTTCCCCAGTCTAATATTTTTTGGAGATCCACGGAGACAGAACCCTCCATGAGTCTGCGATCCTCATCTAATTGGGCTAAAGAGACAGGCTTAGAATATTGTATATTTGAATGGAGGGTGCTGTCGTCCGCGTAGTTGTGAACTGGGTTGGATGTGCTAGAGAGGAGGTCATTGATGTGGAGAAGAAACAAAGTAGGGGCTAAAGCTGAACCTTGAGGAACTCCTGCATTAATTGGATACAGTTTAGAGGAATGGCCATCCACAACAACAGATATGCTCCTGTTGGAGAGGAAATTTGCTGTCCAGGTACAAAGTTTTGGTGGAAGGCCATAGGCCGGAAGTTTATTAAGCAGCGCTGCGTGCCAGACCTGGTCGAATGGTTTTGATATGTCTATAGCAACAATCTGGGATTCACCGTGTCGTTCCATAGACTTGTTCCAAGAATGAGTGACAAAGGAAAGGAGGTCGGCAGTCGATCTGCGCTGACGCAATCCATACTGCCTGTCGTGGATTAGACTGTGTTTTTTAAGAAATTTTAGTAATTCGCTGTTTATATACTTTTCCATCACTTTAGAGACGACTGAAAGGAGAGAAATAGGCCTGTAGTTGCTAGGAAGCGCTTTGGATCCTTTCTTGGGGATGGGTTGTACTCGAGCAGTCTTCCAGTTACTAGGGAATATGCCTTTATTATAAGATATCTGAAACAGACGAGTCAGGACAGGAGCAAGCTCTGGTGCGCATTTTTTTAGAACAATTGCTGGGATCTCGTCAAGGCCAGAGGCTTTCCTGGTATTAAGAGAAGAGAGCATCTTTCGTACCTTTTTAGTTTTGAAAATGATATCCGTCATTTTATGCGCGATATTGGGGACTGTTGGTGGTTGAACATTTGGAGGTGGGTTGAGAGTAGAATTGCCGGCGAACAGCGAAGCAAAAAGTTCAGCCTTGCCCAGGGCGGTAGAAACAATTTCATCCCCTGAGACAAGAGGTGGGAACGTGCTTTTGCAGAAATTATTCCCAATAGATTTAGCAAGAGTCCAGAAGGGTTTGCCGCCGTTGTAGCTTAAGAGGACTTTGTTTTTGATGTGGTTATTAAACGAGTTTTTTGCCTCAGAAAGAATGCGGACATAGCGGTTTCTTGCGTCGTTAAATGCTTGACGATTTTCTTGACTGGGATTGTGTAGAAGCGTTTTGTGAGCTTTGACCTTTTCAAGTCTGGCCTTGTCACATGATTTAGAGAACCAGGGCTTTTGTGTGGCTGAAGAGGTTTTCTGTGTACGTGGGATAAATAATTCCATGCCAGCTTGGATAATTTCGGTGACGATACGAGGAAAGTAAGTAGGTTGCTGAACCATATTGGCTAAAGAATTGCTGACTGCAAAGGCCTCCGCTGCTCTTCCTTGTGGATGGGTTTTTGAAGATCCTAGCCATTCCTTATTATGGACATTGAAGTCACCAAGAATAGTGACCTCGGAGGAAGGATATTCGGAAATCAGATGGTCGGTTTTTTCAGAAAGGTAGTCAAAGAGCTGGACAAAGTTGTTGTCAGAAGGTGACCGGTAAATGCAACAGATGAATTTAGTTGCAGCCCTGAGAGAGAGTTTTATCCATAGTACGTCTTTTCTTCCAGCTTCTAAATTGGGGAGTCTCGTGCAGGGTAGATTGCTACGGACGTACGCGCACATGCCTCCATGCAATCTAAAGGAAGTAAGGAGCTCATACCCCGGGAAATTAAGGTGATTAGTGGCTGTTTTGGCACTGATTTGGGTTTCGGTGAGGAAGAGAAGTTGGGGCCTGTTAGCCTGGAGGAAATGGTGGACGGAGTTCAGGTTAAAATTTAGGCCACATATATTCGAAAAGGATATGTTAAATCTTGATGTTGGCGCCCCCTGTACACCCCTCTCCCGGAGATCCGAATGGAGGGGTATTTTGCCTCCGGAATATTTTGTACAAGGAGGAGCCATCATCATTTTTGCTTATAAAGGAAACCGACTCATACACCAGAACCGGAAACGTCCGTTGGGACTTCACCGGCCCCTTGATGCATGGGGTGGTACCTCCTCGGGCGTGAAAAAATCCTTTACTATTACGTAAAGGAAAATTCCACTACCACCTGCTACATAATTCGGGTTTTAATTATATCACAAAGAGCTACCTAATTCTCGTTTCATGATTCAGATTTAAATCATATAATAACGAGCTACATAATTCTGGTTTCAAGATTCAGATTTAGTTTGTATTATAAAGAGCTACAAACTTCTGGTTTCATGATTCAGATTTAAGTTATATTATACAGAGCTACATGATTCTGGTTTCACAATTCAGATTTAAATTATATGATAAAGAGCTGCATAATTCTGGTTTCATGATTCAGATTTAAATTATATTATAAAGAGCTACACGATTCTGGTTTCACAATTCAGATTTAAATTATACTATAAGGAGCTGCATTAAAAGTCTGTGGTTGATGAATAAAACATTCAAAACCATCCCATGATACAACACACACACACACAGGAGCTGCATAATTCTGGATTCATGTTTCAGATTCAAATTATACAATGAAGAGCTACATAATTCTGGTTTCATGGTTTAGATTTAAGTCGCATTGTAAAGGGCTACATGTTTCTGGCTTCTCGATTCACATTCAAATTATATTATAAAGAGCAACATAATTCTGGTTTCACGATTCAGATCTAAATCATATTATAATAAGCTCCATACTTCTGGTTTCACAATTTAGGATTCTCAAGTGAAGACAAGATGTCAATTTCCAAATACAAAAATAATTTCTTTAGGTACCCGAGCCAATAGCATTTCCAATCTAAAGTTTTCAGTTAAATATTGTTAAATGGGGACAAGCCACCTATTTTCGAGTGCAAAAATAATTTCACCAAGTAATACACCAGCAAGTAAAGTTACTGATTTCAAGTTTTAGTTTAAATATTATTAAGTGGCAACAAGATTTCTGCGTTCAAATGCAAAGCAATCTCATTAAGTAATACACAGACAAATAAAAATTCGAGTCTTCAAATATGGCAAGGTTTTAAATGTAGAGATAATTTCTTTAACTAGTATACCAGGAATATCATTCCAGACTTCACGCTTCAGTTTAAATATATTAACTTCGGCAACATTTAGACGCGCAAATAATTTTTACACATGGTATAAATGGCCTTCGGGACGGCGGGCCTGTGGTTAGATGAATGCCACCATGTATGGACGGCAACGACTGCCAACACACAATGCAAATGGATTTTACAGAGGAACACCCTGTATGAGCTAGTGCAGTCGACACGTATTGAAACTGGCGCCAGCCACTTGCTCTAGGGTATTTCAAACTGGTTGGGGGCGGCAGTGTCTTGCCAATAGAAAAGACTAAATGGGTTTTACAGAGGAACACCCTGTATGAGCTAGTGAAGTCGACACGTATTGAACTTGGCGCCAGCCACTTGCTCTAGAGTATTCCACATTGGTTGGGGGAGCAGTGTCTTGCCAATAGAAAAGACTAAATGGGTTTTACAGAGGAACACGCTGTATTAGCTAGTGCAGTCGACACGTATTGAAATTCGGCGCCAGCCACTTGCTCTGGGATATTCCAAACTGTATGGAGACGGCGGTGATGAAGTAAGACCGTTCTGAGAGCAAATACAGTCTAACTCCCCTGTCCAAACACAGGTCTTTTTATATGAAATCCGTCTCCCTGCATGCGTGGGAATATCAAGAACAGGCATAGTCATTACGGTTGAAAAGATCCCAGTTGCGTATACAATTATCGATTTTATTACTGCCTACGTGATCTGCAGCATGTTTTTTCTCCCTCAGGGCTCGTCCGCGGCCTTGCCGTCCCGATAGCACTGCAACCTTTGGTTGATTGTGCATACCCTTAGTCTTACTCCACCCATTCCAAAATCACTGTGCCTTGAACTAGTCTGCACAGCGATTGGTAGGGTGAAGTTTTATATTGCTCTGTCACTCTAGTCCTGTACAAAAACTGTCTTGATACTCACATACATTGTTATGCGTCTTCTTCTAGTTAAAACTAAATTTTAATACACATATTCTATGTACGATAATCATTTTGCAAGTGTACCTAGTTGCGAATGCCCACTTGTTCTTCTAGTTATTATCAATACACAAAAACATCATTCGTCTCTTTCCATCTACTTACTAATTGCATAAGAATAATTACATAATTATATAGCTAAATTACAGTAATGTACCCGCCTGTCAAAAAATGTGTATCAACCTGTACATATGCTTGGCAGTCTAACATTCGATGATTCTTAATAAATGATTAACTGTCCACAAAGTGGCACAGAACTAAATGTGGTCAATGTTGCAGAAATAATATGTGTCCTATACTAACGGGTTATCTGAACAATCGCAAGGGGTGCCGCTTCGGTTCGCATAAGTATAACAAACGACTAACCTTTTTTTAACGAAATATGTGTTTATTAAATTATAAGTGTCTCACTTTCCCTTTTCTTTTTAAATTTCATAATACATTTTGAGTGAGCAGTTACAATATCTCATATCCATCATAGTGCTAAAAATACAAGGGTAAATGGCAAAAGTTTACTAAACGTGAAAGCAGGTGGGAAGCTATTTCTTTTACAGAGAGACACCTATAATTAAAATACGTAGCTCATAAGTTGCCTATTTCCAAACATTAACATAAAGATTAGCGGTTAATACATAATCCGCAAGCATTGTTCTATTTTTCATTGTTTGTAAGAATGTTCAGGCCATATGGCCCTTCGTGTTTCTCACAGTATCTCTAGCTTCAACCAATTATAATGACTTCTAATTGCCTTCGAGATACTCGAAATCACACTTAACACCCCTTATGCAGAGAAGATCCCAGAGTTCTCAAGATGCAGACACATTAAGTGACAACTTTATGTCCCAGCTGGTGTCAACAAAAATTAACCTTTTATCAAAGAGCATGAGGAATGCCTGTATTAAACTACACAGATACGTCTGTGTCTTTATCTCAGTACGGGATATAGAAATATAGAAGTAGTGTATTTCGAAGTAATTGTAACTTGTCGAGTTTTAGGGCCTAAATAAATGTTAATTGAACGAATGTAAATAAGCCAGAACCTCTCAACATATATATATATATATATATATATATATATATATATATATATATATATATATATATATATATATATATATATATATATATATATATATATACATATATATATATATATATATATATATATATATATATATATATATATATATATATATTGCTATGATAAAAACGTCTTAGCAATATTATTACTAGAACTTGACCAAAGATAAACAGTAAAAATGATACTTACAGTTTACACATGATGTGTATGTTTTCTTATGTAAATTGTATTCATGTCAATATCCATATTACTCGACATTTATCTACACTAAAACATAAATAAAAACACATTATAAACCACCTGAATGCTATAACATATCAGTCACCGCCCCCCTTGGTCGCTCAGACCACGGCGTGGTCACTGCTTCCTG
This sequence comes from Tillus elongatus, assembly GCA_964006375.1. NCBI lineage: Eukaryota > Metazoa > Arthropoda > Insecta > Coleoptera > Cleridae > Tillus > Tillus elongatus. The sequence goes on along the minus strand of OZ023262.1, from coordinate 1,320,538 downwards.
CGCAATGCAACCCGACGTCACACAGTCATCACACCCACGTATCGTTTGGCACTACAACTCCGCAAACTGGGACGACATGCGGAATTACTTTTTCTCATTTCCGTCGGCGTCTGTCTGCTTCTCTCATCCTGACCCCTCTAATATCTCACAAAACGTCACCGAAATTATCCAAGCTGGCATGGAATTATTTATTCCACGTACAAAGAAAACCTCTTCAGCCACTCAAAAGCCCTGGTTCTCTAAATCCTGTGACAAGGCCAGACTTGAAAAGATTAAAGCTCACAAAACGCTTCTACACAATCCCAGTCAAGAACATCGTCAAGCATTTAACGACGCAAGAGATCGCTATGTCCGCATTCTTTCTGAGGCAAAAAACTCGTTTAATAACCACATCAAAAACAAAGTCCTCTCAAGCTCCAACGGCAGCAAACCCTTCTGGACTCTTGCTAAATCTATTGGGAATAATTTCTGCAAAAGCACGTTCCCACCTCTTGTCTCAGGGGATGAAATTGTTTCTACCGGCATGGGCAAGGCTGAACTTTTGGCTTCGTTGTTCGCCAGCAATTCTACTCTCAACCCACCTCCAAATGTTCAACCACCAACAGTGCCCAATGTCGCACATAAAATGACGGATATCATTTTCAAAACTAAAAAGGTACGAAAGATGCTCTCTTCTCTTAATACCAGGAAAGCCTCTGGCCTTGACGAGATCCCAGCAATTGTTCTCAAAAATTGCGCACCAGAACTTGCTCCTGTCCTGACTCGTCTGTTTCAGACATCTTACAATAAAGGCATATTCCCTAGTAACTGGAAAACTGCTCGAGTACAACCCATCCCCAAGAAAGGATCCAAAGCGCTTCCTAGCAACTACAGGCCTATTTCTCTCCTTTCAGTCGTCTCTAAAGTGATGGAAAAGTATATAAACACCGAATTACTAAAATTTCTTGAAAAACACAGTCTAATCCACGACAGGCAGTATGGATTCCGTCAGCGCAGATCGACTGCCGACCTCCTTTCCTTTGTCACCCATTCTTGGAACAAGTCTATGGAACTACACGGTGAATCTCAGATTGTTTCTCTAGACATATCCAAAGCATTCGACCAGGTCTGGCACGCAGCGCTGCTTAATAAACTTCCGGCGTATGGCCTACCACCAAAACTTTGTACCTGGACAGCAAATTTCCTCTCCAACAGGAACATTTCTGTTGTTGTGGATGGCCATTCCTCTAAACTGTATCCAATTAATGCAGGAGTTCCTCAAGGTTCAGCTTTAGCCCCTACTTTGTTTCTTCTCCACATCAATGACCTCCTCTCTAGCACATCCAACCCAGTTCACAGTTACGCGGACGACAGCACCCCGCACTCAAATATACAATATTCTAAGCCTGTCTCTTTAGCCCAATTAGATGAGGATCGCAGACTCATGGAGGGTTCTGTCTCCGTGGATCTCCAAAGAATATTAGACTGGGGAAGTAGAAATCTTGTACAATTCAACCCCACCAAATCTAAGTCTTGCTTTCTTTCTCATAAGAGATACACCAGCCCTAGACCCATCACAATGATCAACCAAGTTATTCAATGTAATGAGTCGTTTTCTCTTGTTGGCATTTCTGTGGATCGAAATCTTAACTGGCACCAACATGTCACATCAATTGTAGAAGCGGCTGCTAAGAAATTAGGTTTCCTCTTCCGGGCTCGCAAATACTTTTCACCAGCTAATCTCTATACATTATATACTTCACAAATAAGGCCAAACCTCGAATACTGCTCCCACATCTGGGGTGCAGCTGCCGCTTCTACACTCGCTATCCTGGACTCCATTCAAAAGAGAGCTATACGTGTCATCGGTGACCCTACCCTCACCCAAAGGCTGCCATCACTTGCCCACCGACGTGCCGTTGGTGACCTCTCTCTCTCTTTTATAGATATCTGCACGGGCACTGCTCAGAGGAGCTTTCCTCCATAGTTCCCCCACCTGCTGCCCCCAACAGATCTACCAGGGGAACAGAGCGAATGCACCCTTTTACTGTCCAGGTCACCAGACATAGAACATCTTGTTATGCCCGCTCTTTTGTCCCGAGGACTTCCAAGTTGTGGAATTCATTGCCGGCACATGTTTTTCATTCTGCTCCGAACCTCCAAACCTTCAAGTCCAGAATTAACAAGTTGCCTCTTTCCTCCTTGTCAACACCCACGGTACGATAGTATTTAGGCTGTAAGCCCTCGTGGTGTGTTGTTAAAATTAAAAAGAAAAAAAAAACAGACATATTCTTTATTATTGTTAGTTAGTGCTGGTTAAAAGCAATGAAAGCTGTGAAAGCAATGATTCATTTAAATGATCAATAATAACAATTTTAAATTTATAACCTAAATAATTTGGGATAATATCTCAGTAAAAAGATTAATTAAGCCACATAACAATAAATGTATATGTGTAGCTTAAACTTTTAAACAAGTCATTTTAAGCCAAAGAATTATGTTCAAAAGATGTTTACTTACAAATGTAATTTAAAATATTATATGTTGAAGAACACTGTATACTATATAAGAAAGTGTATTTTTAAAACCCAAAGGACAACAGTGATGTTGAGAGACTTGCAATCAAGATTTGAACATTTAAAAGTGTTTTTCGTTTTAATTTAGTATCATTTTTATATCTAGAATAAGTGAGGTTATCCAAATGTAATTCTTATAATAGGTATTTTAATTTTTAAAATTTAACTAAGGTACAGGATTTGAACTTGGCGGGCTTTTGAATTAGACATACTTGTCAAGAGGTGAAATAATAATTTTTCAGAAGGATTGCTGTTATAATACAGGAAACAGGCTTCGAGATTAATTTTCGACGATATCCGTTTTCCGCTTTAATCGAATGATTGTTGTTTGGGAGGACGCTAAGTAGCGAGCGTCATATTTCCTTCTAGAATGAATTTGTGTAAACAATACCTATTTTTAAACCTATATTAGATAAGGGTCATAAATTTGTCGACCAGAAGATGAAAGCAGGTATCCGACCTGTCTCACTGCGCAATAAACAAACGATCGTTCTTGGACGACAACTTTACTTCGGACTAATTACCTTGACGCGATATAAATATACAGGATCTAGTTTTTTATGTTACAATTTTTCTTCCTCTGAAGATGTTGACTTTGTCAACGAAACGATCGTAAGGTTTCTGAAATATGTGTTGTGGTGATTTGGGTGTTCTCAAAGTGTACTTATTAGTGCTCATCACAGGTTCCAATTTTCACATAGTAAACAATACCTATTTATTCCTAGAAGTACAGAAGAATTAGATTAAATCTTCTACAATAAGAAAATCACCAAATGAATAGAATATACTGGTAAAATAACGTCAAAACTTACATATAGAACCAGCCATCGAATACAAGGTATCGAAAATCCATTTATTTTGTTTAAATATAAACAGAAGGGAAGACTTTTTAAGTATAAACATAGACAAACTGTCAATCGTTTTGTCTAGCTATGTTTTTATAGTAACAGCAGAAAATTAAATTATAAACAGAAATCCAAATCAAATTCCAACGATAATTCAAAAACGAAATCATAGAGGGCGCGAAGTGTATCAAATCAGTAATATAAAAACAATATTTGTCAATTTTTGTAAACATTGTAAGATAATAACATAATTAATAGTAAAATTTGTTCATAAATTTAATAGTGGAGGATCCGCTTAAGACAAAATTCTAGAATTTTCAGTAAATAAAAATAAAAATAATTTTGTTACGAATTAAAAACATGACGTATTTCTTTGGGCAAAATTAGCTATAAGATTTAATTGCATATAGCAGACTATTCTCTCAAATTAGAACCCACTAACTGGGATAAAGTCGGAGCATAGCCAGGGCAAACAAAATTAAAAAGGCAATATATATATATATATATATATATATATATATATATATATATATATATATATATATATATATATATATATATATATATATATATATATATATATATATATATTATTACCGTATCAAATTTTGTGTTTTTATATTTTATTAAGATATTTTTGTCTTTCAGTGGGAGTTCAGGCACTATTCAAATTTGTTGCCAATGAAGTTGGCAAACAAAAATTTTAATGAAATAATTTCTTTCTTGAAAAAGGACTGATCTGCTTATTGATGACTGGGTGAATGAAATGAAAACGCAGATTTCACAATGTTAAATATAATGAAACATAAGTTCAAATATAAACACAATATAAAAGAAAATGAACTGAATATGTTAACACTCAAATGATATATCTAGTTAAACTGTCTCTAATCTAATTATAAATATTTAACTAAACTCTAATTTAAATTATTACAAGACTTGTTTTTCTAAAGTGATGCTTCTCAAAAACTTTCTAATTTTATATTGTCTTTTGTTAGGTTATTTTGATATCACAAAAATCTATATTTTTCTGGGGTCTTCTTGTTTGTATAAAATTATCAATTAGCTGTTTATGTATATAGCGTTTTGGTGCAACAAGGTATATCTCACCACAATTCCTCCTTGTAAATTCCGATTGTCCATCGCTCCAAATATATATGCAACGTCTTCTCAATACTATTTTAATCTTCTACTACTCTGTATACTTTGTTGATGGTGATTTTGTAGGCAATGATGTGAAATATTTTATTTTTCTCTCTTTGGACTGTTACTTAAAATATTTTCTGGAACCATCTTTCTAATCTGTCATCTCCTTTTCTGACAAATTGTCATTCCTCCTCACTTGATTTTTTTTTAACTAATCATTTTCTGATTGATCGTTATGGATACACAGTTAGTCTATAATATGTTAAAAAAACTTTGCTTTCGTTTCATTCTTATAACTATTGGAATTGATAATTGAAAACTAAATAGTGATTTTATTCATATTACATGATTTTCTCAACTCTAAAGGCACACCAATTTACTTATGTATTAATTTTTTTTAATTTTCAAACGATTTCATTTGTGTGTAGTTACAAATTTTACATTGTTGTTACCTGTCTTGTAGTAACAGACTCTACCACATCAAATTTATTTTACAAGGTATCATCCACCAAATATTTTTTTTATATTATTTATTGTTTTTACTATATTGAGAAAGAATTACCGACGAACATTTTTCAAAACACTATGATATCATAGCTATATATATATATATAATATATATATATATATATATATATATATATATATATATATATATATATATATATATATATATATATATATATATATATATATATATATATATATATATATATATATATGAATCAATAGCTATTTAACTAATAAATTATGATAACAGTAGTGTTCATAGAACAGAAAGCTATATAAAAGGGCATTTCCAATCGTGATAATATATTTCTTAATATCATTCAATTTATAATTAAAAATGTAGTTATAGGAAAATTCGCTCTAACAATTAATGTAATATTTAATGTAGTAGGTCACAGATGTATCAATAACATTGGCATTGAAATACTATTACATATTTATCTAAATAATAAACAATTTGAAAATGCAGCGTACAGTACGAGGAATGCTGACTGCTGAGGTCTGCAATTATGTATTATGTAGACCAAAGCAAGGTTATAAGTAGTGTTGTTGATAAACATTAAAAGACTTGTGATTTTAATTATGTAGAGATAAGTACAGACTTTTGCTTTGAAAATGTAGTGACTAATATTAGAGACTTTTCAATTAAGATTCAGTATGTAAAGATTTCGGCTTTAAAATTCATTCGGTTAAATTAGTTGTAAGCATTGTTAAAGTTTAGTTATTTATTGAAGTTTATTACATCGTTACTATGTCCAAATTCGCCTGGTCCGACAAGTTATTCCCTAAATATTCTCCGCTCCTTTCTCAAGTAGTAAAGAATAGACCACTAACCTTACACAGAAATACATAAGGATTTAAATAATAGAAAACCCACATTAATAAACATTTATTGATAAACACCTCATTACACAAAATAAATACTGGCTATGGAAAGAAAATGTAAGAATAATGTTTTACAAACCCTGGAGTCTTAGCTTCAACCGTCATTTTCCTTCATTTTACTAAAATATTTCCAGAAAATTAATTTCAAATAGACCCTTTCTCTGATGCTTTGACAATAGTCTTAGCTGTAGAGTTTATCGTTTAATTGTATATATATATATATATATATATATATATATATATATATATATATATATATATATATATATATATATATATATATATATATATATATATATATATATATATATATTGTCACGGGGTGACTAATCTTGAAGGGATTATCTAGCTCGATAATAAACCGCAATAATAAATGCAGCAACAATAACTGCAGCCGTGTAATAAACTACAATTACCAATTGTAACGGTGGGAATATTCGCGTACGCTCCGGTAAAATAATACGCGAAGCCCGACACGTTAAGCCGCAGAGGTTGCTTTCGCGAGGAGAATGCATCGGGAGTCCCGAAGGCCGGACACGCGCAGCAAGCGCAGGGCTAGGAATAGCGGTGAGGTCGGAAACCGCGACAGAATGGGTAGTACGAGTGTCGCCGGGCAGAAGTGAGTACGTCGACAGTGAGGGAGCCGTGGTAGAATACGCCGAGTGAAAAGATCAGCTTAACGGAAGAAGCAGAGAGCAAGGCCAGTGCAGGGCACCGCCGGAGAGTTTGCCGTGTGAACGTCGCCGCCGAGGAAAGCCCCAGGTACGTGACAGTCGAATATTATTTAGCAGGCCCGTGGTAACAGGGGAAACGGCCGAGCGGAGGAATAGTGTATCGGGACGGTTGGAGTGATTGCACTCTCCGTTCCAGTCAAAAACGACCCTCCGGGAAGCCGCCCCCTGTATCCTGGCTAATGCTTGTTTGGGCCATACGAATTAGTGCGCAGCTAACTTAGCTCGATGTGGTGTTCGACGCACCCCGTAAGTTGCATGCCCGCCTGGGAACACCCGCTATTAACCACTATCCTGCTACCACCCTGCACCGCTTAAACGTCGTTGCCGCTTTACCGCCCCCGTATAATCCGCGCGTAACCATAATTTAAAGCCAAATAACCACCTCTGCCTCTGGCCGCCCATTATTGCTAGGCTTCTTGGTAACAGGACCCCGTTACCACCGTGTATATAATCAGACAATAGAATTTTATTTTAATTTACTCGGTATTTCATTTAGTCTCCCCAGAATATCCACCCAAATATAATTCAACTCCAGCTCTTTAATAAAAACCATAACCAGAAGTCCCGAGGGACTTTGTCTTGGCTTAGGAGGACCCTGTCTCCACTAGGAACTACCCTGGGCTAGTGCATCCGTTGACAGTGACTTGGGAGAAGGGGTGCATCCAGCAGGAGCGTGTTTACTCCTTGACAAACTCTATAAACACTGGCGTCTGAGCATGATCCCGTAGGAAAGCCGTGTCCCGGAAGTCATCACGAAATTCCCCAGGTTAGGGAAAACTAGTAGTAACTCCCGGCCACCCCAAGTGGCCGTCACAATATATATATATATATATATATATATATATATATATATATATATATATATATATATATATATATATATATATATATATATATATATATATATATATATATATATATATATATATATATATATATATATGTGTGTGTGTGTGTATGTGTGTGTATCACACTAATAACACAAAAAATAATGGACCGATTTTGGTAAAATTTAGTATGTACAGGGTGATTCTTTATAATGTCGCCCCCCTTTAACTTTGTTATTTGAAGTGTCACAAAAAAATTGAAAGTACGGTTATGTAGGTGCTAAAAAAGCCTTTTTTCTATGTATAAAAAAAATTTGAAAAATGATCAGTATACAGGGAAAACCAAAAAGTTCATTTTTTTCAATGGATCACCCTATATATGAATTTATTTTTCGATTCCTCGTAAAATTCTAAGCATAATTTATATAACATACTGTATACTTAAAATGAATAGTTTTTGAAATATTCGCATTTGAAACGTTATCATCAAATATTTTATTAAACAACTGTTACAAATCAAGAAGTCCTAGGATATTCACATTTGAAACGTTATCATCACAAATTTTATTAAACCAAAATAACTGTTACAAATCAAGAAATCTAACAATAAATAATATAAGAAAAACAGTTTCTAATTAAATATAAAGATGTTCTACTGGGCCTCCATTTTGTTCAACACATTGTATAAGGGTTCTTCGCTGGGTTATTTTCATTTAATGCAGACAAGAAATAGACTAGAATACTAGCCACACTTGATCCTGAAAATAACGAAACAACACAGAGACACCATAAATTTAGAAATATCTTGACCAAGACAATTAACAAAGCTAAACGTGAATATTTTAAACATCTTATAAAAGATGCCGAGAATGACCCTAAAGACACATGGAAAGCAGTCAATATAATAACTAATAGATATAAGCAGCGTAGTAAATGCATAGTTGAATCATTAAATATTAATAACGAACTGACAGAAAACAATATTGAGATAGCTACGGGTTTCAATAATTATTTCATGAATATAGGCCAAGAACTAGTTAGTAATATCTCCAAACATTGTGGAAAAAGGACAGCGACAGAACATAAAAAATCTCCTAACTCAATACCGGCCACTTCATTTATCCTCAAACCTGTTACACAACTAGAACTCACATCATATATAAACAAATTAAAAAAACTCCTCATCTACCACCCATGATCTAATTACTAACCAAATTATCAAATTATTTTATAAACTCCTTATTCCACCTATGTTACATGTAATTAATATCGCTTTAGCAAATGGAATTTTTCCAGATATCTATAAATTATCTACAGTAATCCCTCTTTTTAAATCGGGCGATACAACTTTACCATCCAACTACCGGCCCATTTCACTAACAAATGTAATTGGTAAATTAATCGAACAGTGCATTAAAACTAGGCTCTTTAGTTATCTCGAAAAAGATAAGTTACTAAACCCTAATCAATACGGTTTTCAACCTGGCCCTAATACAGAAAGAACAGTTACTGAAGTAACAGAATATATTTATAAAAATTTAGATAATGGAAATAAGTGCATTGGAAGATTCTTGGACCTTGCTAAAGCATTTGATACCATTTCACACGAAATTCTAATACAAAAACTTGAAAATCTTGGGATAAGAGGAATCTCTCTGTGTTTACTCCAATCCTATATATCCAACCGTCGACAGAGGGTTAAAATGAATGGTTTGTGTAGTAACTACGGCCTTATCACATGTGGGGTGCCTCAGGGAACTGTTCTTGGTCCTATTTTGTTTCTTGTATAGCTAAACGATTTGCTAAGTGTTAACATTCCTGGAAAAATTGCATGCTACCCGGATGACATGGTGTTACTTTTTCAAGAATCTAACTGGGAAACTGTAAAAGAAACAGCGGCTGAGGGTATTATGGCGGTAAAGTCATGGCTCAACTCCAATCTGTTTACTTTAAATCTTAACAAAACAACATTTATAACATTTGCTCATAGATTGTCACAAATACCAGATATGAACAGTATTACTATACATGACTATGACTGCTATAATAAAAATAACTGCTCCTGCGTTAACAAAATAATACGTACAGATAAGGTGTCTTTATTGATCAACTGTTAAAATGGAATTTTCACACATTATATAAACAACAAACTGAGAAAAACAGTTTATAAATTTAAGCAATTAAAGCAGATTTTATGGTGGAAGTGGCTAAGGTGCGTCTATATTTGTATTGTTCAGTCAAATCCTTAGCTATGCTATCATAGCCTGGGGAAACGCATACGAGGTACACCAAACATGCCTAAACATAACACAAAAATGTATCATAAAGACAATGCTGAATAGAACAATATTATATCCTAGTGTAAAAGTGTTTCAGGATAGCAGTATATTCCAAGTGTCAGACCTCTTCATACTCTCAGTTGCTAAATTCATGAAACAATTCCCCATTTATCATTCACCTATCTCTCATTCTATCACAACAAGATCAATTAGCTCAAGCAAATTAACAGTTCCCTTTAGGTCCTTGAATCTTTCACAACAGCACATTTCATACATGGGCCCACTAATATACAATGAGATTCCAGCACACTGCACACAAAGTACTTTTCAAAATTTCGTAGGTTCTTTTAAAAAGTGGTACGAGACAAACAAGGATAAATTACGCAAAAAACTCTCACAAGCCTAACAAACACTATTTCATTGTTAAACTATTTAATGTTTATTTTTGTGTTGGTATATATTTTTCTCTTCTTTACATTCATTCCTTCAACTCGTCTTATATATTATATAATTTTTAAAACTAACATTTTTCTTTATTTTTTTATATAGATATAGTTTTTTCTCTTATAAACGTGCCTTAAATAATATATAACTTCCTTTACCGCGACATAAATAAATAATGTGTACACACAAACCCGCACGGGTTTACAGTACACGCATTAAAAACATTTTGTAGTATATTAAATTTAAATTAGAATAAGACCTAAATTTGATTTTAACAATAGATTATAATTATTTTTAGATTAGTTTTATGTAATGTTATCGACTTTTGAATTATTCTGTATTTGTTGAAATGAACTGAGACTTTACAACAGTACGATAATCACACTGGTCACATTTATAAGGTTTTTCTTCAGAGTGTCTCCTCACTATATGCCGTGGAATATAATACTTATCGGCAGTACTAAACTCACATTGATCACATTTAAAATGCTTTTCCTCACTGTGTTTTGCTGTTACGTGTTGTGTTAGTTGAGAGCTTCGAACAGTACTGTAATCACATTGGCTACATTTAAAAGGTTTTTCTCCAGTATGTTTCACCATTATGTGTTGTGATAAACTATTCTTAACACCAGTACTATAATCACATTGACTACATTTAAAAGGTTTTTCTCCAGTATGTTTCACCATTACATGTTGTGATAAATTATTCTTATCAACAGTACTATAATCACATTGACTACATTTAAAAGGTCTTTCTCCGTTATGTATCACCATTATGTGTTTTGATAAATTATACTCAGCAACAGTACCATAATCACACTGGCTACATTTAAAAGGTTTTTCTCCAGTATGTTTCACCATTATGTGTTGTGATAAATTACGCTTAGAAACAGTACCATAATCACATTGACTACATTTATAAGGTTTTTCTCCAGTATGTTTCACCATTATGTGTTGTGATAAACTATACTTATAAACAGTACTATAATCACATTCGCTACATTTAAAAGGTTTTTCTCCAGTATGTTTCACCATTACGTGTTGTGATAAATTATTCTTATCAACAGTACTATAATCACATTGACTACATTTAAAAGGTCTTTCTCCGTTATGTATCACCATTATGTGTTTTGATAAATTATACTTAGCAACAGTACCATAATCACACTGGCTACATTTAAAAGGTTTTTCTCCAGTATGTTTCACCATTATGTGTTGTGATAAATTACGCTTAGAAACAGTACCATAATCACATTGACTACATTTAAAAGGTCTTCTTCCGGTATGTTTTACCATTATGTGTTGTGATAAATTACGCCTAGAAACAGTACCATAATCACATTGACTACATTTAAAAGGTCTTCTTCCGGTATGTTTTACCATTATGTGTTGTGATAAATTATGCTTAACAACAGTACTATAATCACATTGACTACATTTAAAAGGTATTTCTCCAGTATGTTTCACCATTATGTGTTGTGATAAATTACGCTTAGAAACAGTACCATAATCACATTGACTACATTTATAAGGTTTTTCTCCAGTATGTTTCATCATTATGTGTTGTGATAAACTATACTTATAAACAGTACTATAATCACATTCGCTACATTTAAAAGGTTTTTCTCCAGTATGTTTCACCATTACATGTTGTGATAAATTATTCTTATCAACAGTACTATAATCACATTGACTACATTTAAAAGGTCTTTCTCCGTTATGTATCACCATTATGTGTTTTGATAAATTATACTTAGCAACAGTACCATAATCACATTGGCTACATTTAAAAGGTCTTTCCCCAGTATGTTTCACCATTATGTGTTGTGATAAATTACGCTTAGAAACAGTACTATAATCACATTGACTACATTTAAAAGGTTTTTCTCCAGTATGTTTCACCATTATGTGTTGTGATAAATTACGCTTAGAAACAGTACTATAATCACATTGACTACATTTAAAAGGTGTTTTTCCAGTATGTTTCACCATTACATGTTGTGATAAATTACGCTTATCAACAGTACTATAATCACATTGGCTACATTTAAAAGGTCTTCTTCCGGTATGTTTTACCATTATGTGTTGTGATAAATTATGCTTAAAAACAGTACTATAATCACATTGACTACATTTAAAAGGTATTTCTCCAGTATGTTTCACCATTATGTGTTTAAAAGGCTTTTCTACATTTTGTTTTGATTTTACGTGTTGTGATAAGCTGTCTTTCTGGAAAGCTCTGTAATCGCAGATGTCGGAATTAAACAATATTCTTGCATTGTGTTTTGCTTTTGTACCTACATCATCTTTCACATCTAATATATCCTTCAGATCAACAAACTCATGATTACTGAGACCTGTGCAGCCATGATCCAATGTTTCAATTTTAAATTCCTCTATAATCATTTCACTTTTTATAAAAACATCATTTTTTTCATCAATTAACTGTCCACTTGTAACATCTTCAAAACCTCCAGTTCTCTCTTGGCTCACTTCACCTATAAAGTCTTGTTTTAGTTCCTCGAAACACTGTCCTTCGATCTGCTCCACTTTAACAGTAACAGGTGTATATTCTGTGTTGTCTTTAATTTCCACTATCCCTCTCCATTGGTGCTTAAAGTCCGGTTTGTGTTTAGGCACTAAATCTTCCTCTTTAGTATCAAAACCATCTAGGAAAATATCATCGCTATACTCACACTCAGTTCTGTGAACTTTTCGACAGTTGCAAAAAACACAAAGTCTGTTCACACTCATGGTCGCGTTTTATATAGTCAGTACGGTGTATGTAGGCGTTAATGTAACACTCAAACACACATTTAATTATTCTAATTTTCCAATAGCTTTATTTTTGAGATTGGTTACGGTTTACAGCTTAAACTATAGACAAGACATACTACATTACTCTATTGTAGTGATGGGTCGTTATTTAATTGTCAGCTATTTTAAAACGGTTACCGAGCCGGAACGGTAACCACCAATTATGGATTGATAATAATAGCAGCTTAAAAAATAACGCTTTTTACACTAAACTAGATTTCGGAGTCGTGTCTGTTTCAGTTCTACTGCAACTAGTTCGGCTTCGATGAATAAACATCGGTTTTCATCGGCAACTGTTTATTTAACTATTTAACGGGATGAATAGCCTTGAGATTGGGAATGCTAAACATGTTATTTATACTGTGTGCTCGCTCTCGCTAACAGCTTTAGGAACGTAGGATTTTCGGTACAATAAAACGGTTTAATTTTAACTTTAACTTTAACCGGTTGTTGATGGGGATACGGCATACGGACACTACTACACAGAGTTAGTCTGTTAACCTGAGAAGCTGTTATTTTTGGAACAGTTGAGTTTCCCACTAGTATGTAAAGCCAAATATTTAATAATCAAAAATGTTGGGTGAAAAGATGAATTTCTGTAAAAACGTGTTATTACTTTCACTATAGACAACGCAAAATAGGATTATTTCACGTGAAATTAAAGTACTTATTTATTTAAATTTATATACATTACCTAAGAAAACAGTTAACACGTCATTTTCGTTTGTCTGATATGAGTTATCAAATTGATTAAAAAAATATAATGATACAACATTTTTTAATATCTATATACATTTCAATATAAAAAATTAAATGAATATATATATATATATATATATATATATATATATATATATATATATATATATGTTTGTCTACTGTTCACTTTAAGACCAGTTCTCCCCACTACATTTTTTTATATTTTAAGTTCATTTTGAGTCCCTTGTGAGATAAGGGGTAATTTCCAACGTTGCCAGCAACATATTTAAGTGTTATTAATACGACTAATAAATTTTCATATTTATATTGTGTGTTAAAATACAGGCATTATACGGTATATAATTCTTTTAAAACAATACAAGTAATTTTCCAACTTTATTCATCCTACAATGGTAAAAGACATATACTGAAATACGCCTTATGACAGATGATGTTGACTCGTAGAAAATATCTATATATATGACCATATTGTATGAATCAATATATTTCTTCATTTTGTGAAAAATGGTTCAAAAATTTTAGCGCATCAAAAAGTGCTTTCACTAACCATTATTAAAGACAACTTTTGAAAGGTGTAACCCAAACTGTTTCATATATGTGTGCATTAGCATTATCATCCAATGTTGAAGGAACTGATTTCTGTTTTTGCATAAACATAATAAATAATTAGTAAGGTACTAATTTAGCCTGGAACAGAAAACTACTACTACTTAATATTAATCAAGCCAATGAAAATAAAAAGACCATGGCTGAATGAGCTCACCTCGAGCCCAGAACATACAAAAATGTTGATCAATATTATTTTTATCACTAGGTACACAAACTTGACATACTTAAATGATTAATTTGTATAAAAGACTTAATAATTTAAACGACGACCTACATCATTAATATAAAAAAGTGTTTCCGGTAAAATTGTATTTCCAGTACATAAAAAATAAACTGTACCGTCTAAACCTATGTGGTCGCTAATATTAAAAAAAATGTTCACTTTTGATGTCAGTTTTATTGCTTCTTGAAAGGCAAGTAAAAATTGCTTCGCCCTAAGAAGCTATAGACGACCAAAGTCAAAAAAACTTGTATTTATTTTCACATCCCTATACCGCATATATAAGGCAGACCAATTAAAAATATAGCCAAAATATTTGCGAAAACGAAAATAAGTCAAAGTATTTCTGACTATAAATATATATATAGTTCCTTGTCTGTCCCTAAGAAAAAAGTTCTTAATAACATGGATCTGTAAACGCACCGTTTTCGAGGTGTCAAAAAAAATATCTTGTTTTTCTTTTGTTTTTGACGATAATATATTGACAGAATGCATTAAATTTCAAGAGACTTATCAACGGACTGTGCCGGGCGATGCCGAGTATATCGTTCCAGTTAGAACGGCAGTAGACGACTTGATGAAAACCAAATGTTGTGTCACCAACAAAATATGACAATTATTTCCACGTTTTTTATCATAAAATTCATTCTTTCTCGACAACGGTTCATATTAGAGCATTTTAACAAGAGTATCTCTTTTGTGCAGAAAGCATTGGAGGTTTAAAATGGGCTTTTAAAATGGTAATTTTCTCAGTGCCGTAGAAATTAGGGGTCAAAAAACCTCACGCATCCCTAAAATCCCCGCCACTGACATATGGAAACAATTGACTTGGCGCTCAGAAAGTATATAATATTCATGATAAACTGTGTACAAAATCTGAATTCTGTGTCACAAACCATTTCTGAGATATCGTCAAAAAAAGTAAATAAAAATGTATTTTTTGACACTCAGTATCTCGAAAACGGAGCGTTTACCGATCCATGTTAATAGGAACTTGTTTACTTAGAGAGAGACGTGGAGCCGCCTCTACTTTTCGACACATGTTTTGAAACACCTGTATATACATATATAGGTATACACATCAGCATCGTTGCAATGTATTTTTTGCGTATTTGTTTGGAAAGTGATAAAATAGAAACCAAATGAGGCACCGATTTGGCCCAAATACGGCTAGGGAAGTTTAGCTAGACCAGCGTTTTCATAATGTAATTAGTAATTAGGGCTGTAAAGTGTAAGGGCTGTTCTGTATGCGCAATATTGTACTTGATCTACGGACATTCGCGTATCCCACTCAATAGTGCATAGGCAAGTTGATAATTAGATTTGATTGGTTCCAAGTTTAGCGCGAAAATTGAATTCCGTCGCTAACCTTACTTAATATTTGTATCTACCATTCCTACTTCTAGGTTAGAGATGTTTAGTTAGAATGTATTTCGAATTATCATTCTGAAAGCGCTTAGAATATTTTATCAGGTACTTACTCAATAAGATTGGGAGCTCTATTACTGAATAATTTCACAGTTTAAAAATAACTAAATTATTCCCTGTAAATGAACTACTCATTTTAACATGTAAAAACAAAAAGCTAGGGTACATTATATTGAAGGTATATCTTTGTTTTAAATTGTAATAGTTAATTAATTTCACTGGTAATAGTAATAACTGCAGTTGAGTAAGCTTAAAGTGGACTGTACAATAGCGTTGTTACTCTAATGGAAATTAATTGAATATATTTAGTGTCTACTTCTACTTGTTTCCTAGCAATTGCTATATAGCTCTTGATCTTGATAATAATAATAATAATCTACATCTACACATTTCAGAATTTAAATTAAAGGCACTAACTTCAAATAATTCCACTAGGTTGAAAAGAGACTGAAGTACCAACCTCTAATACACAAATAACTAGGCAGAATAAAAGGAGAGGAAAGTACCAACCTAAATTAAAGTAATATTATCAAATAATATAAATTTGTACAATGTTATAAGGATAGGGCGACCCATTCAATAAATGTATTTATTTATTTTAGACCTCTACCACCCTACGGGGCACATTATTTTCCTTATTAGCCTTTGTCACATATATCTGTCAATTAACATGGTTAGAAAGTATATGCACATCAACAAACAAATCGGGAATTGAATATTATTTATTCAAAACATTGTTGACTAAAATAGTAAGATTTAAGAAAAAATAAAACATATTTTTTTCAATATAAAGAAACATATGAAACCTATATAGTACTTTTTTAATATCATCATAATACTTTAATTCTGATTTCCTAATAATGTCCCCCCTGGCACCTCTTAATGGTTTGTGTAAGCCATCGAACACACTTTCACCACTCATATTTTCATATTAATTTTGAAATTTTTATTGAATAATCTATTAATACCAGCAAGACTAAAAACATAATACCAATCTTGTGTAACTTCATAATAGTGATCAGCTATCAGCATATTGCAACATTTAATCAATCTTATGTGAATTTAGAGCTGACAGTAAGCTGTGGCTTTACGAAAAAGTACACAGTGTTTTTCCTTCACTTGTGGCATAAGTTCGGTACCCTAGAACTGCAGCAGTACTTAATTCCTAGTTATGCTTATGCTAATGCATCTTTAATCTTAGATCTTGACTTTTGGATATACCTGTTAATAATGATGTTTGTGTTAGTGTGAGTAGCTATAATTTATATTTAGGTAGTTGAAACATTCGATTGTGACCACAATTTTAAGCTCAGCACGACAATTTGTGTTTTTGGGCGATCCATTACCCTTACTTCTTTTGTCAGCTGAATATTGACAATGCAAACAAAGTTTGTATATATTTACATTACCAAAAATAGGAAACCTTCTTAACACGTTCCAAGTCACTTCAGTATATTATAATATAAACTCAAATCAAATGTCAATATCAACATCCGATACTGCAATATCCATCGTATTTACCCGCATCACGATGAAATTAGCCAATCATAAATCCTCAAGATCCAGATATATGCACTATCCAGTGAGATGTGCGAATATGCTAAATCTAAACGTTACTATTATACATTAATTATTATTATTTTAATTAAATCAGGTTGTATCTTATGTTCTAACTCGAATATCAAAAATGTGCCAATGGTCTGACGACCGCAGCCATAAAGCACGACAACACACACACCCAATTCTAATATTCAAACTTAGCTTTGCTCTAACCTTAGCGAATAATTATATGATCATAAAGTATTTAGTTTGTCTATGGTTAATCCCACTAAACAAAGAATAAGGATATGTTCAATGTACTAATGTACTGTATCTGTGCGTCACACGTACGGCGTACGGGACAATAACATTGATATTTTGATTTATATCATGAAAATATCTCCACATGATAAATAGAGCACTGGTAGAAACGTGTATAAAATGCCCAATAAAATAACTAATACTAACCTGGTTATTCCATTCATTTTTATTACAGTTATATCAGCTTATCAAAGAAAACTAATGTTCTATAATTTCTGTTACCACTTACCCACACTAATCCAGAAATCAAAACTGTGCCACGGATTATTGGGAAACCGAAATATAAATCTTGTTAAATAATAACTTCTGAATAAGCAGTTTTCAGTTATACATTATTTGTTACCATCATATAATAATATACACAGCATTATAATTTTAAGGTACTTGTTCAGAGAATAAAATGAAATAATAAATAATATATAATTTAATTTGTATGTACATATGTTTTCATCATTTTATTGCGTTTGAGAGTTGAATCCTCCCCCACACAACACGCGAAGAAACTACCAACAGCATAACCCATGATATTATTGAAACTGGTGTACATATAGATAGGTATAGTATGATTGGAAAACTGCTGTATCGGATACTATAATAGTTTTGTTGCTCCTTGGTTCTGTAGTCAAAAAGTCTAACGTGAGGTGTCAACTTTGACACACAATCCGTTTTATTTTGGGTTCGCCTCCTAGACAGACTAAAATATATTTTTTTCTGTTTGAGAACTAATTCATGTATCACTGTTTTATCCCATATTGTTTATTCATCCAGACTGCTAAAATGGCTCTATAGTTGTCTAAGCAACCTAATAAAACCATTTGTTTTTACCCATACAAGTATACAAGACGCTTTCGCATTATGCTTCTGTCTAGAATTTTTTACAACGTGCAGTTTTCAACTGTTTAAAGAAATGATATTTGTACCAACATAATTGAATATTGAATCCACAGTTTGCCAATATCCAACCCACTTCTTTAATCTGATAACCGTAGACAAATATACTTGCATAAGAGGTTTTACTTGATTTTATTTTTTTAGAATGTCAGATTTATTGTAGCGCCATTTTTTATCATTTATACAAAACATGTCTTAAATATACAACTAAGGTGACTTTTCCGTGCCTATCTCACCATGACGAAGAAAATACGGTAGTTGTGTGCGACATCGTAGTTGTAGTATGGTGAAGCAATTCAAGATGGCGTCCATGATTGGCAAATGTCAAATAAAAAAACGAGATGTGAAACTTGAAGTGGCGTCCTACCTAGGTACTGAGGACGAAGGCTAGGCATTTTAATTTTGCCAAAAAAATCGTAAATGATTATAGTGATTCACATATAAGCACAAAGTCAACATGAGACTATATATTACAGTCGTTTTAAGAATATTTATTATAGTGTTTAAATGAATCAACAATTAAGGCAGATACAAACATTTTGAAGTTATTACAATGCGTTTGGTTCTCTTGACAATTTATTTTACATAAAAAAAGGAAGTCATTACCGCTAGCTTTTCAAAAATTATTATGTTTATGAAATCGCTGTAGATGAATAAAGTGACCTCCATTTTAAATACTTAACTTTAGCAAATACTAAAAACTAGGAATTTGATACTTCCACCGTCTAACAAGATATTTGGTCAGTCAATAACGATAGGATTGTTTTTCAATTGAGCAAATTTAGGAGACAACTACAAAAGAGGTTGTATTTATATTTTTGAAGTTAATTACAAACCCTAGGTTATATAGCAGTATTTTACAACAAAAATTTTTGAAAAACAAACCAGTATCTTAAAACATCCCATCCGCCGGTTTTTTAACTAGTATATAGGACAGAAACACTGGTCGCCATTTTAAAATGCTTGGGTTTACTGAAAAATTGAAAGATTACACATTCAACACTCAATAGTCTACTTAAAGAGTATATGTATAGGTATTTCATATCTGATCAAAAAACAACATGGGTATTTTTCAACAAATATCAGAATCACCTTAGAAACCGTAAAATAATAATAACAGGGTATGCGCTATACGCGAAGTTGTCTTCATCAGTAGCTGTCGCTATCTTTATAGTGGCAGCTACTGTAGCTGATGAAGACAACCTCGTTGTCGAAATACGTATCTAGCATATATAACTCCGTTATTATTTTGTGTTTTTTGGTACGATTCTGCTTTTTCTTTTTCTGATGTCGCTAATATAAGAGTTTGGCCACAACTACTGATGAAGACAACTTCGCAGTCGAAATACGTACTTACTGCATAATTCTGTTATTATTTTGTTTTTTCTGGGGTGATTCTGCTTTTTCTTTTTCTGCGGTCGCTATTAAGAGTTTAGCGGCAGCTACCGAGAAAGACAACTATTAGTTGTCGAAATACGTACTTACTACATAATTCTCTATTATTTTGTGTTTTTTTTTCTGAGGTGATTCTGCTTTTTCTTTTTTTGCTCTCGCTAATAAGAGTTTAGCGACAGTTACTAATGAAGTCAACTTCGTTGTCGAAATACGTACTTACTGCATAACTCTCCGTTATTATTTTGTGGTTTTTTTCTGGGGTGATTTTGCTTTTTCTTTTTCTGCTGTCGCTAATATAAGAGTTTAGCGACAGCTATTGACGAAGACAACTTCGTTGCCGAAATACGTACTTACTACATAACTCTCTAATATTTTTTTTTGTGATTCTGCTGTCGCTAATCTAAGATGTTAGCGATAGCTACTGATGAAAACAACTTCGTTGACGAAATACGTACTTAGCGCATAACTGTCTTTACTTTGGGGTGCTTGTTTTTTCTTTTTCTGGTGTCGCTAAATAGTTTACTGACAGTTACTGATGAAGACAACATTGTTCTCGAAATACGTACTTAGCGCATAAGTGCAATTATATTGTTTTTTTTTGGGTGATTCGGATTTTTGTTTCAGTTTCTAACTTCTGACTTCTAGGAGTATTTTATTTTAATAAAAAGCATGTGGAAATGGGCACTTTTTAAAAATGATTGCAAAACGTACTCTATATATTAATATCTGGGACTAATAATAAATTTCTAATAGGTATTTTAAATTAGAAACAAAAAACCACTTCGCAGTAGACCACCAATCAGTTGGTCTTTTAACTAGTATTGTTAATTATTTTCGTTATAGCAAATGATAGATGTTACTAACATAATATAAAGAAAATTAACCCATAATTAAGTAAAAAACAACTGAATGAATATTTCAGTTATTTAGAACGGGCTAATAATCAAACTCTGTTTTGTGTCCTCCTTCCTCTCCTCTACATAATCAATAACAAATAACAGGTTCACCTTCCAGTTCTATTTCTATTTCATGACATTGTGCCTTTTGCCTTTGTTCTTTCTTGGCACGAACTTACGCAGGTACCCACCTCGGGTCCGGTCGACTGTTGTTTGACTGGTTTAAGTTCAGCTTCAAGGGCTGGCGGTTCCGTGGCACTGGTTTTTTTATGCCTACCTGGTAAATTTTTCAGAAGTATATTATTATTCTTCTACACTGTACAAAGCGTTGCCAGATTGCCAGAGGTAGTTGTAAATCTAATACATGTTGACAGTTTTCGTACAAAAATACAATTGTATCATATCAAATACGTTTTTACTGTAATGATTAATTTAAAAATGAAAAAGAAAAAAATTACTTGTAGCCTTCAGAATTGGTTGACTGTGATGTTTTAAATTTTAAAATCTTACTTATAAAACATCAATATGTGGATAACACCAATGTTATCAATCTTAAACCTTTAACGATATTTATTAATAATGACATCCGTTTAGGGACAGAAGATGAAAGGCTTATTAAAAAATACAATTTAAAAAAAGAAAATCTTATTCAATTTTATGACGATAGATTGTCTGTTTTTATATGGTATTATGTTTACAAATTCTCAAATGATTTCATAACTTCATCAAAATACGAAAACTTTACACTACTAAATCTGGTCAGACTTGTGGAAAAGCCTTACACTTACATCTTTACTTAAACAGTTATTCCACATTTTCTTGCCTACGATATGGAAAAAACATCATCCGAAGCAAGAGTAACGCCTAGTTTGACCACGGATGTTAATAATAAGTTAAAATAGCGCAAATATACCGAATGTTGGTTTGAATTACAGAGATTAAAAAATTCTGCAGAATAATTTATTTAAAAAAATGTAGGCTCACTCGTTTTTAATATAATATCTTTGCCGCATAAGCAGTGCATCGAGTTAAAAGCAATTTGTTTTTAACCGCAAAAACTTTGTTAGAAAATAATAAATGCTTCCAATGCAAGCTGACAACCTCGGTGATCCAGTACTAACGTGTCTCTGAACCCAAGGTTCCTGGGTTTGATTCTCAGTAAGGGTGGCATTTCACTTTTTCAATATATACTGTGAAATTAACACCAACCGAGGTTGTGGCATTGTGTTTGAGTAAGTTGAATGTCTCCACGTTACGCCCCTTGGAATGGGTTAAAGCCGCCGGTCCCGTGTGCTGTGCGATAAATAAGACGTTACAAATCTCTACCCTCCTTATAAAAAAAAGTGTTCGGCAAAATTTCCTGATAGTGAGCTGAAACTGTCCGCTGGCGTCGATAATTGGCCATAGTCGCGAAAATATACCGATATTAAAGAAAAACATATATAGGTGTGTGTGTGTGTGTGTGTGTGTGTGTGTGTGTGTGTGTGTGTGTGTGTGTGTGTGTGTGTGTGTGTGTGTGTGCGTGTAGGTGTGCGCGCGCGCGTGTGTGTGTGGACGTGTGTGGTTATTAGTTGTGTTGTGTTAGGTTGGATTTAGTATGTTGTCACAACCTACTTGTATATTTTCACAGAATCAAATAGATATAACAATATGCGCTATTCAAATATAGTGGCCTGCGCGTATGCGCAAATGTAACTGTTATTTTTTAAGGAAAATTAAGTGCAAGGTGTCAAAGAAAATGTTTCAACGTGTATATAACCTTGATTCAAATATTGGATGACAGTACATTTAAACTTAACAATGAAGAACAAATATTGTTATTTTTTTATCACATAATTCTACAAGCTATAAAATTAAACGTCTTGACGACTAAACAGTGGAGCCCATACAGACGATTCGAACTCATTGGCTTATTATCTCCTTGTATAACATCTAATTTATCTGAATTCTGAAAAATTTAGAGTATAGGTTTCTGGCGATGATCTTTATTCATTTGGTAGATTTTGAGTTAAACGGCTCTTCCGGTTATACCGGAAGTCGATATTAACTTTCTTATTTTGTTAGTAGAGCTGTTTAATGTTTAGTTATACTTTTTGATTTGATATTTAATTATAGTTCTAGACATTTATTTCTTATAGTGTATGCTGAGTTGTTAAAAAATGGTTATAATTTCAAAATGTATATATTTATAATAAATTTCTAACGTGAGAAAGTTCACATGACTTAGATGATAGGCAATATCCATCGCATTCCATTGTCTTGGGTGAAATGTCTATTTACCTGTGGGTTTCTATTTTTAATTATATTATTACAGTGACCTCTATAAAGGACCATGATTTGATAAATCATAGATTAATTGGCCTAGGTCTTTGTGTTTTTCTACTATACCTACATACATTTTTATTTATAATTTCTACACCTGATAGATTAAAATGAGAATTTTAGAGGTTTTACGGCCAAAAATCATATTTGGATAATCTAAGCAATTAGTCGTCAAGTCAAAATGATTTCTTGTCAGTTTCACACCAACTTGATGTACTCTGAATTTTCTTATAATTATTTGATTAGACATTTAAATTTCGTTTATTCTCACGTTGTGTTAATCCAATCATTTTGGTACTTAATCGTGGTGTTATCGGTCGCATCTTAGCATTCTACATTTAAACACGAGTGTTAGATTTAATTCTATGTCTTCTACAATAAAGTTGGGTGCTACCCTAAATGCCACTTTAAAAATTGTTTTTTTAAACCATGCACTTGATTTAAGCTTGTATTTGTAAAGTTTGTTGACAATATCAAAAGTTTGACCATAAATACTAAATTAATCAATTTGTATTACACACTGTCTGTTGTTTTTAGATTTGAATTCCAAACTTATATTACTTTATTTAAAAGTTTAATGTGATATACCATTTTCGATTGTAGACATAAAAGGAGTTAACTACCTAGTTATTACTCTTTATTGTTATAATTCGTTTATCTTTGCAGTTCGTATATTCTTAAATTATATAGGCGTGATTGATTGGAAATTATGACTGGCGACATCTACACATGCCTTCACTCAAACCTACGATCATCTAAGCTATTCTGATATCATACCTGAGTGAAAAAATTATTTGCGCATGCGCTGTCTTATTTTAAAGCTATTTTGTTGTTTGAATGCCAGTTTGAATTACTTAAATGTAAAAATATCAGCTATTGTTTTTAATAACTTTTGCCGTTTTTGAGGTGCGGCCCTTACAGTATGATGCACGCACATGTGCTGTTTTGTATAAACGGATTCTGTAAGTCAAAATGAGTACAATGAGCCATCATACTAGTAGCGTTGATCTATATATAAAAAATTATTTGCGAATACCTAAACTACCATATTTGAACACGCTATTTTTAACAGAATTGAAAAATGTACTACTATATTATTTATAATATCTACCTATATCAGATTCCATTTTCAATTTATACTTGGAGAACCCAAATCACCACAACACATCTTTTTAAAGACCTGACGATCGTTTCACTCACAAAGTTAGCGTCATTAGAGAATTTTTCATCATCTGATGATGGTAACCATGTTAGTGAAACCATCATCAGGTCTTTAAAAAGATGTGCTGTGGTGATTTATTGGGTTCTCCTAAAGTGTAGTTACCAGTGCTCATCACAGGTTTCAATCTTCACTTAGTGACATATTTTTGACACAAAATAATATATAATTCGGAGTCGATTTTATATCTTGTGACTGCTAGAACACATAATTTTATCTGCAAAAGTAAGTACATCTATTTAGTCGTGGACGTCTCCATCTCCAACATGCACCATACACGGAATTATCATATAAAGGACAACCAAATTTGGTACGCGTATTTGTATTATAAAGAGTGAACCATGTACTAAAACGTTTGCGTTTTTTATCGAAGTATGATGCATGTTTGTAAGAAAAAAATCTAGACTATAAGTGTATAATTTTGTCCGATTTAGACATGCACTATGTTCTATCACGAATATAGATTTTCAGCATGTATTTTCACTTCTTCTTTACCTTTTAAATAAATATATCAAATACTTTTTTAATGGTTGCGACTTTCCAAAAAATTAGTAGTTGCTTGTGATTGCTAACAAGAGAAGAGGCAACTGCGCATTTAATTACGTCATCAAGTACATGAAGAAAACTCTTTTAAGTAAAAATGTACATCCTTGAGTTTAGGGTTGATATATAGTTGTTCCTCTTCTGCTGCTTCTGTCTTTTAGGAGGGAATAAAACCGGCGCTGTTGCCAGACAT
>OZ023262.1:1260000-1295000 GCA_964006375.1 Tillus elongatus | reverse complement strand
AACTGTTAACAGAAATTAACAGTTTTTCCCATCACTACTCTATTGTCAATTGTCAGTCGCCTTCTGTCTCTTGATCGGCTGTCATTAACGTCAATACAACAACACGTCACAATAGTGTCTTATAAAAAAAGAAATTATAGACGGCATGACCATAGACCAAATAGAGGCTTCTAATCCTGGCAATTTTGTAGAACTAGAAAATATGTATGTTGGTGCCAGAGCTTCAAATTCAATACTTACTTCATCCATTAATAATCAAGAACTTCATAGTTTTAGGTTTACCTTTACAATTTTATATAACTTTGTGTTGTGTAATTAGAACTCGTTTTAAATTTGATTGTAAAGTTTTCAATTCTATGTCTAATTTTAATCCTGTAAATGTTAAAACGGGAAATGTTAAGTCGATAAGTGGGGCAGAATTATATTTTCCAGATTTGGTTACTGATATTGAAATGCTTGATAATGAACGGAGGTCTGTTTTAGATATTGGCCATATAAAAGAAATTAACAATGAAAATTTCTGGAATGAAATAGTTTGTTTAAGAAATCAAGCTAACGAAACGATGTTTCCATGTTTAATAAAATTAATTAATGGCATTATATGTTTGCCCCACTCATCGGCTACAGCTGAGCGGGTATTTTCTCAGTTAACACTAATTAAAACTAAACCAAGAAACCGTTTATTTGTTGCAACTTGTAGTACCCTTTTCAGCAGCCGAGAATTATTAAAAGGCACCACATGCTACAAATGGAAACCACATGCAAGTATATTACATCGTGGTTGGAAAAAAGGCTCCATTGAATGTGATCATGGCATAGAAATGAAAAATGTGGATGATGTTATTATTGAACTCGAGTAGTTTACTATTCCACAGTCAAGCGAAGCATAGTTTCTTTTTTGGTTAATTTGTTCTTTTTGGATAAGTAATATTTTGTAATTTATCTCTGTTGAATTTATTGGCTACTATAGTTTATTGAAATTATTTTTCTTTTAAAACAAAATGTACATTTATTTTATTCATCAATAAAACTTTGATGGTAAGCAATTGTTGTATTTATTCCTTTGGAAAGAATTGCCTGTAATTAAAATATTTTGAAATTAAAGTTTCGTTTAATTAATATATTTTAAATGTAAATATGCAGAAATTGTATATTTAAGATTCCCGCAAACTCATTTTCAATTGACGCTAGTTGTTCTTTGCCATTGTTAGATGGCGCTATGCAGCAGACAGCAGTCATTTACGACTCTTGTTCTAAAGGAGTTATGTCAACACCTCCTAGTGACAAGGCCTAAAATCTGAAACTGTGACGTCATCACTAGTAGGCCATTAGTCTTTTACACTGTGGTAAAATATATACATTTTATTTAAAATGAAAATGTATTATTAGAGATGTTGATATCAATTTTACTGTAATTAAAATAGGTCCTGACATATGCTTCCTTTTTATGAATTTTTATTTTAAAAAATTCACTAATAGAGAGGTATCGATGGTGAGAATTTGCACCATTTTTTTCAAATGAGCGCGAACTAGGAACCCTAGAACCCATATCCGGGGTCAGTTTCATTTATATATATATATATATATATATATATATATATATATATATATATATATATATATATATATATATATATATATATATATATATATATATCCCAATAAACACACGTGCGTTTAATAAACGTCTATTTTACGTAAAGACCGTTGAAAAAACGTTATCGGTTATAAAAATTAACGTTTAATTCTAGGCTAAAAAAGCAACGTTACCATTTCTTCGTTGTAAAGACGTTAATTATGAAGAGTTTTTAGACATGATATTTAAACGTTATTTAAACACATTTCGCCTATCAAAAAACTACGTTTAGTTGAGATTAATACGTTGAATATATGTATTTTATTAAACATTTTATAAACGAATGATATTTTGTGTGGTATAAACGTTATATGTAAAACAGGTATTTACCTAATTTTTGTGAAAAAATTAGGTAAACATTTTCTCGTTGTAATGACTTTATTGATGAAGGGTATAATATTTAAACGTTGTTTCAACACAGTTCGCCTACCAAAAACATACATGAAGTTAGGATTCATACATAAAATACACGTATTTTATTAGACATTTTATAAGTGAGAGATATTTATGTGATATAAACGTTATGTTTAAAACAACTGTTTTCCTAATTTTTGTAAAAAAAAAGTAACGAAACAATTTGTCATTGTAAAAGAACTTATTAATTAAGTGTTTTTAAACATAATATTTAAAGGTTGTTTCATCACAGTTGGCCTATGAAACACATGCACGAAGTAGGGATTCATACATAAAATATACGTATATTACCAGACATTTTTTAAGCGAAAGATATTTTATGTGATATAAACGATATATTTAAAACCACTATTTTTCTAATTTTTGTTAAAAAGCAAATTACTTAACAATTTATCGTTGTAAAAGACGTTATTAATTAAGTGTTTTTAAACATAATATTTAGACGTAGTTTCAACAAGCTTCGCCTATAAAAATATACATTAAGTAGGGATTTATACATAAAATATACGTATCTTACTAGATATTATTTTAGGGTGAGATATTATGTGATACATTATATAATGTACCTATAGTCATATAGGTTACATTTTTCCTGGCTTTTTAAAAAATTTTGTCACATAATCAATCTGAGAGGTATTCCACAATGCGTGTATGTTTTAAAAGGAGCTATTTTCTCTTTTGTATTCCACTGTGTAATACATAAAACATATTTGTCCTTGTAAATTAGTAAGTGTTTGTGCGCATGCTGAACGAGAATGAACAAGAAATAGAAATAGAAATAAAATACAGAACAGGTAAAGTGATGGTGTACAGTGTGTAACGTGGTGCTTGGAATTAAATTTTATTAAATATTATATTCAGTACGTGACACTTGTATGTTATGGTGAATGGTGGTCTGTTCTATAATTTATAATTGTTTTATACATATTTACAAAGAATGATTATCATCCTGTAGCGATTGTTTTGGAAATAGGTACAGTTCAAAGTGTCAAGTTTTATGTCTTATATTAAGGTAAGCTGTATCACAATATGTAATAATTGTCTTCAAACGTTGTCGAAGTTAATCACATTTCTTGTACTTTGATTGCTATAGAGCGTTATTAGGTAGAATAAATAATTGGGACTTATGAGTTTAACCGGCGTGTTTAAAATCGGCCATGTTGGTTGCTTTCTCATATTTTCAAGTTTAATTTTATTGAGGCATTAGACGTATATCTAACGTTTATGAATACACCTTTTTTCCTCTATTTTGATTGTTCGCGAATCAAACTTTCGAATGAGAGTACTAATGGTTAGCTACGGGTTTAGCATTTATAAATTCTGATGTATTTGTTTATTTTCCCCAGTTTAATTTAATGTGCACGATACATGTACACTTTTATATATATATATATATATATATATATATATATATATATATATATATATATATATATATATATATATATATATAATTTCATTGGAACCCACGAGAATAATGGCAGTAGTATATGGTAATCACAATTTTATGACCTATTTATTTCTATTTAGTAGTTTATAATTTTAGATGCTGCAAAGCTAAATTTTTCCCAACGTGAAAAAGGCGACAGAGCAATCTTTTGTGCTGTTAAGGATTGGTTGAAATTAGCTACTTCGAAAAGGTCCAGAGCAAAAAACTAATGGAGCAATACTTTTTTTTTGGGTTGAGAAGTTGACAAATAATTTAAGAAATATATTTATTTCATGATTAAGACGCTATGATTGAAGAAGCTTGTTATATTTTTAGAATGTGGTATCAATTATTTTAGTTTTTTGATAATGAAATGTAAGTTTTTTAAATATATTTTTGTTTTTTAAATAAAGTTATTTTTATTTGACAGTTGACTTGTTGTGATCTAATCCATTTTTATAAAGCCCATTTAAAATTATAAACATAAATAATAATTTGTCAATGGTAGGTTTATAAAATTTGACAGAGTAGCGAGTTTAAGTTTTGATGAGCAATGAGCACTTAAAGTAAGTATCTACACCGCAATGAGGTCCAGTTTTACACTTCTACACCCAATGATCGTTTGTCCTATAAGTTGCCATCGTCAAAAAAATTATCGTACTCATCTTCTGCTGTCAGCTGGGTTGAAAAACTATCATTTGGTAGGTATGTATTAGTTGTAATTAAAACGTTTATTATACGTCGTTAATACAAGCAGATTAACGTGACAGATCCCGTTGATAAACATTAATTATAAACGTATATTCTTCATGACAGATGATGGTTAAATCAACGTTGCAAAACCCTAGTTAATAAACATGTATAAAAAATGTATATTTTACGTTATTAACGGCAAATAGTTTAACGTTACAAATTCCCGTTGATAAACGGTAATTATAAACGTATATTCTCCATTACAGATGATGGTTGAATTAACGTTGTAAAATCCTTGTTAATAAAGATGTAAGAAAAACGTATATTTAAACGTTAAAACATACATGTATAAAAACGTTTTTATATTTGTTTAATTATATGTTTATTCGGGCGACATTTTTACCAAAATTAAACGTAAGGTAGCAGTTTCCTTTTAAACGTTTAATTAACGAACATGTGTTTACTGGGATATGTATGTATGTATGTATGCGTCTGATAATTAAAAAAATAATTAACCGATTTCAATGAAACTCGGCAAGTGCCTTTCTTTTATTAATGGCTTGGATGAGTTCGTTAGCCAGGAAAATCGGACGGGGTTTTCCGGGAAAATTTTGAGTTTTCTTTCAAAAAAAAATTTTTCTCCGAAAATAATAAAGCTGTTTCAATGAAATTTACTATATATGTTGCCTTGGGAGAGACCTTACGAAGTACCGAAATTAGACTTTATAAGTTTATTGAAAATTGAGTTATTCAAATTTGAAGCATTTAATAAAAATTCACTACTATAACCCACTTGCTGCGTCCAGAGTATATATATATATATATATATATATATATATATATATATATATATATATATATATATATATATATATATATATATATGTACATATTTTCATTTAACTACAATAAGTATCTACATTAGATTAGAGATATATTATATATTTCGCTTAAACTGACACAATGAGTGAATTTGAATTTGAAATATAAAGACAAGGAGGCAGGTTGTAAATAAAAAGAATTATTATCATAGAAACTTTTATTGGTCATAAATTAATTGATATACAAGCTGTAGCCGTAATAATTTGAAGCAGCGCTACATTTTTTTAATCAAATCAAATGCACATATATAAAACAAAATTAGTTGCAAGAATATGCAGCATCAATAATATCCACAATAGTTATACATAATCAGTAATATAATCCAACAAATATATAACGATCAGAAAGATGCAAAGAAAAGTAGAACAATATGATGACAGGAATAATAGGATATAGAATAACAGAATAATGGGAACATCATAACCACAAAGCAACTCCTATAATTAGGCAGACAAGTCTTTTTAGCCACACATAAATATTATATATAAAATATTACAAAGTTACTGTTGGCTTAAATCTTTTGGATTCTGACACAGTTTTGTTTTTTACAAGATCATTTCGTTTCTTAGAATAATTGTTAAGAAAAATATTTGAAACGGTGTGCAGTATTTTTTTCAATAAGTCATAGGTGGAATGTTTTGGGCAATTGTGTCCTAAAAATAATTCATAGTCAATCTTAGTACAGCTTGCAAAAGCTAACGTTTTGATAACTTGGCGTTGATTTTTTTTCTTTTAAAAACTCTAATTCATTATGTAACATTTTTTGAAATGTCACCTAACTGTATGCAATGGAAGTAACTACATCTTCGCTGGGATAAGATAAACCCATGATATAATGACTTAGAAGAGATATGATATTGCGCATATGCCCCGCCCCCTCCTATGACGTCACGCGGTAACGTTATAGAAGTCCAACTACACACTTAAAACAAAGTCGTTCGCAATCAAAAAGTTTATATACGTCAGTTTAATGTGTTTGAAGTTCCGCCTATATTGTCTTTGTCAGATAATATAGATCGCAGCACTTTTTTTTTCATGTTTATTACTTCCAACTGTATGCACTTAAATATTAGTATAAAATACGTAATTTGTTAAGAGGATGTGATTAAACGTCAAACTCCACTGCACGACAGCATATTATTGTTGCATTGGACTCACCACTTGACACCATACGCGTGACAGGTCTAAAAATAGGTAGTCTGAATATCATATCTCTCGTTATTTGTATCATGAGACATGAGATAAACCTCCCCTATCAGTTGCGGCTATTAAATTTGAAGCCACACCACCATGATTAACTAAAAAAGTTTTACAATAATCACATTTAAATTTTTTGTTTGCTGAATATGAAGCATAACCTGCTATGTACACAAGTAGTGGTCATAGATTGTCCTCAATATTATTTATATCATCTTCGTTAACTTCACGTGCATTTTGCAATAAAGGTGTTACATTTATGACAGATTTAAAAGTCATTTCATCCTGGTTATCTTCAATAAATGCAGATAAGTCTTCTACAGTAACCTCTATGCCACCAAATGTTTCTGAATTTAATACTAGTGGTGCCACACTTTGCATACGAAGTTTGTTCTCCGATTCAAAAACTTGACGAATGGAAATGTGATACTGTGCCTCAGCTTGCTGACGATATTTTCCGAACTGTTCTTCTAATTTATCTGTTTGAATTTGCCCACAACGAAAAAACTGAATTGCTTTACTTCCAAACAGTAAGCACACATCTTTATTAGAGCATCTGTTGTG
Source organism: Tillus elongatus (assembly GCA_964006375.1). NCBI lineage: Eukaryota > Metazoa > Arthropoda > Insecta > Coleoptera > Cleridae > Tillus > Tillus elongatus. The sequence goes on along the minus strand of OZ023262.1, from coordinate 1,288,185 downwards.
TGAGTCAATGCAAAGTGTGTTTCTTTGGTTAGTTTCCCATAGTGATGGGAAAAACTGTTATATTGTTGTAACAGGTCGCAACTGTTACTGTTATTTAGAAGTAACAGTTAAATATAACAGGTTGAAAATAAAAGTATCAATTATTAAGAATTCCACGTAGACGTAGTAACAGTAGCTGAACCCGCCCGGTGGTGTAGTTGGGTAATGTTTAAAATAAAAAATATTCTTGTATTATGTTTAAAACAATTAATTAATTTTTTATTAAAAAAATGATGGAGGTTTTTTTTTTGGGTATTCATCACTAATAATAATTTGGTAAAAAATTCAACAATGCAGAATTTCTTTCGAATTTTCTTTACTAATTGAGTATTAGTTAATCACTGAGCTTGAAAACCTCTATAGCCATCTTTTCCTTGAAAATGAGACTTATGAAATACATGAATTATTGTAAGCAAAAAATAAAATAAATAATTTAAAAAAAATTAAAACTAATTTTTTTCTCTCTACCTATAGGGCGAAGTGTGTCTGGTTTCAACTATACCGGGTACAGGGAATATTTTTATAATTTCATTATAATTGGTACTGTTTCTGAGATTTTTTAAGTTTCAGCGATTTTTTATTTTGCAGTAGTAATAAAAAAAAGATGTTTAAAATCGGACCCATTTCTTAGATTTCCAAAGTGAAAAGTAAAAAGGAATATTGATTTATTAGTTACATAAGGCAAAGAAGAATGAGCAAAGAAACTACCTAATATAATATAATACCTAAGGACTCACGTTAAAGCATAACTGTACATTTGTATACATATCAGTAACGTAACAGACTTTCGTCGACCAAAGTCAGTCAAATAATGTTCTTTTTTTTTAATGTCAACAACACACCACGAGGGCTTACAGTCTAAATACTATCGTACCGTGGGTGTTGACAAGGAGGAAAGAGGCAGCTTGTAAATTCTGGACTTGAAGGTTTGGAGGTTCGGAGGAGAAGGAAAAACATGTGCCGGCAAGGAATTCCACAACTTGGAAGTCCTCGGGACAAAAGAGCGGGCATAACAAGATGTTCTATGTCTGGTGACCTGGACATTAAAAGGGTGCATTCGCTCTGTTCCCCTGGTAGATCTGCTGGGGGCAACAGGTGGGGGAATTATGGAGGAAAGCTCATCTGAGCAGTGCCCGTGCAGATATCTATAAAAGAGAGAGAGGTCACCAACGGCACGTCGGTGGGCAAGGGATGGAAGCCTTTGGGTGAGGGTAGGGTCACCGATGAGACGTATAGCTCTCTTTTGAATGGAGTCCAGAATAGCGAGTGTAGAAGCGGCAGCGGCACCCCAGATGTGGGAGCAGTATTCGAGGTTTGGCCTTATCTGTGAAGTATATAAGGTATAGAGATTAGCTGGTGAAAAGTATTTGCGAGCCCGGAAGAGGAAACCTAATTTCTTAGCAGCTGCTTCTGCAATTGATGTGACATGTTGGTGCCAATTAAGATTTCGATCCACAGAAATGCCAACAAGAGAAAAGGACTCATTACTTTGAATAACTTGGTTGTTCATTGTGATGGGTCTAGGGCTGGTGTATCTCTTGTGAGAAAGAAAGCAAGACTTAGTTTTGGTGGGGTTGAATTGTACAAGATCTCTACTTCCCCAGTCAAATATTTTTTGAAGATCCACGGAGACAGAACCCTCTATGAGTCTGCGATCCTCATCTAATTGGCTAAAGAGACGGGCTTAGAATATTGTATATTTGAATGGAGGGTGATGTCGTCAGCGTAGCTGTGAATTGGGTTGGATGTGCTAGAGAGGAGGTCATTGATGTGGAGAAGAAACAAAGTAGGGGCTAAAGCTGAACCTTGAGGAACTCCTGCATTAATTGGATACAATTTAGTGGAATGGCCATCCACAACAACATATATGTTCCTGTTGGAGAGGAAATTTGCTGTCCAGGTACAGAGTTTTGGTGGTAGGCCATAGGCCGGAAGTTTATTAAGCAGCGCTGCGTGCCAGACCTGGTCGAATGCTTTGGATATGTCTAGAGCAACAATCTGGGATTCACCGTGTTGTTCCATAGACTTGTTCCAAGAATGGGTGATAAAGGAAAGGAGGTCGGCAGTCGATCTGCGCTGACGGAATCCATACTGCCTGTCGTGTATTAGACTGTGTTTTTCAAGAAATATAAGTAATTCGGTGTTTATATACTTTTCCATCACTTTAGAGACGACTGAAAGGAGAGAAATAGGATTGTAGTTGCTAGGAAGCGCTTTGCATCCTTTCTTGGGGATGGGTTGTACTCGAGCAGTTTTCCAGTTACTAGGTAATATGCCTTTATTATAAGATATCTGAAACAGACGAGTCAGGACAGGAGCAAGCTCTGGTGCGCATTTTTTGAGAACAATTGCTGCGATCTCGTCAAGGTCAGAGGCTTTCCTGGTATTAAGAGAAGAGAACATCTTTCGTACCTTTTTAGTTTTAAAAATGATATCCGTCATTTTATGCGCGACATTGGGGACTGTTGGTGGTTGAACATTTGGAGGTGGGTTGAGAGTAGAATTGCTGGCTAACAACGAAGCAAAAAGTTCAGCCTTGCCCAGGGCGGTAGAAACAATTTCATCCCCTGAGACAAGAGGTGGGAACGTGCTTTTGCAGAAATTATTCCCAATAGATTTAGCAAGAGTCCAGAAGGGTTTGCTGCCATTAGAGCTTGAGAGGACTTTGTTTTTGATGTGGTTATTAAACGAGTTTTTTGCCTCTGTCTCTATGTGGTGTTGGTTATGTGCAGAAATTTTACTTTCCTCTTGATTTTACCTATTATAGATGGCGCCACCAAACATTTTCTATTACCCAGCTTTTAAATATATTATTTCATATTATATGGATCTATTACCATTGACGCAAATCTATTACCTTCGGAAAATGATATCTATTACTCTATTACCGAAAATTTTCATAGGATGGCAGGAAATGCTGCCTTTTAGTCAATGTTGATTTACAGTTTACAACGCATGGGAGATGCCTGGTCTATCCGTAGTAGTGATGGGAAAAACTGTGTTATTGCTTTAACAGGTCGCAACAGTTACTGTTATTTAGAAATACCGTTAAATATAACAGATTCAAAATTAACAGTATGAACTATGAATTATTAAGAATTCCACGTAGACGTAATAACAGTAGCTGAACCCGTCCGGTGGTGTAGTTGGGTAAAGGAGATTCGCTGCTACACGGGTTCAATCCCCGGGCGATGTAACTATCAGTTGATCTGGCCTGAGGTGTGAAGGTGATTAATTTGAATAAAAAGACAAAAATAATTATGAAACAATGTGGATAGAGCAAAAACTTTAGATATCTAATTCTCTGAAACATAATTTAAATTGTTTACTATACTATGCAACTATATAATGTTTAAAATAAAAAAATATTTTTGTTTTATGTTTAAAATAATTAATAATTTTTTTATTAAATAAAATGATAAAGGGGTTTTTTGGGTATTTATCACTAATAATAATTTGGTAAAAAAAATCAACAATGAAAAATACTTTCGAATTTTCTTTACTAATTAAGTATTAGTTAAGCATTGAGCTTGGAAACCTGAATAGCCATTTTTTCCTTGAAAATGAGACTTATATGAAATACATGAATTATTGTAAGCAAAAAATAAAATAAATATATATATTTTTTAAATTAAAACTATTTTTTTCTTTCTACCTATATTATATCTACCATACATATTTACCATTCCCAGTAGCATGTCCATTCATCCTGTTATAACAGTTGCGGATGAAAACCGATGTTGATTTATCGTAGCTAGTTGCAGTGGAACAGAAACAGATACAAGTCCGAGTTCTAGTGTAAAGCGCAAACGCAAATAGATTTCTGCTGTTGTGTACCTGTTATTTTTACTCGCGTCTAGGGACAGATTTCAACTTTTCGATCCCTGGCCCCCGCATGCGCGTTACACGCGCTTTAAAAGAATAGAGGTTATGGCCGATTCGTGTTGTTTATTTTTGTATGGTATTTTGGAATAATTTTAATATTTTATAAAATGAAAATGGCAAACCTATGTACTGTTTGTAAAAAGGACTTTTCTAAAAAGTATAAATTAAGTCATGCATTCGGTGGACTTTGGGAAATTTTTTTATATACTTTCCATCAAGGTATCATCAATATTTGGACGGCTTTGGATATACCAGCTTATGAGGGACGGAACGATAGAAGTCAGATCGCGGAATGATGAGAAATTTTCACAAAAAAAAAAAAGAAAAAGAAAATATGAGCCGCAGTCAAATTTAGCAAGTCTTTTACGATTCCAGTTTGAATACAGATTTTTAAAAAAATAGGACACAAATGTAAAATTTTCTTCGGATGTGATCACCCTCCGTCCTTTGCCTACGAAATGGAGGCGGTCCCGGGTCTCTATCTCAAAAACTCTAGGAGTAGTTAGAAAACACGGAGCTGTCTACAAGCTTTTTCGTTTTTTTTTCTGACTTTGACAGCTCTTTTCACATAACTTTTTTTCAGCGAAAACGTAGCCCGGTTATTCCTCTTTGTCACAGAAAAAAATTGTCCCGCTATATTGAGGAATAAGAAAGTTATTAAATTAAATGTGGAGACGGTCTTAAGATTGATGACGTCACACCCCCAGTTGCGAACGTGAACTGGATGTTTAATTGTTCGAAAAAATAAATTGTCGTTTTTTAAAGATTTTTTGATGCCAATCGATTCCTTGGTTAAAGGAGGTAGGAAAAAGACGGTCTGTTGTTCTAGGCGATTCGTCAAACGCCCCCGAGGGCGGCTCAACTGTTCTTATTAAACTGACGTAATGTAAGAATAAAACAATAACAAAAGTCATTTGTTTTATAGGTCTTACCTATCAACTCTATTCCTAAAAAATCTCGGGACGCAGCAAGTGCGTTATGGTAGTGAATTTTCATGAAAATGTTTTTATTGCAAATATGTGTGTTTTCTTTTTAAGAAAGCAGACATCAATTTTGGTTACCAGTATAACCTATATAGAAAAAGCAGGCATCAAATTTGATTACCAGTATAACATATATAGTAAAAACAATGTGCCATGTTTCATCAAAATAACTTGATTGTTTGAAAACGTACAGAAATTTCCAAAAGTAAACCAAAAGTGTTACTGAAAAAAATCCGTTTCTTGGTCAACCTTATAGGTTAATAGCAAATTGAGCTTTTCAAATATGAAGCATTTAATCAAAATTCGCAACCACAACGCACTTGCTGCCTCCAGAATTTCTTAACTTACAAACATGCATTATATTTCGATGGAAAATGCAAAAAAATAAGGCGTTTTCGACAAAAAAAAAAAATTTGTATCACCAACGACTTATGGGCCACCCTGTGATTGTCGCAATAATTTTTAAGATGTAGCTCAAAACACCGTATAATTAATGTATACAATATTTTTTCATATCTTGTATAATAACGAATATATTGAGCTTTATTGATTTTTTACGAAAATTCGACAAAAATTATATACCATTAAACAATAAACTCTATAGCTAAGGCTACTGCCAAGCATCAGAGAAAGGGTCTATTAGAAATGAATTTTCTGGAAATATTTTAGTAAAATGAAGGAAAATGACGGTTGAAACTAAGAGTTCGGTGTATGTAAAACATTCTTCTTGAGACATTTTCTTTCCATAGCCCGTATTAGATTCAAGTTATTTGCCTAAATGTTGCGAATTTTGACGTTTTCAATTGTCACTTTGACGTTTTGAGGAAACCCCCAATTTATTTTTCTTTAAATGCCCATAACTTTTTTGTCTTTTGACCTACAGAGCTAAATTTTAGTAGGTGGCACACCTATAACGATATAAACCAGCTTACCAAATTTGGTTGCCCTTACTTTGTTAATTTTGGAGATATAAATATTTTGCGAAAGAAAACAAACACAAATTTTTCCGGGAAAACCTCGGCGGATTTTCCTGGCTAACAAAATTATCCAAGCGACTTGCGAAAGGAATGTACTCACCAATTTTGACGTTTAAAATCGCAATTTTGACGTTTTGAAGAAAATCCAAATTTATTTTTCTTTGAATGCCTGTAACTTTTTTATCCTTTAACCTACGGAGCTAAATTTTGGTAGGTAACTTGCCTATAATGATATAAATCCGCATATGAAATTTGGTTGCCCTTACTTTGTTAATTCCGGAGATATAATTTTTTTTTGAAAGAAAACACAAAATTTTCCGGGAAAACCTGGACCGATTTTCCTGGCTAACGAACTTATCCAAGCCATTTGCAAAAGGAATTTATTCACCAAATTTAATCAAAATCGGCCCATTATTTTTTGAGTTATCGGTGTGATACATATATATATATATATATATATATATATATATATATATATATATATATATATATATATATATATATATATATATATATATATATATATATATATATATATATATATATATATATAAACATATAAAAATTTAAACCGACCCCGGATATGTGTTCTCGGGGGCCTAATTAGCGCTCATTTGAAGAAATTTTTTCAAAATTCAAAAGTCGGGATCTCCCCATTAGTGAATTTTTTTTAAGAAAATTCACTAAAACATCAAATAACACTAAAAGAAAATATGCGACCCATTACTTTCTAAATTCAAATTAGGCGCTCTCAGGTAGTATACTATGCGCATGCAGCGGCCAGGGATCGAAAAGTTGAGATCTGTCCCTAGACGCGAGTGTTATTTTTATATATCCATACATAACAGGTGGTTACTGTTGCGGCTCGGTAACAGTTAAAAAATACCAGACTATTAAATAACAACCCATCACTAATCCGTATTCCGTAGGTAGATCGTCTAAGGAGAAAACCTCTCCAATATTCCTACAATTTTCAAATATTCGTTTTAAAACGAATTAGATTTTTAACTAAAATAATATCAAAGTTGACCATGAGTGTGAACAAACAGAGCCAGCTTTGTGTTTGCAACTATCAAACAGTTCACAGAAGTGAGTGTGAGTATAGCGATGATATTTTCGTAGATGGCTTTGATACTAAAGAGGAAGATTTAGTGCCTAAACACGAACCGAACTTTAAGCACCATTGGAGAGGGATAGTGGAAATTAAAGACAACACAGAATATACACCTGTTACTGTTAAAGTGGAGCAGATCGAAGGACAGTGTTTCGAGGAACTAAAACAAGATTTTATAGGTGAAGTGAGCCAAGAGAGAACTGGAGGTTTTGAAGATGTTACAAGTGGACAGTTAATTGATGAAAAAAATGATGTTTTTATAAAAAGTGAAATGATTATAGAGGCATTTAAAATTGAAACATTGGATCATGGCTGCACAGGTCTGAGTAATCATGAGCTTGTTGATCTCAAGGATATATTAGATGTGAAAGATGATGTAGGTACAAAAGCAAAACAAAATGCAAGAATATTTTTTACTTCCAACACATGCGATTACAGAACTTTCCAGAAAGGCAGCTTATCACAACAGGTAAAATCAAAACACAGTGTAGAAAAGCCTTTTAAATGTGACCAATGTGACTTTAGTACTACTCTTAAACAATATTTATCCAAACACGTAATGGTGAAACATACAGGAAAAAGACGTTTTAAATGTAGTCAATGTGATTATAGTACTGTTTTTCAGCATAGTTTATCACAACACATACGGGTGAAACATACTGGAGAAAGACCTTTTAAATGTAGTCAATGTGATTATAGTACTGTTGCTAAAGGATATTTGTCACAACACATGGTGGTGAAACACTTACGAGAAAAAATGTATAAATGTATTCAGTGTGATTATAGTAGTATTCTTAAGCGTAATTTATCACGACACATAATGGTGAAACATACAGGGAACAGACCTTTTAAATGTAGTCAATGTGATTATAGTAGTGTTGATAAGCGTAATTTATCACGACACATAATGGTGAAACATACTGGAGAAAAACCTTTTAAATGTAGTCAATGTGATTATAGTACTGTTGATAAGGGTAATTTATCAAAACACGTAATGGTGAAACATACCGAAGAAAAACCTTTTAAATGTAGTCAATGTGATTATAGTAGTGCTGTTAAGCATAATTTATCACAACACGTAATGGTAAAACATACTGGAGAAAAACCTTTTAAATGTAGTCAATGTGATTACAGTACTGTTCTTAAGCATAATTTATCACAACACGTAATGGTGAAACATACTGGAGAAAAACCTTTTAAATGCAGTCAATGTAATTATAGTACTGTTTTTAAGCATAGTTTATCACAACACGTAATGGTGAAACATACTGGAGAAAAACCTTTTAAATGCAGTCAATGTAATTATAGTACTGTTGGAAAGTCTCAGTTAACAAAACACATAACAGCAAAACACACTGAGGAAAAACCTTTTAAATGTAGTCAATGTGATTATAGTACTGTTCGAAGCTCTCAACTAACACAACATGTAACAGCAAAACACACTGAAGAAAAGCATTTTAAATGTGATCAATGTGAGTTTAGTACTGCCGATAAGTATTATATTTCACGGCATATAGTGAGGAAACACTCTGGAGAAAAACATTATAAATGTGACCAGTGTGATTATCGTACTGTTAGAAAGTCTCAGTTAAGACAACACATAAAGAAGCAAGGGAAAAACCACTCATGAAATTAGCATACACATATTTAATACTATTGTATAATGAAAGTATTGAAAAGAATTAGATCAGCAATGAAGGTTAATTAAAAGTAATGGCTGGGTATTTATGAAGTAATGAAAAAATTTAAATATATTATCTACTGTCTATACATTAAATATGTTAACAGTGTCCCTCAGATACAAAAAAATTAACAACGGGTCGGGATGGATTGGATTCTCTTAACGTAAATAACTGTAAAAATGCTTCTATGGTGTATTATCAAAATGTCCGTGGACTTCGTACAAAACTTAACATTTTAACTACTAATGTTCAACTTTGCTCGTATGATATATTGGTCTTTACTGAGACTTGGTTGAACAGCGACATATATGATGCTGAACTGGGCCTTCATGGCTTTATTATTTATCGTAAAGACAGATCTAGTAGTACCAGTGATTGTTCTCGAGGAGGGGGTGTCTTGATTGCTGTCAGAGAGGAGCTTGTAAGCCAAAGGTTAATGGTTTCAGATGAGTTTGAGCATGTTTTTGTGTTAATTGGATCAGGCAACAACCAAATGATGGTTGCTGCAATGTATATACCACCCAGATCCTCGTCTGAGGCATACATTGGCTTTTCTGAAGAACTTGAGAGATTATCTATCACTCATCATAGTGCAAAAGTTTTGGTCTGTGGATTTCAATCTTCCCCATGGCATATGGTCTCAAGACAGCCTTGGCTCCAGTGTTTCAGTTCAGCCAGGCTCCCCACCAAGTGAAATTCTGGCAGCTGAGGTGGTTTCAAATATGTGTTCGTACCTCAATTTGTTCCAGCTGAATAGTCTCCTCTCCATCAACGGTTCACTGTTGGATCTTGTTTTATACTCTAGCAGTGATATTGTTCCTCAGCCTCCCGATATAGTTCTAATTCCTGAAGATTCGCACCATCCACCGTTTCAGTTTCAGCTGCTACACGACTGGTGCACCAACAACGTTGGATTTGTTCCAGATGGTTATTACAGAGATTTAAAGTCTGCTGACTTCGTCTCAATTTCGGGATTTTTGGACTTAGTTAGTTGGGATACTTTGTTCGAAAATAAATCCCTTGAATTGATGGTGAAAATGCTTTATGATATTTTGTACATTGCTATTGATTTATATGTTCCTTTAAAGAAGTTTTCTTCTAAAAAGTTTCCACGATGGTTTACACCTAAACTCAAAAACTTAATATATCTTAAAAAGCAAGCACATCTCAAATATAAGGTATCCAAGTCTGCTGATGAGTATGTTAAGTTTTCTAAATTAAGATCTCTATGTAAGATAAAATCTCGTGAAGCTTACATTAACTATGTTTCCGAAACTGAGTCATCACTATCTAATAATACCAAACCTTTCTGGAAATTTGTTAACTCCAAGTATAAGAATGCTGATTTTCCAAGTACTTTAAAATATAATGATCAAATAAGTTCATCGGGATTAGACATTGTTGACATGTTCGCTGAGTATTTTTCGTCGGTTTACAGCGGCGATAAGTGTTCTCCCCCTTACCCATGAATTTTCTTATGCTGAGCTGAATCTGTCAGTGCACCACATTAAAATATCTGACATTTATTCTAAACTTGCAGCCCTAGATATCAGTAAAAGTCCTGGGCCAGACGGTATTCCCCCATCTCTTCTTAAGTGCTGTAGTTTTAATTTGTCTAGACCTTTATGGTTCATCTTTAATTTATCTCTGAAAATGGGTGTTTTCCCTACATGCTGGAAACTTAGTTTCATTCTTCCAATTTTTAAATCTGGTGACAGAGGTCTTGTTGAGAACTACCGACCGATAAGTATTCTTAGCGTTATTCCTAAAATTTTTGAGGATCTTCTGTGTGAGACTCTTACTTCTCTCCTTAAAGGTTCAATCATTGACCAGCAATATGGATTTATATCAGGTTGTTCTGCTGACCTAAACCTGTTGGTGTACAGTGCCTACTTGTCTGAGTCCTTGGCGGCGGGTATTCAGGTTGACTCGGTTTATACCGACTTTTCCAAGGCCTTTGACAGAGTGAACCATAACCTCTTAATCCATAAGTTACATATGTTTGGTGTTGGCGACCCTCTTCTCAGCTGGATAGGTAGTTACCTTTCTGACAGATATCAGGTGGTGCGGATAGGGAATTTTATGTCCAATGGGATAAAGGTTTTGTCTGGTGTGCCACAAGGGTCTCACTTGGGACCCTTGATATTTAATATCTTCATTAATGATATTCATGAGTGTTTTTCTCATTGTAGATTTTTGTTGTTTGCTGACGATCTGAAATTATTTTCTGGGATTACAGGTCCCTCAGACTTTTTTAAGATTCAGTACGACATTGACAACTTAATAAGCTGGTGTCTTAACAATGGGATGGAACTCAATCCATCTAAATGCCAATCAATTTCTTTTTATAGAGGAAGGAACAGACTTGAACATACCTATTACATCAACGGTGTACCATTGAAGTCTGTTGAATTAGTTAGGGATTTGGGTGTTACATTTGATTCATCTTTTTCATTTATTCCTCATGTTTCTAATGTGATTTCTAAGTCTCTGAAGTTGCTTGGCTTTATTAAAAGATGTACCTCTGATTTCACCAACATCAGATCTGTTAAAATTCTTTATTTTTCTCTTGTACGTCCTCATCTTGAATATGCCTCTTCTGTATGGTCTCCCTACTATGCATGTCATTCTGTCAGTCTTGAACAAATACAGTACAAGTTTTTAAAGTTTCTTGCTTTCAAAAGCCACCATGACTGTAGTGGTATCGATGATTTACTAACATATTTTAATATCATGCCTCTTGATGTTCGACGCAAACAAAAAGATTTAAAACTTTTTTATAATATAATTAACTTTGAGGTATCTTGTCCTAACTTACTTTCTATGATCAACTTCTTTGTTCCACCAAGAGTAACTCGTTCAAAGAGTTCATTTCTTGTCGCTTTTCATCGTGCCAACTACAGTCACAACTCTTATTTAATTAGATGTTCAGTGTTGGCCAACAAATTGTCTGATGAACTTGACTTGTTCACAAGAAAATCAGTTTTCTTAAAACAGCTGTCACTTTGTAGGTTTAGTTAATCGGTACTTAATATTTGTTGCCTATATTTTGCCTATTTTTATTTTATTTTATTTGTTAGTTTTTATTTTTATTTTTTTTTCATTTTGTCTAACTTGTAACCATTTTGTATGCTTTATTAACTGCTTTTATTGTATATATTTTTTCTTTTTGTACTTATCTAAAATGGGCTCCTGGCCCGTAAATAAATAAATATTTAAGGTAATGAAAATTTTTAAACCGGATTTATCAGTAATGAAAATATTGAAACTTTATGTACGAATAGCGAGGTAATTAAACAGTGAAAACTCGTAATAAATATAAATATATTTGTATTGAATCGAATGATAAAGGTAGAGCTTTTCATTAATAGTGAATACAAATGTTCAGGACGCAGCAATTGCATTAAAGTAGTGAATTTGCATAAGTAGAGACGAATATAGCATTAAAATTATCGATTTTATTACTACAGAAAATTTAACAGAAATTAGGAGAGACCCAACAAATGCATTTCAGACAAAACTAAAAAATGAACTTAAAAATGTGTCTCTGTTTAGTCAACAAGAAAAGAAATATCTTTTATATAAAAGCCCGCAACCACCAAAATTATATGGCCACCTGAAAATTCATAAGCCAAATATACCGGTGAGACCAGTAGTTAGCTATGTTAATACACCTAATCATAAGATAGCGAGCAAACTGGTTTCACTTATTAAAGAATACAATTACTTTCCAAAATATTCAGTTAAGAATTCTTATGAACTTACACAAAAATTAAATAACTTAATTATTCCCACAAATAGTAAATTAGTCTCGTTTGATGTTTGTAGCATGTATTCTAAGATACCCCCTAAAGAATGTTTACCTCTATTAGAAAACGTTTTAATAGAAAAGAACGTAAATGTCATAAAAAGACAAGAAATAATGAATCTTTTTAATGAATGTATAAAACAAAACTATTTTAAATTTAATAATAAAATTTATATGCAAAATGAAGGTCTGCCTATGGGTAGTCCTTTGTCACCTTTATTAGCCAACATATTTATGGAAAACTTAGAAAAACAAATTTTAACATCAGAACTTTCACATAATATTGTCTTTTGGTACAGATACGTAGATGATATTTTAGCATGTTTTCAAGGTAGTCATACAGAATTAAATGAATTTTTTAATTTTATTAATAGCTTTCACACAAATATTAAGTTTACTTTAGAAGAAGAAGCTAACAGTTGTATAAATTTTTTAGACTTAACAATTAGAAAATAATACATTTGACTTTTCAATGTATAGGAAACCAACTTACACTGACACAACCATACCATACGATTCATGTCACCCCTTTTCACAAAAGCTGTCAGCCTACCATTCTATAATACATCGTGCATTTTCAATACCTATGTCACAAAACAATTTTGAAAAAGAAATTTCAATAATTAAGCAAACAGCATTTAATAATGGCTACTCTGTTAAAATAATAGATAAAATGATCGAGAGAAAAGAATACAAATTAGCGATTAATTTAATTTATCCAAATATTAGAGACAAAGAAGACAACAGATACGTTTCGATAACTTATTTTGGAACCATTTCAGAAAACATTTCAAAAATTTTAAATACCTGTACAAATACAAAGATAGCTTTTAAATCTTACAACACGACACGTGATTTACTATTTAACGCTAAAGAAAAATCTTGTTTCCTGACAAAAGCTGGAGTTTATAAAGTAGCTTGTACACATTGTAACGCAATCTACATAGGTCACACTTCTAGAAATTTTAACACCCGATCCAAGAACATATTTCTGCATTTAGAAATAACCACGCTGACAAATCTACATTTGCAAAACATATTATTGATACCGAACATAGACCTACAATAAATAACCGCATACAACCACAACATTTTTATAATGACAAACGTAAACTAGACTTTTTTGAAGCTATGGAAGTCAAAAAGCACACACATGACAATAACTACATTGTTTTAAACGAGCAAACTGATTTAATGAATTCCCCTTTCTTGGATATTCTTCTTTCTAATTAAATAAGTCAAAGAAAATAAATTTAATTATTCTTTCAAAAAAGTTCTAATAAGATAATGAGCTGATGTATATCGATATTCTCGTTGTATAGAGACTACTTTTATACTGTTATTGTTTAGTTATTGTATTGTTGTAACTGTTATCATAGTTATCATAGGCCAGTTCTATTTTTATGTTAAATATTGACATACATCACGTAGACATTTTGAAAACCTCATCTGTCATCTGTATTTCATTTTTATTTTCAATTTGATAAATTTTTTGATCAAAATATCATAACATAGCAACATATCTTTATTTGTAGTTGTCATGATTTCGTACTAATTCAATTTCAATCTGTCTGAAAATGCTGTCAGGCAGCGAAACTATAGTCACAGAAGCATTGAAGAACATCCTAGAACATCCAGAATTCGAAGGGCCACTTGCTCCAGTTAGCTCACGCGCTGGCTACGTTCTTCACCTACAAAAACCAACAGTGAAGCCAGAGAAGTAGTCTCCAAGTCTGTATATAGTATGGACAAGTTTCACCAAGTAAGGGCAACAACAATCAATAAAATAAGAATTGTACACTATTAGTAAGGTATATATTATTAAAACTAATTGTTTAAATTTAAATGGACCCTGGAGATCGGTTTTAGAGGCCGCAGTTAGCAATTACTGGAATAAGTTTATATTTTCTATAGAGCTAAACAATTATAATTTGGTAGAGAATGATGTTAGTGCAAGTGCAAGTCTCTTTAAAAAAAATTGTGTTACAAATTTTATTTGATTTACAAAAGTTTTCCAGAAAAAAATTCAATTTACGAAGGGACTGTAGTTGCCAAATTATAAAAAACTCTGGACGCAGCAAGTGCGTTATGGTAGTGAATTTTCATAAAACTATTTTTTAATAGCAATAATGTGTGTTTTTTTAAGAAAGCAGGCATCAAATTTGGTTACCAGTATAACCTATATAGTAAAAACCATGTGCCATGTTTTATCAAAATAACTTTATTGTTTGAAAATGTACAAAAATTTCCGAAAGTTAACTTAAAAGTGTTCCCGAAAAAACTCGTTTCTTGGTCAACCTTATAGGTTAATAGCAAATTGAGCTATTCAAATATTAAGCATTTGATCAAAATTCGCTACCATAACGCACTTACTGCGTCCAGAATTTTTTTTTCTTACAAACATGCATTATATTTCGATGGAAAATGCATTAACATAAGGCGTGTTTGATTAAAAAAAAAAGAAAATTTGTATCACCAACGACTTATGGGCCATCCTGTGATTGTAGAAATAATTTTTTAAGATGTAGCTCAAGACACCCTATAATTAATATATACAATTTTTTTTTCATATCTTGTATAATAACAGATATATTGAGCTTTATTGATTTTTTTACGAAAAGTCTACAAAAATTATATACCATTTAACGATAAACTCTATAGCTAAGACTACTGCCAAGCATCAGAGAAATGGTCTATTTGAAATGAATTTTCTGGAAATATTTTATTAAAATGAAGGACAATGACGGTTGAAACTAAGACTTTAGGGTTTGTAAAACATCCTTCTTCAGACATTTGATTTCCATAGCCCGTATTAGATTCAAGTTATTTTCCTAATTGTTGCAAATTTTGACGTTTAAATCGCAACTTTGACGTTTTCTGGAAAACCCCAATTTATTTTACTTTAAATGCCTATAACTTTTTTGTCTTTTGACCTACATAGCTAAATTTTGGGATGTAAATTACCTATAAGGATGTAAACCCGCGTGCCCTTACTTTGTTAATTCCGGAGATAATAATTTTTTTCGAAAGAAAACACAAAATTTTCCGGGAAAACCTGGACCGATTTTCCTGGCTAACGAACTTATCCAAGCCATTTGCAAAAGGAAGGTATTCACCAAATTTAATCAAAATCGGCCCATTATTTTTTGAGTTATCGGTGTGATACACACACACACACACACACACACACACACACACACACACACACACACATATATATATATATATATATATATATATATATATATATATATATATATATATATATATATATATATATATATATATATATATATATATATATATATATATATATATATATATATATATAAACATATAAAAATTTTAACTGACCCCGGATATGTGTTCTGGGGGCCCTAATTAGCGCTCATTTGAAGAAATTTTTTCAAAATTCAAAAGTCGGGATCTCCTCATTAGTGAATTTTTTTTAAGAAAATTCACTAAAAAGTCTGGGCGCAGTAAGTGTGTTATGGTAGTGAATTTTCATAGAAATGCTCTGGCAACAAATTTTTTTCTAACTTTTTTCTTTCAACATATAAATATAAATTTTGGTATGTAGTTTCCTTTTAATATCGTAAACTTACATAACAAATTAGGTTACCATAACTTATATTTTTTGGATTAAAAACGTTTTCTGAAAGAAAACGCAACATTTTTACCGGAAAACCTGGTTCGATTTTCCTGGCTAAAGAACTTATCCAAGCCACTTACAAAGGGAAGGTGCCTTTAAGTGTCTGTGTAGGTTATGCTGATACCCGGAGTGTTTCAACTTTTTTTTTCATGGAAAAACTAAAATAAAGGCTGAAGTTTTCACTGTGTGAGGCTGAGTGATTTTCTAACAAGGTACTGTGGTTAGTTTAGTCAAAACTGTTTGGTTGGCGACGTTAATTAGTTGTGTGAATATTGATTCTCGGATGGTCATTATCACTCAGTGATGGCATCTGATAAGAGGCCGTACAGTTTCGAGATAGAAAGCTAAAAGACTCCCCACACTGAATTGTTCATTAGCATAAACATAAACATTGACATACACGTTAGCAAAAATTGATTTGCATTGTTGTCTATCTTGGGGAGTGTAGATGCTCACAAGCCTGTGGTGCCTGGGCCTACTTGTCAAGTGTGTTCCTCTAAATGTGGTCGCTATACAGATTTAATTTCAACAACACACCACGAGGGCTTACAGCCTAAATACTATCGTACCGTGGGTGTTGACAAGGAGGAAAGAGGCAGCTTGTTAATTCTGGACTTGAAGGTTTGGAGGTTCGGGGGAGAAGGAAAAACATATGCCGGCAAGGAATTCCACAACTTGGAAGTCCTCGGGACAAAAGAGCGGGCATAACAAGATGTTCTAAGTCTGGTGATCTGGACAGTAAAAGGGTGCATTCGCTCTGTTCCTCTGGTAGATCTGTTGGCGGCGGCAGGTGGGGGAACTATGGAGGAAAACTCCTCTGAGCAGTGCCCGTGCAGATATCTATAAAACAGAGAGAGGTCACCAACGGCACGTCGGTGGGCAAGGGATGGCAGCCTTTGGGTGAGGGTAGGGTCACCTATGAGACGTATAGCTCTCTTTTGAATGGAGTCCAGGATAGCGAGTGTAGAAGCGGCAGCGGCACCCCAGATGTGGGAGCAGTATTCAAGGTTTGGCCTTATTTGTGAAATATATAAGGTATAGACATTAGCTGGTGAAAAGTATTTGCGAGCCCGGAAGAGGAAACCTAATTTCTTAGCAGATGCTTCTGCAATTGATGTGACATGTTGGTGCCAATTAAGATTTCGTACCACAGAAATGCCAACAAGAGAAAAGGACTCATTACTTTGAATAACTTGGTTGTTCATTGTGATGGGTCTAGGGCTGGTGTATCTCTTGTGAGAAAGAAAGCAAGACTTAGTTTTGGTGGGGTTGAATTGTACAAGATTTCTACTTCCCCAGTCTAATATTTTTTGGAGATCCACGGAGACAGAACCCTCCATGAGTCTGCGATCCTCATCTAATTGGGCGAAAGGGACAAGCTTAGAATATTGTATATTTGAATGGAGGGTGCTGTCATCCGCGTAGCTGTGAACTGGATTGGATGTGCTCGAGAGGAGGTCATTGATGTGGAGAAGAAACAAAGTAGGGGCTAAAGCTGAACCTCGAGGAACTCCTGCATTAATTGGATACAGTTTAGAGGAATGGCCATCCACAACAACAGATATGCTCCTGTTAGAGAGGAAATTTGCTGTCCACATACAGAGTTTTGGTGGTAGGCCATAGGCCGGAAATTTAATAGACAGCGCTGCGTGCCAGACCTGGTCGAATGCTTTGGATATGTCTAGAGCAACAATCTGGGATTCACCGTGTTGTCCCATAGACTTGTTCCAAGAATGGGTGACAAAGGAAAGGAGGTCGGCAGTCGATCTGCGATGACGGAATCCATACTGCCTGTCGTGGATTAGACTGTGTTTTTCAAGAAATTTTAGTAATTCGGAGTTTATATACTTTTCCATCACTTTAGAGACGACTGAAAGGAGAGAAATGGGCCTGTAGTTGCTGGGAAGCGCTTTGGATCCTTTCTTGGGGATGGGTTGTACTCGAGCAGTTTTCCAGTTACTAGGGAATATGCCTTTATTATAAGATATCTGAAACAGACGAGTCAGGATAGGAGCAAGCTCTGGTGCGCATTTTTTGAGAACAATTGCTGGGATCTCGTCAAGGCCAGAGGCTTTCCTGGTATTAAGAGAAGAGAGCATCTTTCGTACCTTTTTGGTTTTGAAAATGATATCGGTCATTTTATGCGCGACATTGGGGACTGTTGGTGGTTGAACATTTGGAG
Source organism: Tillus elongatus (assembly GCA_964006375.1). Classification (NCBI taxonomy): domain Eukaryota; kingdom Metazoa; phylum Arthropoda; class Insecta; order Coleoptera; family Cleridae; genus Tillus; species Tillus elongatus. The sequence continues at coordinate 1,269,863 of OZ023262.1, read as the reverse complement.
GTGGGTTGAGAGTAGAATTGCCGGCGAACAATGAAGCAAAAAGTTCAGCCTTGCCCAGAGCGGTAGAAACAATTTCATCCCCTGAGACAAGAGGTGGGAACGTGCTTTTGCAGAAATTATTCCCAATAGATTTAGCAAGAGTCCAGAAGGGTTTACCGCCGTTGGAGCTTAAGAGGACTTTGTTTTTGATGTGGTTATTAAACGAGTTTTTTGCCTCAGAAAGAATGCGGACATAGCGGTTTCTTGCGTCGTTAAATGCTTGACGATTTTCTTGACTGGGATTGTGTAGAAGCGTTTTGTGAGCTTTGACCTTTTCAAGTCTGGCCTTGTCACAGGATTTAGAGAACCAGGGCTTTTGAGTGGCTGAATAGGTTTTCTGTGTACGAGGGATAAATAATTCCATGCCAGCTTGGATAATTTCGGTGACGTTTTGTGAGATATCAGAGGGGTCAGGATGAGAGAAGCAGACTGACGCCCATGGAAATGAGGAAAAGTAATCCCGCATTTCGTCCCAGTTTGCGGAGTTGTAGTGCCAAACGATACGTGGATGTGATGACTGTGTGACTTCGGGTTGCATTGCGCAGGAAGCAGTGACCATGCCGTGGTCTGAGCGCCCAAGGGGGGCGGTGACTGATATCTTATAGCATTCAGGTTGTGTAGTAAGAAGGAGATCCAAGGGATTTGAGCTGTGTGTTGGGATACGAGGAAAGTAAGTAGGTTGCTGAACCATATTGGCTAAAGAATTGCTGACTGCAAAGGCCTCCGCTGCTCTCCCTTGTGGATCGGTTTTTGAAGATCCTAGCCATTCCTTATTATGGACATTGAAGTCACCAAGAATAGTGACCTCGGAGGAAGGATATTCAGAAATCAGATAGTCGTTTTTTTCACAAAGGTAGTCAAAGAGCTGGACAAAGTTGTTGTCAGAAGGTGACCGGTAAATGCAACAGATGAATTTAGTTGCAGCCCTGAGAGAAAGTTTTATCCATAGTATGTCTTTTCTTCTAGCTTCTAAATTGGGGAGTCTGGTGCAGGGTAGATTGCTACGGACGTAATCTGCAATGCAAGAGATGCGAGTCTCTAATCTACTACTCCTTGAACAATTTAATCATGTTGAGAATATTAACAGCAGGATTCTTGACTTGGTTTTGTCTACACACACTTGCTTGGTGGAGAGGGCTCTTGATTCGCCCGTGACTCCTGATGGTCATCATCCCCCCCTTAATCATAGAGTTTCCTGTCAAAGGTTCAGTGATCTCTTCCCCTGCTGGTGACACTGGGCAAAGATCATACAATTTTCGTAAATGTGATTTTGTCAGATTGTATGCGGGGCTGGGTGGATTGTGCTGGGATGGCATGGATGGGCTTCAGGATGTCGATTCTATGCTTGACTTTTTCTATTCCAGAATTTACGACTTGTTTGATCTGTATGTTCCCATGACTGCTCCAAGAGCATTTAATAGGTATCCCCCATGGTTTTCTAAGGAAATTAAAATTAGTATCAAATATAAATATTCATTGTGGTGTAAGTTTAAGAAGTCCGGAAATGTGGAGTTTCTACATAAATTTGGGGAGCTGAGACAAAAGCTTAAGAGGGACATTTATCTTTCTCGAGTAAACTACTTCCAGAGGCTTGAAAAAGAGGTTACGTCTAATCCTAAAAAATTTTGGAACTGCACTTCCCGGCGCCATCAAAACTTTCCTATTGGGAGTTCATCCAGCCAGCAACAGACAGTTGAGAGTTTTGCTTCTTATTTTGCGGGATGTTCTGGTTCCACCCCCACCTCATCACCTGCAGCCTGGCTTCAGATGATGTCTCAGTGTTTTTTGTTGATGACTTTACAGATGATGAAATTATTACAGCTGCTAAGAGAATTAAGGCAAACATGTCCTGCGGACCTGATCTGGTTCCTGGCTTCTTGGTGCGTGGCTGCTTGTATGCTTTCTTGACTCCACTTAAGAAAAATTTTAAATTGATTCTTAGATCTGGAACATTCCCCGCGATTTGGAAGCTGTCACGGGTTTTCCCTGTCTTCAAGGCGGGGGATAGTGGTGATCCATCAAACTATCGACCAATAGCCATACTATGTGTCTTCTGTAAGAGTTTCGAGGCCTGCCTTTTTCAGCGAATACTGTTTCACATCAAGAACAGACTCTATTTCTCAGCATGGTTTCATTCCAGGGAGATCGACCGTGCGAATTTAGTCGATGTTACACAGTTCATCGCGTCCGCTCTTCACAGGTTGATGTTGTGTATACTGATCTATCTAAGGCCTTCGATTGTCTAAATCATTCTGTTCTAATTGACAGGATGAGGGCTATCGGATTCTCTGAGGGCTTGCTTGGCTTATTCAGATCTTACCTGGATGGAAGGAGGCAATTTGTCGGGGTTGGGGGCTTCAAATCTAACACATATCACATTGCTTCGGGAGTGCCACAGGGTTCCATACTCGGTCCACTACTGTTTAATATATTTATTGACCCAGTTAAACATGTTTTACATGTCCCGTTTTTAATGTATACAGATGATATTAAGATTTTTGCAAATATTTCGAGTGTGGTTGACTGTTTGCAGCTGCAGAACTGTCTTCAGATGCTAGATGAATGGTGTTGTCAGAGTGGTCTTTCTGTGAATGTTTCGAAGTGTTGTGTGATGTCCTTTACTCGAAATAAGCACTCAATTACTTTCAGATATAATATAAGGGGGCTTTCGCTTGATCGCCCCGGGACGGTTAGGGACCTTGGAATTGTTTTTGATGGTACTTTATCTTTTAAACCACACTATGAGCAGACTGTCAGTTCCGCTTACAAAACTCTTGGGTTTCTGATAAGGAACAGCAGGAATTTCTCACTGACTAACATCCTCTCCCTGCTCTTTCGTTGTCTGGTTAGGTCCCGACTAGAATATGGCTCAGTTGTGTGGGCTCCTACTTATGAGATACATGTGGCAAATCTGGAATCTGTGCAAAGGAAGTTTCTAAAGTTTCTTAGTGTTTGTGAGGATGGTCATTATCCTTCTATTGGTTTTCCTCAGGAGAGTTTACTTCTTCGCTTTAGTCTGCAGAGTCTGTCGATGCGCAGGCAGTGCAGTCTCGTTATATTTTTATATAAACTGGTTAATTCTGTGTTCGATTGCCCTAATCTGCTTCAGCAACTTAATTTCATTGTGCCTCGTGTTGCAGCACGTTTTCCAGGCACATTCTATCTCCCGACTGCTCGTACGCGATTGCTGCGGTCGTCTCCAATCTACCAGATGTGCAATGATTACTCTGTACTGCAAGACCGTCTTGATATCTTCTCATGTAATATATCAGAAATAAAAATGTTTTTCAAAGAGATGTAATTTGTGACTATTGTGTAATTCCTTTGATTATTGTTTGTTATTATATTTTGTGTAACGGCCCATCCTTAATTTGTCTTTTAAGCTGTTGGATGGTGCATGTATAAATAAATAAATAAAAAATAAATACCAAATTTTATCAAAATCGGTCCATTATTTTTTGAGTTATCAGTGTGATACATGTATACAGTGTATATATATATATATATATATATATATATATATATATATATATATATATATATATATATATATATATATATATATATATATATAAACAAACATATTAAAATTGAAACTAACCCCAGATACGTGTTCTAGGGGGCCTAATTAGCGCTCATATGAAGAAATTTTGTCAAAATGCCAAAGTCTTTTTTTTTAAAGAAAATTTACTAAAGGCAGGTATTTTTCCTTATAAATGGCTTGGATGATTTTGTTTTAGTCAACTCAATCGAACTAGTTTTTGCAAACAAAACAACAAAAAAGCTTTTTAAAACAGTTATCCGCGAAGCTCATTATGTTATTTTCCTTTAATTTAGTACCCACACTGTGTTCACATAAGTTTTACTATGATTCAAGATTGAAGATTCTAGTTTAATGGGAAATTGAGTTATCGTATTTGAAATATTTTTACAAAAATTCTCTCCCATAACGTACTTGCTGCACCCAGACGCTTTTCAACACTTATTTACTATTGCTGTATCCATACTTTTTGAAAATGATGAAATATTGTATGTGAGACTGACAAACAAGGAAACCTCAATTTCATTTTTGGAAAAATATTTCAAACAAATGAAATGCGGTAACAAGTTAAACACAAATTGAAAATATTGGTTTATTGCTTTGTCACTGGGGTTCTTCTTTCTCTTCTGCATGCCTACAACAATCCTCAATGCATAAACAAGAACAATGTAAACAAGAAACATTTCTTTCGGCACAACCCCCAAGAAAGTTACAAGACCTGAGGTGAATACAGCGGATCTGGGCGAGGTAAAGAGGATTTGTAGGAGGAATAGCTGCAAAATGGGATAAAGGCAGCTTACAGAGGTCCAGCTAACTTGTTTTTTTCGCACTTTCTGCTCACATTTCCTTTTTATCTTCTTCCCCGCCCAGCACCACTGTTCACCCCTGGTCCCGTAACTTTCTTGGGGGCTGTTTGCAAGAATTTTTTCTTGTGCTTTCTACATCCAGAAGGAGATCTAAGCATGTTTCTGAATGTTTTTCTAAAAAGCGCCCATGTGCTAATTTGCAAATTTACCGAAAATTTAATTTTTATTTACAAAAGGAATTTACCTGCCAAATTATAAGGGTGGCAGGTATTTTCCCTAATTAGTCGCTTGGATGGTCCATTTTAGTCAACTCAATCAAACCAGGTTCTGCAAACAAAATAACAAAAATGGTTTTATTAAACAAATTTGGGGTTGCCTGTGAAGCTCATAATGCACTTGCTGCACCTAAACTCTTTTCAATATTTATTTACTAGTGCTATATCTATAACCTCGAATTCGACTTCGCCCCTGCACCAATGCGCACACGATTCTCACATGACTGCTAGTGATGGGAAAAACTTAGTGATGGGTTGTTATTTAACAGTCTGTTATATTTTAACTGTTGTCGAGCCGCAGCAGTAACAACCTGTTATGGATATATACAAATAACAGGTACAGTGGAGGGGATGCTGTTGCGCAGTGAGTCGTATCTGTTTCTGTTGTCGTATCTGTTTCTGTTGCACTGCTACGATGAAGCAGCTTCTGTTTTCATCTGCAACTGTTATAACAGGATGAATGGACATGAGACTGGGAACGGGGTATAGAGAGGACTTTACTTCATAACATAATACTGTTTTCATCCGCAACTGTTATAACAGGATGAATGGACATGAGACTGGGAATGGGGTATAGAGCGGACTTTACTTCATAACATAATACTGTTTTCATCCGCAACTGTTATAACAGGATGAATGGACATGAGACTGGGAATGGGGTATAGAGTATAGAGCGGACTTTACTTCATAACATACTACTTTATACCAAATGCCATATGCATATCGAGTTATCTAATGAAGATTGAGTTTACGTCAACAACTGTGATTATTTTTTATATACGCGGTGACCTGATTTTATTTTTACAGTGATATAGTTCATTTTTAATAATTTTCACTTGCTACATATACGGCCTTTCACATATTGAATAATTAAGAACGAATTTTTTAGCGACCATAAATGTCAGAAGTGAAGGAAACTTAGCTTACTTTTTACAAGCATGACTTGTAATATTAATAAAATGAGGTAATATAAAAGGTGTTCCATTTGAATAATGAAAGTTGATGGAGTTTCCGCAAAACCGGAAGCTCCAACATGCTGCACCTCTCATAAAATTTCGGTAAAGAAATTTGCCTTTATTCTGCACATATGGTTCTTTATTACATTACGCTTTTATTTTTTGTTAGAAGGATCTCTAGTTACATTTTCGATTCTCGGTTCACCGCCGGTGAATCTCCGGTCATCTTAATCAGTACGCTTTTAAAAACTGTGCAAACAACGAACCGCTTTTGCCTAGAAATGGAGATCCACTTAAATGGTGAAAAATTCATTCTTATGAATATCCACATTTAAGTAAAATGGTGAAGGAGAAGTTCGGGACTGTCGCTACGTCTGTTCCGTGCGAAAGACTTTTTTCTAAAACAGGACAAATTTTAAGTGACCGCCGTAACAGACTTTCGTCGACCAAAGTCAGTCAAATAATGTTCATCAACAAAAACTCAGAACTTTAAAAGTGTTTTGTTAGAAAGGTATTTTTTTGTGTAAGACAATTTTTCTCAAAGAAAAAAAGAAACATCGTTGATTTTATTTACATTTTTCATATTTTGTGTTTGTTTATAAATTGTTAATATATGTGTGTGTTTTGTGTGAATCAACAGCCTGTCAAAATTTAACAGTTTCATTGTACCGACGACCCTACGTTCCCAAAGCTGTGATCACACTAGTATAAAGTATTATGTTATGAAGTAAAGTCCGCTCTATACTCTATACCCCATTCCCAGTCTCATGTCCATTCATCCTGTTATAACAGTTGCGGATGAAAACAGAAGTTGATTCATCGTAGCTAGTTGCTAGTTGCAGTGCAACAGAAACAGATACGACTCCGAGTTCTAGTGTAAAGCGCAACAGCATCCCCTCCCGAGATCCAGTTATATTCCTAATATGTAGTCTACACAATTATGAAATTTCAGGAACATGGATACAATTCATTTTGAGAAAGTGTTCCAGATTAGAGTATCAGAGATTTTCACCACTACACCACAGGCAATGACTTTATACCCACATTAAATTATAAATATCGTTTGTTCTAAAATATAACATATAGAAATAAGAAAATAGTTTGTTTCATTTTTATATAATTTTCAGCTTTTACGTTGTGTCTTACAGTTTATTTAATTCAAATATGATTATGTTTTTAGTGTATATAATATATTATGTTAAAAATTTATTAAATGTTAGGCAACCATATATTTTTTATAACTAACCAAGTTTACGCACTTTGTTAATTGTAATGTACTTTTAATTTGGATTTATTATATTTATCAAATATGATTTGACTTGGAAGTAATTAATAATTAACAATATGTTGCCAGTCAGTAATCTTCACCACTATGCTATATGTTGTTACCTTTATATTTACATAAATATATAAATATGTTCTATTATAAATCATAACAATTAGAAGTGTGAAAACCGAACTATAAACGAACCCAAGCAAAAATGTTGCATCGAACTTCGAACCTCTCAGATAGTATGTCTAAGGTTCACAGTCGAACATTGAACTTCTTAAACATTTAACATTGAACACCGAACTAACTACAGTTCTTCAATGTTCACATATATTTTCCTTAAATACAAAAATTAGGTACATTGTAGCATACAATATTTGGTACATAGAAAAAAGGAAAGGTTTGACAAAATTTGCAGGTCGATTGGATGAAAATGCCCTCTGGTGCTGATGTTTGTTTTTAAGATGAGTCGGTGTTAAATCAAAAGTACAAAAAGGCACATTGAACACTTTTTTTATACTTCTACATCTATAATAGCTAAGCTCAATTATAAATATTTTGTTGTTCTTTGGTATTAGCTGGGCAGTTTTAGCAAATTTGAATGAGTGGGTTAAAAGTGAGCATATATATATATATATATATATATATATATATATATATATATATATATATATATATATATATATATATATATATATATATATATATATATATATATATATATATATATAGATTGAGAACCGTGCGAGAGCCAGGAGATCGACTGTAACTAGTGATGGGAAAAACTGTTATATTGCTTTAACAGGTCGCACCTGTTACTGTTATTTGGAAATAATAGTTAAATATAACAGGTTGAAAATAACAGTATGAACTATGAATTATTAAGAATTCCACGTAGACGTAGTAACAGTAGCTGAACCCGTCCGGTGGTGTAGTTGGGTAATGTTTAAAATAAAAAATATTCTTGTATTATGTTTAAAACAATTAATAACTTTTTTATTAAAAAAATGATGGAGGTTTTTTTTTGGGATCACTAATAATAATTTGGTAAAAAATTCAACAATGCAGAATTTCTTTCGAATTTTCTTAACTAATTAAGTATTAGTTAAGCATTGAGCTTGAAAACCTCTATAGCCATCTTTTCCTTGAAAATGAGAGCTATATGAAATAAATGAATTATTGTAAGCAAAAAATAAAATAAATAATTTAAAAAAAATTAAAACTAATTTTTTTCTCTCTACCTATAGGGCGAAGTGTGTCTGGTTTCAACTATACCGGGTACAGGGAATATTTTTATAATTTCATTAAAATTGGTACTGTTTCTGAGATTTTTTAAGTTTCAGGGATTTTTTATTTTGCAGTAGTAATAAAAAAAAGATGTTTAAAATCGGACCTATTTCTTAGATTTCCAAAGTGAAAAGTAAAAAGGAATATTGATTTATTAGTTACATAAGGCAAAGAAGAATGAGCAAAGAAACTACCTAATATAATATAATACCTAAGGACTCACGTTAAAGCATAACTGTACATTTGTATACATAACAGTTTTTTCTTAAAACAAAAATGCCATCAGCATATCGAGTTATCTAATGAAGATTGAGTTTACGTCAACGACTATGTGATTATTTTTTTATATACGCGGTGACCTGATTTTATTTTTACAGTGATATAGTTCATTTTTAATAATTTTCACTTGCTACATATACAGCCTTTTTATTTACATATTTTGTGTTTGTTTATAAATTGTAAATATATGTGTGTGTCTTGTGTGAATCAACAACCTGTCAAAATTTAAGAGTTTCATTGTACCGACGACCCTACGTTCCCAAAGCTGTGAGCACACTAGTATAAAGTAGTATGTTATGAAGTAAAGTCCGCTCTATACTCTATACCCCATTCCCAGTCTCATGTCCATTCCTCCTGTTATAACAGTTGCGGATGAAAACAGAAGTTGATTCATCGTAGCTAGTTGCTAGTTGCAGTGCAACAGAAACAGATACGACTCCGAGTTCTAGTGTAAAGCGCAACAGCATCCCGTTATAACAGTTGCGGATGAAAACAGCATTATGTTATGAAGTAAAGTCCGCTCTATACCCCATTCCCAGTCTCATGTCCTTTCATCCTGTTATAACAGTTGCGGATGAAAACAGTATTATGTTATGAAGTAAAGTCCGCTCTATACCCCATTCCCAGTCTCATGTCCATTCATCCTGTTATAACAGTTGCGGATGAAAACAGTATTATGTTATGAAGTAAAGTCCGCTCTATACCCCATTCCCAGTCTCATGTCCATTCATCCTGTTATAACAGTTGCGGATGAAAACAGTATTATGTTATGAAGTAAAGTCCGCTCTATACCCCATTCCCAGTCTCATGTCCATTCATCCTGTTATAACAGTTGCGGATGAAAACAGCATTATGTTATGAAGTAAAGTCCGCTCTATACCCCATTCCCAGTCTCATGTCCATTCATCCTGTTATAACAGTTGCGGATGAAAACAGTATTATGTTATGAAGTAAAGTCCGCTCTATACCCCATTCCCAGTCTCATGTCCATTCATCCTGTTATAACAGTTGCGGATGAAAACAGTATTATGTTATGAAGTAAAGTCCGCTCTATACCCCATTCCCAGTCTCATGTCCATTCATCCCGTTATAACAGTTGCGGATGAAAACAGTATTATGTTATGAAGTAAAGTCCGCTCTATACCCCATTCCCAGTCTCATGTCCATTCATCCTGTTATAACAGTTGCGGATGAAAACAGTATTATGTTATGAAGTAAAGTCCGCTCTATACCCCATTCCCAGTCTCATGTCCATTCATCCTGTTATAACAGTTGCGGATGAAAACAGTATTATGTTATGAAGTAAAGTCCGCTCTATACCCCATTCCCAGTCTCATGTCCATTCATCCTGTTATAACAGTTGCGGATGAAAACAGAAGCTGCTTCATCGTAGCAGTGCAACAGAAACAG